>CM052341.1:13042760-13196062 GCA_028455595.1 Lasioglossum vierecki
TTTTCCATTTTGTGCGATGATCTTTTGCCATCTTTCTTCGGTAAACTTCGGAAATAATTGATCGAAGTGCAATTTCAGGTCATCATAATTTCACCTTAAAAAATATAGAAATTATTTTCTTGCTAACCCGATAAGTTCTATAAATGTATGAAATTCGAATTCTAATAATAATTCAGTCAGGAAGTGTAAATATCCATTCCACTGTCTAGAATGCAATTTCGAATGAACACGTGTGCGGAAAACCGATGCATCACTGTTAAGATGATAACTTAGAATGTGCAGAGGAACTCAACACGTGATGCGTCATATATTCTGTCAAGAGCAGAACAATATCTGGGTACTCTATAAATTTCTCTTTCTCGGTTGCGAGCACGTGTAAATGCACTTGAAAATTAATGTTGCACAATTTTGGATAGAAGGTTTGTGGAGCGGGGCCAAATCAACCTCGCAAAAGAGAAATCAAGGCAAATCGCCAGAGGATTGGCCTTCGGAAACGATGGCAAATGATAACCTCAAACAAATATGACGATGATACGATTTCAATCAAAAATAAACTGTGGCACGGTTTCTCTGATTTTCACGAAAACAAAATCATTTTTCCTGTAACACAACCCCAATTTATAACTGTTTGTTTAACCCCAATTATTACCGTAATATTGTTTGTTCCAATTTTTCATAGTCAATTTCAAACATGATTTTAAAGAAAGAATACAGATTTAATGTTTGGCCAAGTAAATAATTCTCATGCTCTATTATTCTCGTTGTGCCATACTCTCAGTTGTGTATATTAATTCCTCATTTTTTTCTAGTAAAATCCGAAGTTTATTCACGAGTCATTGTATTGTTCAACTTTCAAGAACAAAACGTAAGTTATAGAAATTGATAAGGTATATAATTATAATAACATGCATATGAGCAGTAATTACTTAAAACTTTTATAAGTCAAAATAATGTTTAAATGAATATGTATAATAGCTAAATCTAAAGGCACTGACTTAATTTAGTAATATAAATATAAATAATATAAATAAAATTTGAAACTATTTTTCATATGAACCACTTTGTATTGTAATAATTATTCCTACAAATGAGAACTCGAACCTAGTATAACATCAATAATATTCTACTGTATCCATAATTGAATTTAATGATAATTAATTGTAATTGATTTGAATAATTTTTTATTTGTTTTCAATATATTTATAATGCCATTCATATTAAATGCAAGAGCAGAAAAATACTTCAAAGTATACAGGACTTTAGCAAAAAAAAATGCGAAGAAAGGCATATATAGATCGAATTGAGTAACCTCCTTCTTTTTCGAAGTCGGTTAAAAAATAGAGAATATTCGCTGGCACGTTAGATGTTTTCCCAGACACTAATTTATTATTTACTATTAAAAATACTATTTTCCCCAGATCTGCTTTATAACTTAATTTCGGACTGTACTACAGGTGTAATCAGTGTGTATATGTTTAATTATAAAACAAATATCCTGTTTAACATTTACTTTTTACTGTGCCAATCACTGTACTATTTGTCTTACGATTGTTCTCTACTGAATATATTTTACAATAAAAGATTTACGACTCGTAAAACTGTAAGAGTTTGCTGAAAAAATCTCTATTATCTTATAATAATAGCAAGTTAAGCTCGTTTAAATATTTCAAACAAAGATAAAAAGATTTTCAATACGATTTTGGCTTAGGGTGACAATCATTGTACAGTTTACCCTAAATAAATTCCTTTCGAGAATTTAAGATTCGTTCTTTGCACGTAAAGGAAAGATATCCACGGATCACATGAAGGTCTGTGCTGAAAGGTTCGCGCAGATGCGTGCATTTGTTTCTTTTTTATTCTCAGCAGGAGGTTGCGGGCGTAATATCAACGAAAGAACACTGGTCTCAACCTCGCTTGCCTTTATTTTTAAACACGACGAAAAACAGACGATTCGTCATACGTGGGGCAGAATCCAAACGAAATTTTTCGACGTTGTTTTTTCAAATGTATTTTTGCATTGGTCATATTAATCACCGCCTCCGATGGACAAATAATAGAATTAACATCACGGGAAACTTGTTGTTGTCTTGTTGTCTTTATGAATCACGAAACAAACAATATTTCGAACGATTTTGGATAATGTATCTGTTAAGCTGCGAATAACGTATTCAGAATTTTCAATTCACATTTTTCATGCTGTGTTCGGTTAGTAAATTCAAATTCTTTCGTCTCATATTACTATGGATCAGCAAAGGCAGAATACTTTTTTTATTACTGCTGCTTCAGTTATACTGAATCGAAAATTTTCTAATGAAACAATTTGAATTTGATATTGTCGGTAAATATTAGTTTTAATTGAAGTATGAACGGTGAACGCGATGCAAAAAATGTGTTAATTTGATTTATCATGTCCAATAATTTCTAAAGACTGAAATATTTACTATAAAAGTACTAAAAATTCAAATAAAAAATGTTAACTCCCACGTTTTTCCATGTAAGATTTAAAATACAATGAAACTGTATACTACTGTCCAAAACTGGTAAAACAGAAGTGGTACAAGTGGCTAAGAAATCATCTCAGTGTGGGCAAACGTAATCATCAATAACTAAAAAATGCATATATTTCAGCATGTTTGTCTAAAGTTCAGATACAGTGACTTTCATTAATATTCGGACGTACTCAGAGAAACGATAACTTATTAAATATTGCACTATACGATTTGAACTTTTTTGAGACGTTAGAGCAAACACTTTACTGCATGATGTGAAAAGGGAAAATACTAAAAACTAAATTTTACAACATTTTCAAGTGAGCCTATATTGAAGATTTAGACAATACGTTTTGTAGATTTGTACAATCCATTCAATGATTTTATTTAGCCTGTATACAGATATTTATAGAATCAATTCAATTATTTTATTTAGTCTGTATAAAGATATTTATAGAATCAATTCAATGATTTTATTTAGCCTGTATAAAGATATTTATAGAATCAATTCAATGATTTTATTTAGCCTTTATAAAGATATTTATACAATCAATTCAATATTTTACAACATTTTCAAGTGAGCCTATATTGAAGATTTAGACAATACGTTTTGTAGATTTGTACAATCCATTCAATGATTTTATTTAGCCTGTATAAAGATATTTATAGAATCAATTCAATGATTTTATTTAGTCTGTATAAAGATATTTATAGAATTAATTCAATGATTTTATTTAGCCTGTATAAATATATTTATAGAATCAATTCAATGATTTTATTTAGCCTTTATAAAGATATTTATATAATCAATTCAATATTTTACAACATTTTCAAGTGAGCGTATATTGAAAATTTAAACAATACGTTTGGTAGATTCGTACAATCCATTCAATGATTTTATTTAGCCTTTATAAAGATATTTATACAATCAATTCAATATTTTACAACATTTTCAAGTGAGCCTATATTGAAGATTTAGAGAATACGTTTTGTAAAGTACAATTCATTCAATGATTTTATTTAGCCTGTATAAAGATATTTATACAATCAATTCAATGATTTTGTTTGGCCTTTATAAAAATATTTATACAATCATTTTAATTATTTCAATAATTGTAAAAGAATAAATGTGGAAGCAATCATTTTGACCGGTGGTGTGGTAGATTCAGTGCTAAAAAAGTGATCGTCTTTTTAAGAGTGTTCGAAGATTAGTAAGAGTCACTGTATATATTCAAGTGTCCGTACGTCCCCTCGAAAAGTCCCGTCGAATCGGAACCCTCGGCCAGGCCAAGTCCTCCTCGAAGAGCAACCAACGCGGAAGTCCGTCTAGCATTCCAAGCTCGCTAATAACCACGTCGGGTCATTATTCTAGAGGAACGAGGTGACGGAGATGGCCGTGCCGCGGTTTCCCACTTAAAATGCAAAAACCCGAACCGCGGGCCAGTGGAGAGTGGGCAGGCAGCGGTGATGCATGCACCGGGTCGAGAGCGGGCGTCCCGACGCCGAGGAACATCGTGGTGGGGAAAACTGGCGTCAGACGCCACACACCACGCACACCTCTACCCCAAGAGCTTAGTCTAGCCTTAATAGTCATCCACTGGAAGCCGGAGACGAACATCAAGCCAACCAGTCTCAGGATAAACCGAGATCTCGACGAACGATCTTCCCGGACCAGCTAGCTTCTCGACTCTTCCACCGTTTTTGACAGTGATATCGGTGCTCCGAAGTGCTACCAAGTCGCGGTGAAGTGTCGGTGCTCGTTCCTCGGTACAGTGCAAAGTGAAACGACGACAGTTGACAGTTGGCTGCCTTCGATCGGGTCGAATCCACTCGAAACGAGTTTCTTCGAGCCCGGCCCGATCGAAGTGCAGCCGCGTTCGAACTGGACACGTGTGAGCCCGAGCTGGTGTCGAGTGTCGCGAAGGTGGTGCATCGATCCTTCATTCATCTTTCGAAGAAGATCCAGAGTCTCGCCACGGATCGACGTTCGACTGACAGTTTCGCCGCTGTCGAGTGTTGCGTGCTTTTATTTTGTATCCGCTATCTTAACTAATACTTTCAACGAAGTTTTCGATCGATTCGCTGTGGTTTTATATTTATTTGTGACGCAGTCGTTAATCCCCGTCGAACGACGAGAATGACACGATGCTTTGACTCATTGTCAGCGTCGGCCGGGATGAGTAGAATTCTTTTTTTTCGGGGGAGTGACTCATTTCTCGGGCAAGGCGAACCTTTGTTTACCGTATTCTGGTCGCTCGGTGGGGAACAGAGACTGTGATACGCTCTACAGGGTGATACAGACATTTTATTCGATGATTCACAGACGATTGGAGTGGTCATGTACAGAAATAAAAATAAAATCGGAACGTTTAGCGCGCCGTGGCTGTCCCTGACCTTCTTCTTCCCTTTGCGGCGTGAATCCTTCCTTCCTTTCTTTCCCCGGTTTCCTCGGCTGCCAGTGATTCTTTTTCAGCGATCAACGGTTATTACTGTCATCGATCCGTCCCACACGAAAATTTGTAACATACCGTATCAAATAAATTACATTCGAAATCATACAATCGACATTATACTGTAAAACCCTTGTACTGCTACGGATCCTAATGATACTGAAAATTCGAATTTCCATGCGTTCGGGCGAGAGGCGATTGAAAGACCAGAAGGTTATATAAAGATATTTATTTATTTATCGTAAGCTCGAAAACTGACAAGTGTCCTCGCGGGAGGAACGTTTCTAGAATCCGCCGATCGGGATTTTACTACTGCATCTCGCCGAAAGCCACTCGCAGCGGAGTTCAGCCGCGGTTCCCACCAGAAATAATTCCTTCCCGCCTTCCAGAGTGCGCTGACACGCGCTCCACGATATTATTTCTAGCACGGCTGAATCACTGGCAGCTGGGACGGCCGAAATAGTTGGCTTCGTCGGCCTGACTCCTTCTGAACAGCGGTGTCGACGAACAGTGGGGGTGGTCGAGGACCGAAAGACGAAGGTGAACCACGGAAAAGAAGGTCCGATGATTCACCGCGTTCTTTTTCAACGACGGACAGAAGCTGCGAAGCGACGCCTTGGCAGTTGTTGTCTTCGATGCTTCAGGTGGTCGCTCTTCAAGGTCGTCGCTAAACGACCAGACCTCTCCGGGACCAGGGACTTTCTTTGTCGCTTTCTTCTCGCGGCTGAATCCCTTCTCTTACAGTTAGACTGCGGATTTTATGCATCTACAGAACAATTTAGTAGCCGAAATTTCGAGGAACATTCAACAAATTTCACCTTTTCATTTCATTGCTTGTTTATAATACAACGAAGAATTCTTTAATTTTAATGTGCAATCAACTATCTTACATGTATGTTGATTACGGTGAAGCTTTTTTCGTCTTCGTAACAGTTGATGACCAACCGGTTAGAAGGTTAATGATTTATTGAAATAATTGAAGGAAGAAAGGACGTTCCGTGTGGTTTCTGTTTCTCGCAATCGATGTGGACTTTTTATTTTCTTTTGCATTAATATCCACAGTCTATTTATAATATTCTAGTCTAGTTTAGTTCTACTGAATATGATACTGAAGAAGTTTACTTGTGATAACGATGACTTACGTTCTAGGGACTTGAAATGGCAACGCAACTCTTCTAATATTATCCCTCAATATTGTCCTTGATACCTTATCATTTAACTATTCGCCATGTAATCTCGTTTTACTTAGAAAATATAAAATTTTTTATTGACTTCCAACGTCTTCGAGTTTCTGATAATTACTAACAGAGAATTCGATACGTGTCTGACAATAATAAATATAAAACTCGTACTCCTTGGTTTACGAATCTGTTTCGCGCGAGTGAATGCGACAAAAACATAGATCTCCTTTCAACGCTGGTAAATAACAATGAAACAGTGCCGAAATAAATCATAAGGTAGAGGGTTAAAATAACACCGGGCCATCTGGCAATCATAGTCTATCTTAATCATTTTGGCATCTCTCGAATTCATTACGCAGGACCTCAGTCGTCTAACCAGGCTGCGGATTGTGTAAAATTCCCATTTTAATGGACAAATTTCAAGAAAGCGACGCGTCAGAAGCACTCGATTTAAAGTAGAACTGTTTCGACGTGAACGTGCACGAAACCTAAAAGTGTTCCATGAAATTGGTGCCGTTCTTTTGGAAACTTCTGAGTCATAGGCAAACATTCGGCTCGTAAGTTTCAGTTTAATAGCTCTGATCTCATGATACTACGGAGGATTGTATGCTTGAAATAAATTCATAAGTCCGAAGATGAACGGAACCGGTGATTAATTCTGTTGGTGCTTGTCCAGCTTAGAGACAAGCCTTATTTATGGCAGGGTCTCACGTGCCAGGTGTTTTCGTGGATTTTTTCGCGCCGTTGCTGCCGGAGCTCTCGCAATTAAGCCTGCGATCGGTGGCAGATTTGTGCCCGGCCAGAATCCAATTAGAATGGTCTCTCGCGATCATGGCGACCGGCGACTGTGAGAAAGGACTCGCGGATTGATCGTACCCGTTGGCCCGTGAAACTGCGCTCCGAATCGCGGCGACCCGGCTCGCCTGCCCCCTCCGCAATTAATTAGATGGATGGCCGAGATTAACGGGCCGAATTCGTGGTCTAATTTTGCGCCGAGTCGCCGACAAGACGCTCTGGTTCTCCGAGTTGATGAACAACGTTGCCGAAGAACGCGTCAAAACTGGAGAACGTCGCCGTTCCGGGCACTGAACTGCGCATCTGCATTTATACCACTCGACCAGCAACATACATTTTCGTAGCGAAACTGGTTGCACAACAGATCTGGTTTTCGCCCGCTTTTACCCTTAATCGGCGGACACTTTTAACCATTTTGGT
The DNA here is from genome assembly GCA_028455595.1 of Lasioglossum vierecki. Lineage (NCBI taxonomy): Eukaryota > Metazoa > Arthropoda > Insecta > Hymenoptera > Halictidae > Lasioglossum > Lasioglossum vierecki. The sequence goes on from CM052341.1 coordinate 13,050,096, forward strand.
TAAAAAGTTGACACATTTATTAAACTTAATATAAATAATTCCGATTGTTTGCTAAAAATACAACGTTGGGGGACCTTTTATAATCGTGGGTCAAACTGGACCCAACATCTGCCGTTTCAGAATTAATTCTACCAAATCGAATTTTAATAATAACTCTACCACGGTCGACGATTGGATTTTTGTTTCACAATTATTGTTTTTTTTTAAACGTTTCTAGTGGCACTTTTGAATTCGTTTTTCCAGCATAGATTGTAGTAAAGACTGGACGAAATAGAAATAAATTCAATTTTTTCTTCTTCGTTTAATACGTGATATGTTTAGTGTTGAATAAACAATTTAGTTATTTAGTATTGCAAAATTTTTATAAAGGTTTGCCTACTTAATGACAGGTTAAACATTAATTTTCATTGCAACAGAGGCTAATAATTTTGATTTCAAAGTACGCGTTCTGGTTTATGAGGATACTTGTATGAAGATCCGCGGAATAGTAATTTCTGTGTCGGTCACGCCAGCCTTTCCGCGACGATGAACTTTTAGGTCTACTTCTTGCTCGGCGAACAGTGGATAATTATATAGGAGTGTAGATTTAAGACACATCTGCATCAAATTTCCTTCTCTACTAAAAGATAATTATGAGTCCACGTATTAGCTGTAGTGGCTGTGGAATTTGCACTCGATTTTTCACAAACATCTTAATGTATTATTAACAATATTTCTATAGGTATATAGATTATAACTAGACTGCGGATATTTATAGAATTTCCAATTTTTGTAGACAAATTTCAAGAGAGTGGAAGAAATAAAATCCTATTTTTAATGAGTACAAATAGTACAAATACTAATTCCTATTGAATTATACGTTTTAACTTTTTTCGAAAATTTTCATCGGTGTAATTATTACTCAGGACATTTCTCACATTTCTTCATTCAAGTGGGAGCTATACATGAAATTATTGAAATATAATGGCAAACTAGACAATTTCTTCATTAAACATCTAGCTTAGGAAATGGTTTAATAATCTTGTTCTTCTCATGCCTACTTAAACACTATTTGAATAAGATTTTCTACTGTATATGGAGTTTTCAAATAATTAAAGATGAAAGAAGTTTTATCTACAAAGTGATCTAACCTAAAGTCATCGTTTATCCTTCATTTCCAAGCTAAGCAATGCAGCAACAAAGAAAAATAATCTCGAAAGAGGATACCTGGAAAGTAAACTTCCATTCTATTTTTTAAAAGCGTAATGTTTAGAGCAGGGGTGTCTACATCTGGAACTATCCGCTATAAAGTATAACGTTGGAAATCAGGGAGTCGGGTAGCAATGAATTGCAGTCTAACTTTAGAGCAACCTTTGGTAAGGTAATATTTCACCTCAATTTCTAGAAGTAGGCAGATTAATTATAAAGAATCATCTTTTTTTAAGCAAGTATAATTTGCGATAAAATTGAACAAGCATTTAGAAATATTATTTTTAACGCTAGATTTACGAATCTCTCGAAGTAACTAGTTCACATTATTTTATAAACGTATTAAGAATGTGTCTATCCAAATTTTTGACCATTCTTCTAATAATATCTATCAAAAGAAATAAATTTGGTAAACAATTCCTCGAGAAAACGTCTTTACTTTAATCTCGTACTTCAATCTCAAATCAAGAATATTAGAGTTCAATAAACTTGTTGCAACTCGAATAGAAAATCGTTATTTTGCATAGAAATTATTAGTTTTGTATTTAGTTTCTCGATAATATAATTTTGCATAATGCATTGATTGAGCAGATTAAACAAAATACCAGTTTGGAAATTGAATCTTATAAAATATTAACATAAATTTTAGTAATATGAATTTCTAATATTAAAACAAACTATAACGAATCTAGGTGCTTTATGCAGAATAATGAAAGTAAGGATATACTTTAGCGGATAGAAATGTCTTTTCAATTTTAATAATTTTAATAAGTTGATAATAATCTTCGTTGTTGTCACAAAGACGAGAAGTTTGAATCTATTTATACTTTATCGTGTTTTCATTATAATTTATGATTGATCAACGAAATATATTCAATTACTTCAATAATTTTAAATTTTAATATTTTAATAATTGTAAAATAAAAAGTTATTTTTTACTAGAATAAAAAGAACTGTGTTCCTTTGAACAGAACTACTAAATATGTATGTTAGTTATTAATAGACCATGGATTTTATGCATTCGTTACAAAAATGATTTGCAATTGGTCAAATAAAAACTGTAAAGACATTCCAATGTTATATTGTTTTCGACTTGTTAAAATTACTAAAAAAATAAATACATTTTCATATCACTTCTGTCTGTTATAGTCGAAACGTACAATTTTTATTTAGCATAAAGATCCACAGTTATTATAAAATTTTATTGTGTTGTTGTGAATATATCGTCGAAGAATACGTAGGCATACAATAAACTTAAACTTTCCTCTTCCAAAATAAATTGTAGTGCCAGACGTTAAATTATTAAAGAAACTAGAGTGAGATATTTGGACAGAATAATAGCGAATAATTTTTCACCGTCAAAATACTGTTTACTGTAAACTGTTGTGTCTGGCCAAATGCAAATTTAACCCCGTTGTTAATCGGCCAATAGTCGCGAAAGGATTCTACGTAAAATTTCCACGGCCGTTCTCCGTCGAAGAAATTATGATCAACAATGCAGTTCTAATCACTGACAATTTAAAAAATTTTTCTCAAGTTGGCAACTTGGCAACTTCGCAACTTGGCGAAGTTTGGAAATTTTCAAAAAATGCTAGTACGTAAGATACGACAGAACCTAGTACCATTTTAATTTATTTCAGATCTAAAATGGCTACCACCACGAAAAATAGTATTGTAAATAGTAAATAATCCTATTTATTTTAAAGTATGTGTACAACTATGAAAATTAAATATTTTATTTGATGCAGTAATTTTTGAAAATAAAATAATTTATTTGAGGCGGTAATTTTTGGAAATAGCATTTTATTTGCAGAATATTGAAAATATTTTGTATTTTGTCTTTTTATTTTTAATTTCGAATTTAAATATTATTGCTGAAAATTATGGTTAATTCGATACATTTACGAGTGTAAATCGTTTCTTAACGATAAGATAAGATAATAAGATGTTTACACAGTTTCTCAGAGTATTATAGCAATGCAAAGAATTTATTTCGAATATAGAAATATCTTCATTTTCGAAATTCTATATCTTATTTAAAATACAATTTTCTTTAAACAAAATAAAATCTAAAATATTGAATAGTATTGGAAATATTTGTTTCGCCAAATAATGCCCACCTCCGCGATAAAATAAACGATAGTACAATTCCGTCTCCTAGAAGCGGGAGACCGAGCGTGCTGAATAAAGCCGATCAGCGTCGCTCGGCGTAGATATTTCATCATCGAATTTCGCGAAGGTTTTCGCAGGGTCGCGGCGCGGTTTTCGCGGATCGTATTTACGGGTATCTCATTTATGCTCGGCTTATAAAACGTGAAAGTGGTATCTCGCAGGAGTGCGGCGCGAGTGGCCAACAAGAGAGACCCCACGTGAATTTACCGAGACTTCGGGGAGTTCCGAACCGGCGACCAAATATAGCCGGGTAATGTAATACACGTCACGTGGTCAGAAATAGCCTAAGAAGAGGGCCTAGCCGAGTCTGCACACGGCACTGCGGCGGCCACGTCTCTCGTTTTCAAGCGAGCCGGCTACCAGAAGCGATGGAAGAAAATACGTTTACCTCTTCACGCTCGTTAAACCAGTTACTCCGAGAGAAAGGTGATACTCGGAACTGAACCGAGCGTCGTTAAACACCCGTGTACCGATGGACAGATGCACGTCTGCGTTCATATACATATGACTAGACGGATCTTTATGCAAAATAAAAATTTTCTACTGGTGTCGCAACAAATTCGAATGAAATAGAATTTTATTTTCTTAACCCTCGGACAACGGACGATTTTTATAGCCGAATACACATTCTCATTGAATTCTACAAATTTGTTCAAGGCGAAATATTTCTTTTTACATATTTTAACATTTTTAACCATTCGACAACGGACGATTTTTATTGCTATATAATTGGAAATGCTTAAGACCGTTCACAGCTCTAGTTAATAACTTTTGATGATATCAAAGAAACACAATGAAATGACAATTTGGATGTTCCCGGTCGAAATAGACTCAGACTTTTAATGAATTTTAAATTCTTCGAGTGTTTTTACTGTTTTAAATTACACCTACTCAGTTTTGTCATAAATGCGTTGAATCCGCTGTCTACGTATGACTAGTACGTGGACAGGTTCCAGTACCGAGAAGAAATGTCAACTTTGCTCGAGTTTAATTCAACAATTTTCACTCGAACTGATTATAATTATGTGCTAAACTCCGGGCCTTTCTACATATAGAAACGTGTTTCTCCCTGTTTTATACTAGACCTGCTACTTTGGTTTTGCATATTTTATTTTACAATTTTATTTTGAGTGGCTTAAGTCCAAAAGTTGACTACTGGAGACTAATAAGAATAAAAGAGCCGTAATTCTTCAGACAAAAAGCATATTGATGCGAAAGGTACATGAATATCAACTTGTTAGCTACGTCGAATCTAATTTTATCAAATTTAATGAAGCACTATTCCGCTTTGCATGAAAACAATAAATAAACGACTTCCACAGTTTTGCACTAGAATAGTCAATTCTTTTCATGGGTAATGATCGAATAATATTTTTTTTATTAAAGTATGTAGTATAATGAACATAGTGCAAGATCCAAGTAAATTCAATATTGTCATTTTGACAGTAGTCTATGTAAATAAATCTTTTGGAACTGATACTCATCGCATTGATCTTGACACTAAAAGTACTGATACTTAAACTAACTCACTTTCATTCTAGTGACACAAAAAATCTAAAATGACTCATTTTGACTTGTTCTACAGATGTAGTGTTAATTTTTTACATATTAACCTTCTGTATGCCCGTGTATATAACTTCGAAGTCACACACACTGATATGTAAATGTTATTTAATTTAATTTAATCGTTAGCAACAATGTGACAAAAGTATTTTGTTCTGTTTGTGTATCAACAAACCTCAGTAGGCACGAAAAATACAATATTCTATTTTATGTTTCAGATTATTAAAATTGAAATATTTTATTTTGTGGTTGCGATTGTTAAAATAAAAATATTTTATTTTCGAAATTGTATATCTTAAAATACCATTTTCTCTAAGCGAAATAAAGTCGAAAATATTAAATAGTATTTGAAATATTTGTTTCGTACAGTTATTATCAATTCTTATTTCACGCGTCAAGGTAAATTTAATTATTTCTTAAACCGTGGAATTCATTGTGTATCTAGATCAAGGGGTTCTAACTTGGTCCCCTCCAAGAACCGCCAGCTCCCCACCATTAGTCATACCTCTTCCCACTACTACAACTCACAGCCGTTAGAGTTAGTAGAGTGGGAGTAGCGGCATGGAAACAGGGAAGAAGTTCTACGGCAACGATGAAGTCTAGGAGTGGGGGAAGTATCTAAGCAGGGAAGGAGCCAGGTATGACTCGTGAGTCGCATGTTAGAACACCCTGATGTAAATTATGATGTTTGATATCTTAAAGTTTCATAAATTTCGTTATGAAAATAACCGGTAAAATATTTAGACAGAACAATTGGCAAGTAATTTCACAGCGACAGATCCGTGTTTACTGTAAAATGTGTCTGGCAAAATGCAAATTTAACGCGGTTTTGAAAAACTTTTAGAAAAGGAATTTTAAAACGTTTCCACGGTCGCACATTGTTTTGAACAGTGCGTGTAAGCTGGACAAAAATAAAAATTTAAATTCCGCTAACAGTCTTTCTTTATAAGTAGACGATGAAAAATAACGTTTAGTGCACTCAGTTTTCTTTGGAACTAATTTTGTAGAAAAAGTATTTAGACACTAAGTTTCTTCTCGAAAGATTAATGATATTTAAATTGTGATAATTTGCTCCACACAAATAGTACAACCAAAAACCTGAACTTATTTTAAAAGTTGAAGTCTCTACTTTCTCAAAGCAGTGTTCATTCATCTTTAAGATAATTTTACATCATGTAGCAAGAGGAAAACTGAAGATTCCTTTTTATCTTTAAAATGCTGCAAATCCAAACGTTTCGAAAAACTTCAAAATATTGTTCTCGTAAATGAAACTACCATCGATTTATATCTGTATATAATTGATGTAAAATTTCGTTTCGCTGTTTCGCAGACGTTTGAGTGTATAGCATTTTCAAGAAAGAAGCGTCTTCAGTTTCTAGGTTGCTGTATTACGGAAAGAATCTTAAAATAAAATGAACGACGGATTATGAAACTGGAGGCCTTTAGCATTAAAATGAGTCCAAATTTATTGTCGTGCAATCATTTACTACATTACTATTTATTACAGTTTAAATATATGCTTTTTTTCGAGAATTGGGTATTTAGTATTCCAATACATTTTGGCATGGAATTGTATAAAAATGTTTTAAAAATATCCATTTATAGCGAAAATGAGTAGGTGTATTCTGTTATATTATTTTCAATCTATTAAACATATTAAGGAAGGAAATAAATTTCTATTACCCCGGCTTGTTTCTAATCAGTTAAAAAATTATTACGTTGCATGAAGATCTGCTCTCTAGTGATTCTCTAATCGTGCCGATTTTGAAAAATTCAATTCAAGGTAGTAGAGCCTGAAAATGCAATTTTATCGAGCTAGAATCTAATTTCTCGGAACAGTGTGGGCCGTTTCAAGATGCCACGCGCGAAGCACGAATTTTATTGTTTCTGTTCAGAAAGATCTTAATATCTCCAGGGTCAAAAATAGTCGTGGCTGCACTCGACTTCCTCGCAGGAGGCGAACCCCAAGTTTCCTCGCGTTCTGTTATTTTAGCCGCAATAAATCTGGCAAGTGTTGCACTGGGTTTCCGCTGGTCCCTGTCTAGCCTAACGTCTTATTGTTTGATCGATCGTAACGGTCATTAAGAAAGCCCGCCCCGTGGATCACTCGACTATTTCTGGCCCCGAACTCGGTATTTACATCGCCGCGGTTTTATGCAATTATTTTCGGGGTGACGAACAGTGGCATCGCGAATTGTTTCACGAGACGCGCGGAAACTGACTCATCCGCGTTCCGAATCGACCCTACGCTCGTTTTCGCAACCGAATGAACGATTAACGATCGCAGACCGTGTCAAACCCCGTTACATTACATTCGCGAAGTCATCGACCATTCAACTAACGATTCTTACCTCAACTAGCTAAAAGATTAATGATTTCGCAGAAAACAGATTTTCGAGACTTTGTCTTTTCACTTTGATAAATTCAATTTGTTTCAAAAGATTTTGAACCCTCGGGTGGCGGAACGTTCTGATAATTATATAATTGATGATGCATTTAGGATTATTCACTGCTTCAATTGCCAAGATTATCGAACACATTTCCCAAGGTAAATTTTATAGATGCGTTAAACTTTTTTTATCGTTGTTAACGCAGCAGATTGACAGTTGATTAGTTTCTGAGAAATTGAGTAATTGAACGACGATTTTGATATTCTGGCTCAAAGTAGACCCGAACCCTGACGTGGGAGGATTAAAAATACTAGTACTTTGTCCACTGACAATTTTCTAGTAGTTCTTTTGAGATCAATAGCTTCTTTATAAATTGCTTGAAATTGACAGCAATAATTTTATATAGCAAATTATATGAACAAATATAGTGTAACCACTTCTTCTGAAATTGTTACTGAAAAGAAGTTTATCAAGCCTATAGTATCGCTATATCGTTTATCACCTAATATTGTATTAAGTTTGATGATGTTCTCGTTTTGTTTTGGACCTAATAATAATATTGGTAGGAGAACGGAATTTCTTTAATCTAACATAGAATTGTTCAAAAGTCCATAGTGGATTACTATTATAATTATAAATATTCTGAAACAGAAAGAGTAGTATATGTCGTCTGTATTGTTTTGCACCCTGTGCTAAGAATAATTAATTCATAATAGAGTAAAACCTTGATCTAAGAAAAACCCTCGGGTCCGCGCTGTTTCTTAGATCCTGTAGTCCTGCTATTTCTTCAATTAAACCACTAGATACAGTTCATATTATATCATGTTCAGTGTTATTTCAATTAGAAAAACGCCAGAAATAAGTTGTTGAAAGTCTCACAAAAAGAAATGAAAATAAAGAAGTTCTGTAATTGGATTAGTAGTGTGGTTCATACCGATATTGACATCCTACGGTTTCCATTTTCTGAGATGAAGGCTTTACTGTACCGCTTCGAAAAATACATTAAAAATCGTAACTCTTCTCGAAAATGTAGGTATTGAAATCTCGATGCGTATTCGTATTGATAGAACCATCCACCTTCCGAAAATTAAATCGTAAATAATTTGTTTCTAAATAAGTCTGGACAATTTCGAAGTTGCACAGAATTCGGAGATGCCATTTCTACTGATTGCAAAGCGTCCCCATTAGGCTCTATGCACTTAAAGATTATCTGTACCAACATATCGTGTAAAACTATCGAGTCGGCAACAAACGAGGCTTGTACGTACTTAAAACAATCGATTTTATTGGCCTTTCCATTGTACAATAATAAATAATCGATTAGTAGAATATTAAGGGTTCTGCGGTGTGTTTAGTCGTGTAACTATAAACTTTCTTCGCCGGTGTGACTAAATCGTAGATTGCATTTTCTGCATCTGTTTCGGCGGCGGGGTAATGTATACACTTACAAATCTATATATGTATATTATATAATTTTAAAGATACACGTAATATGCTTGTTTATATAATGAAACATCGACACTAAAACGAACGAGTGTATGAACGAGTTTCGTGCTCGTGTACCGACATCGTTTCCCTCATTGTTTCGCTCGACTGTTCCGTAGTTCTCTCGCGATTCTCGAGATCCTCAGAACAGACGAACGATCCATCGATGCGGATCGTTCGTCGCCGTTCACGATCGTGTTTTATGTACAACGTGGAACCAGAAGAATCGCGACACGATCCCAGTCGAAAGAGAGCTCGCCGATTCGAAGCACCGTCTTTTCGATCGTTCGTCTCGATCTCTCTCGATCCTCAACGCAGAGAACGAAACGCACGCGGACGCGTCTCGCTCAACGGATGCACCTTCCGATCGAAAAATATCTCTGCGCGTCCACGTTCGTTTCTCGTTTCGCAGGGCGAAGAATCGATCAAGAAATAATATTGCAGAAGCTTCGAATCGACGTTTCGTTTGTTCGCAAAAACGCTTCGATCCGTCATCCGGGCTAGTTTTCTCAGCACCACCTTCGCGACATTGTTCTCTTCACGCTCTCTTAACCACCCTACAGTTCGTTCTCAATTCTTTCTTTTCTTTCCTTTACGTCTCGTTTCACTCGCTCGTCTACTTTCAAAACACGACGAGTTAGTACACAACTCCCCGGGCTCGTTTGAAACTTTGATTAAGGGGCGGTTCGGGGACAAGGGATGGGGGAGAATTGGTGAAAATCGCTCTCGTTAAGGGTTTCTTTTTTAGAGAAAACAACAAAAAAAGCGAAAGAAATATAAACACGCACGGGGACCCTCGATGGTGCGCGGTCGACGGAGAAACGGGCGCGTCGGAGGCAATTTATCGGTACAATTGTTTACTCGTTAGCAAAGTGTTCATATTTTTCCTTTCAACGAAATTTGTATTTCAACATGTTCACAGTCCTATGTACCATGTACAGTAGAACCTCGCTTATTGCAAGGAATCTCAGTGCGTTGCATATTAGCAACCCCCACCACAAATTCTGGCGCTCGTGGTGGGGAGCGTGATCGCTATGCAGAAACAAAAAGAATATTATGCTAAACAAAAACATCTTGTTATTGCTTTCAATGTAAAAGTCATTGCCTTTCTCTGTATTCGAGCTGAGATAATCAGATTGTGAACGTGTTAATCTTTGAACGTCTTGAAAAATAATATTTTTAAACTCTTTATGTCCCAGACGTATTTTCAAGTATCGTGAAAATTCTGTGAACCAAATATGTTTATATTTTGCTCTGATATAACTTACAGTACCAAGATTGCAACAAGATACTTGGCAAATATGTTTGGCACGTGGCCGTTTGAACAGTTTGGGATTTATTAGAAGTGGGATAACAGTAAACATGAGATTTTATATATAATTTGGGAAACAAAGGTGTTATGAATTGAGATTGTTTACGGGAAAATTGTCCCGAATGCCAGCCTGTTTCTCCGCCAGTCCCTAGAGGCTTGTCCCGTCCATTCAATCGCGGGTTCGGGTTAGCAACTGAACATGTATCTTTTATTCAATTCTTACTTTTGACGATGAGTTTGGCGGAGGTTTCTACGGTGCCGGCTGAGGTGGTAGCTCGGCAGGTGAAGGTGCCAGTGTCCTCTTCGTATGTTGTTGCTATGAGGAGGACGGCGTTGTTGCCCTCGTGTATCATCTAGAATTCAAACGTTTTGTGTTATTAAATCATTTGTTCTAGTTTGCCCATAAAACAAATTTCATTTAACACGTTCGCCGTCAATATTTTCATTCACTTTCCATTCACACCACTTGGAATATATTATGTCATGTTAACCCTCATCCGTCCCTCGTGCCAATTTGACACAGTTTTTCCGAAATAAGTTATACTGTTGTGTTATTTGAAAATTTTCCGAAACTTCGTGATTTTCACTTTTTTAATTCGAAATATCTAACCGCAAAAACCTAAGATGTAAATGTAATCTCATCAATTTGAAACAAATTCAATTCAATTCAATCAAAATTGAAGATGCCAATATATGATTTCTTCTCTATTAAAATCATTAAGGTAAGAAGTGACATTGAATTTATTTTACATAAAATTGCAGTCCCTTTATTAGCTTTCGTTCTTCTACCAAATACTTATTGTCAGGAAGTATGAAAGGGGATCCAAACGAAACCTGAATCGTCTTCTGAAGAGTAGTCTCCTTGTAGTACAGGCTTTTGCCTCTATTATTAATTATTAGAAAAGATATTGTTTGGCTCTTGTAAACTTTATTTGGAGGCTCTTTTAACGTTGCCTATTTCATGATGTGTAATTTAAAATCAAAAGTAAAATCGACGAATTCAAAAACTGTTTTGAGCAGTGGAAAATGTCTCGAAATTTTCAAACGACGAGTACTTTCAAGATGATCGACGTTTGGACATAAAACAATAATGACACAACTTTTTACAGAAAAATTTCCGATTATTTTTGGGTTCCCCTCGATTATTCTAGTTATTATTTGTAAATTGAGATTGTTTACGTTACTATCGTTTCTTCTAGAGTGTCCTAAAATGTACAACATAGAGATGCTCATTCTGTAAAAATTATACTGTAGCGATACTTTTTATCAGCATTGATAAATAGAATGTCGAGTTGAAATTCATAGAATCATATACATAGAAAAGTAACGGTGAATGTGTCAATATGAAAGGTCTGATTGAAATTACCTGAAAATCAGGCGACTGCGGGATCAAGGCACCGTCACGATACCATTGGATGGTCGGCTTTGGTTTAGCTGGAGTGACTTGAGTCTTAAACTGGGCTGGCTGCCCCTCCAGGACTATTTGGTCCTTCAGAGGTGTCACTTTCGGCAGAGTATCAGCCGCGTCCGGAGCTAATTGAAAATACATCATGATTTTTACAGAGTTAGTACCAGAGGTGAACATTATTTGGCGAAACAAATATTTTAAATACTATTTAATATTTTAGACTTTATTTTGCTTAAAGAAAATAGTATTTTGAATAAGATATACAATTTCGAAAACAAAATATTTCTATTTTAACAATTAGATCCACAAAATAAAATATTTCTATTTTATCAATCGGAACCACAGAATAATATATTTCTATTTTAACAATGGAGACTACAAAATAAAATATTTCTATTTTAGTAATCTGAACACACAAAATAGAATATTGCATTTTTTGTGCCTACTGAGGTTTGTTGATAACAATACAGTGTATCTTATCACCAGGAAACTATTTCTACTCATTTTATTGAATGCGAACCATTATTTTCAGCAATAATATTTAAAATTGAAATTGTAAATATAGAGAATGTCCAAATATTTTCAATATTCTTCAAATAAAATACTATTTTCAAAAATTAAAAATGCTATTACAGTCTATAGGTTTATTATTATAAAACTTCTAAATACAATGCTAATCCTTAGCATTAAACGTACCACGACCAGTCAAATGACCAGTTTTAGATCTATTTCCAAATTAATGAAATTATAACAGATGCTTTCATAAGAAATATTTATTTGTAAAATTTTACTTTTAAGCTCGAGCTTCTTAGCCCCTCGCCTTCAGCGAAGGGACACTGATCGTGGAGATCGTCAGGCAGCTAGATCACGACTTTACTGTATTTATAATAGCAACTCCATAACGATGTAACTGAATTCGTCCATGTCTAAATGGATTAAGACTTCGAAATTTTGTTCTCGTTGAAATTATTAACAGGATGATTTGTTACTGTAAAATAATTTCAATTAAGAAAATAAAACAATTTCCTTTCATTTTCTTGAACTAGTTAAATATATAGTATAATTTAAATGTATAGTATAAATATAAATATAGTCAATCTCACCAAGAACTCGGAGATTAGCTGATGTAGTTACATCGCCAGCTGGATTCTTAGCGATGCACTTGTAGACACCTTCGTCTTCAGGGAAGGCTTCCGAGATCCTTAAAGTACAGAGTTCACCTTCCTTCTGCATTTGGAAGTACTTGGACGGCTTTATCACCTGCAACATTTAGTATATTTTTAGCAAAATCACCCACGTGAACTATTATGTAATCCTCATGTCGATACTTTACATTTTCCACAACACTCTGTTTTATAGTATAAACGCATACTTTTATATGTCGAATGTAAATCAATTTATAAGTATTCAAGAACATAGGAATCTGTAGTAATTTTCTATTTGTCAACGAGTATCCCAGACAATCCACATAAGGTTCTATCATTTATTAATTAAATTTATAGTTTTAAAGATTTAATTAGATGTTATACCGTTGACATCAATGAATTTTTTAAATGAATAATAAGATTTATACATGAATGTATTACGAATCGTATAACAGAATATTGAGGTCTTATGTCAATTGAATAGTTTTCATACCTTGTCGCCCTTTTTCCATTGCACCGTCGGTACCGGTTTCCCAGTGATCCTGCACGAGAACGCAACAGCTGTTCCCTCTCTGATAGTTTGATCCCTCAATGGCTCCAAAACCGCGGGTGCTTTCTCCACACCGGGTGTCGTGGGTTTCGCCATTTTCGTAGGAGATTGAGGTCCTCGAACAGTGCATTCGCCGTCGCAACGAGCTTCTCCTGCACTGTTTATGGCAACGCACTCATATTTTCCGGAGTCCTCCGGCACTGTCTCCAGGATCAGCAAAGTGTAAACATTGTCCTCCTCGAGCGTCTTATAACGAATGTCTGCTGCTACTTTCTTGCCGTTCTGAAACCGCACATTAACAGGAACGATCAATCAATTTGAAGAACAATCTACAATAATACCAATTTTTGTTAATTACAATGTAAATAGAAATAGAAAACCATGTAAAAACTATGTAAATAGAACAATTTGTGAATACTATTTGATTTGTATTTAGTTTTAAATGTAAATTTTATATTTTTAAATTAATTCTTTTTTAATTTTAATTATTTATCTAATTTTTATCTAATTTTAATTAATTTAATAATTTTAATTAATTTTCCAATTTTCCAAAGAATGATTTTTCTATTCCGGGTTGACCGGAAATCGTAGTACAACTGGGCAGAGGATGATTCTACATGCAAAAATAAATCGAAAAAAAGGAATAACACTTTTTCATTTGGCAGCTCGTTCCGAGATGTTCGCGTGCTTTAGTATATACAGGAAGTAGAATTGGCTGACCATGGTCAGACGATTTTTTCGAAAATGAAGCTTCTGATGAAAAAATGTTATACCAAATTATTTTCTGATTCTTTTATGTAGATTCACCCCCTACTACGATTTTCGGCCCACCCTGCGTAGTTTCCATTTCTTGAATGTCATTGGACAAATGATGTTTAATGCCAAAGAAAGTAGTTGTTCTATTATCCGAAAATTCCACTATCCGGCTACTTTTGTCTCCCTATTAGTTCGGACACGGTAGTCTCTACTGTATATTCTATACTTTCTTTAATTGGAAGAGTGCAGTACCTTTAACCAATAAACGTCCAGAGGTTTAGTTCCAGTTACTTTAGCGTCAAATCTAGCCAGTTGTCCAGTGGTGATCGAAGTGTTCTGAATGGTCGACAAGAAACTGGGCGGCACCACGCCTCCTCTTCCGGGTTGCCGTCTGCGCTCTTCAACAACCAAATTCGCACTGCATTTCGCTTTTCCGCCCCTGTTCTCAGCGATCACGGAGAACACACCGGAATCCTCCATGAACACTTGCCGGACGATCAACACAGACTTCGTGCTGAATGTGTAAATTTGTAGATCCGGGGAGTTCTGGATCGGGAAGTCCTCGCGGTACCATTTGATGTTTGGCAACGGATCGCCGTCGAATTCGACCTCGAAGCGTGCTTGTTCTTGCTCGAAAGCTCTGCAGGGTTGAATCTTCTTCGTGAAGACCGGTGGCTTCGCCGGCTTCGCTGCACCCTGAACAACGCGCTCTTGAGTCTTGGCCTTGTGCTCCACCTCGGTGGTTTCCGTGGCTGTTATCTTTCTGGTGATCTCCAGATCACCTTTCACCTCCTTCTGCGTTTGCTTTTGTTTGGCAACGTGCACTTCGCGGCCGTGAATCGTCGATTCCGATGGTTCAGGAGGATACTTTCCGCTGGCCTTCGAGCGCTCCACGTCGATATCCACTTCCGTTGTAAATGGCTTCTTCACGAACTTTGTTGCAGTTTGCGTCGTCTCCTGAGTCGTCTCTTTGTCTTCCCTGGAAATTAATTTTCAAGAACGGATATTAGAGAAGATTAGACGAAGCGTACTATTTGGACTACACGACAATGGATTTATTCGTTATAGAACGAGAAATTCTTGTATTTAATCCCTTCCCCTATAATATCGTGTCCGACTCGTGATCATGATTCTGAACAGAGTCTAATAAATATATGTATGCCACTAATTTTTTTCTTCAAACCGAAATGGAATTCTACTTTGGTTTTGTTACTGTACACATGTTGGAGTATACGCAGAGTATTTCATAATTGGTGGTAGAAGCAGAAGGGGACGATACTACATGTACAAATAAAGTCGAAAAAAGGGAATAACATTTTTGGTTTGACAACTCGTTTTACATCTGATGCATTTTTTCCTAACACCAATGGCAGGCTAATAATTCAGGTGGTCTGTTTTAGGTGGCTCACCCTGTATAACTATAGTCAGACTCTGTTTTATTTCTGAAACCCACTACATGCTTACAGAAAGAAAAAATTCAATTTAATACTAGCAATAGTTTTTTTTGCGAGTATCTCGAAAACTAAAAGGGAGTCCCTCATATGTGAAAAGGAAAAAGTTGTTAAAATTATCGAAATCTATAACATATTTAAATTTCATCAAAATCGAAGAGGAGTAGCCCTTTCTAAATAATTACCGAAGTTGGAATAGCAAACGATTACGTACAAGGTTTCTTCATATTGTTGAGCCATTCCCTTGGCCACAGAGTGCGCAACGACCTTCTCTCCAGGAATGGCAAATTGATGGCTGCTCTCCCTGAGTCTGCTCTCCTTCAGCACCTGTTCCTCTTCGAGGTTCATCAGTTTGCTGTAGTAATCCTCGTTCTTCTTGCTCTTCACGGATTTCTGCCAGTCCGTCTCGGGCTCTTTGATTACCTTCTGCCCAAGATGCTCAGTGGCGATCTCGATACCTTGGGATACGTTGTGATGCCTCTCATCGAACACTTTCTCGAGCTCTGTGTTCTGTCGTTCCGTTTGGTATTGGGTCAGCCCGTAATCATACCACGCTACAGAAAATGCACGTTAGATCATTCCGCTCTTTGAATTTGTCACGTGAAAGACAACGCATGCCAGACGAACATGAACCATTTGGGTTCGCAAACGTTCAATCCATGTTGAAAGCGCAATGTTCCAAAATGATGGATGCTAAAATGATGGATTCTTTTTTAATATCGGTTTTTAACGTACAATATCAGTTTTTGTTAGAAGTACTAATTAAGAATTATTTTCAATTCACCCTTTTGTCTACATATAAAAAACTTTAAATAAGTGTTTGTAAAAAAAACATCGAAGCAAATGTAAATAAATTAGTAAGGAATTCAAACTTTTATTTATTGCAAAGATATAAATCAAACTCTTATCTGAAAGTAATTACCGATTCATTATAGCCATTTCTGAATAAATTTAAAAAAATGAAGGTACGTATGTATTAATTGTTTACGTGTGTCTAAATAAATATGAGTTTTAATCTAAATAAATAAATAATTAATTTTTAATATTTCTAATGGGCGAAATTGATTTGCAAACAGGTGAGATTGATTTACAAAAGATGAAATTGATTTGCATACGGTTGAATTTCTCAAGAAACAAATTTAATTTGGTGTATCGAGTTCAAAATCGATTCATTTTCAAATTGAATATTGCAAGATGGCATCGATTATGCATGGAACCTTGCACTTTCAGAGCAAAAGAAATTTCTCTAGAACCACTGGGAAATACGACACAGTACTTCATTGGCGATGCAACACATATCGATGTCTCCAGCAACGGGGGGAACAAGGTGCCCGGAAACCAGACTACGGAGACAGAGATGGAGACATCCGGGCGGTTGAAGTTAGATCACGTGGTTAACACGATTTCATTCCTCCTTTTTTTCATCATTCCAATAGTAACAATTCCAAAGGCAATACTTAAGAGAATGGCATTCTCACGATTTCAGAAGGATCTCTAGTTTCTAGCATTTCAAGAGCTCGCGTTCGTGTATTCAAAGGTCCAGCGACGTTCGAATTGTTCGAAACGAATTATCTGAATTTAAGAAGCATTTACATAGTTCGTCAGCAACTGGATCTCTGTGTTACACAAAACGCGACATACGAGGGAAACGTGGGCAACAAGGAGCATTTTGCTACAACAAATTCTTCACCTAACGGCGATTAGGCGTGATTAATGTTGACACAGTAGCACGATATGGATAGCACTCTGAGAAATACGGACTCTGCTCGGCTAATCACGCTAAACGGATCAGATTGGAGTCGATCAACCTGACGATGTTAAATCAATGTCACCGAATCCACGCGATCAATGATGGAATGAAGAAACAATACATTAAATAAAATTGGGAAAATGCAACGGAATGAAATATTTCTGAAAGAAAAAAAATATTAAGAATAATATTAATCAGCAGCAAACCCGTTTTCTCCAGTGAATCAGGCATTGAGCAACACGGAGGAAAACATTTCATCCTAATTCAACCGTAGCATCAGTCAATAGAAACTACTCGAGAAGTATCGAATCTTCGAAGTAGTTGTCTATGAGAACGTGTTCATCAAATGTTTTTCTCCGTGCCGATATCCATTAACATACGGAAAAAAGACAAAAAGAAATACAGTAACGAAACAGATAGTCTATGAACTGTGTGCTTTCTCGATATTATATTCCATACCTGAACGCCGGTTTGCGAAACCAAGCAGCCGATACCTTTCACTTTAGACGACATTGCTCGAATATGCTCGTCGAATCCCGAAACCCCGAAGAAGAAGCAGAAGAGGAAGCTGCTCGAGGTGCTCGAGGATGAGATCTATCTTTCGAATTCCTTCGTAATATTCGTATTGGATGAGGATCAGGATAGGGGATAAGTTGGTGTTTCGAATAAATGGTCTCGAGTGTTATATCTGTACTCGAATATAATGCATGTGTCGTATCGATATTTTATGTACTGTGTTTCGGTTGTCGCGACCATCATTTACCTTGTAGATATCGCCATTCACCACGTTTTCATTTATATTTTTATCTTTCTCGTGTGGTATTATTGTGCCGTTGTTCGATATTTTGGCGGATTTTCATTTGTTCTCTGTATGTGTGTTGCATTCTTTGCGCCGTTTATAACTATTTCGAATATGTCTTCGTTTCCATTGATCATTACGGAAGAGAAAAACAAATGTAACTTTTCGCAGAATCATGTACAGAAGTTCGAGGAATCGAAGATGCGATAGAATAGACTTATGCGAATTGTTGAGATGTCTGAGAGACGCAAAGGATGCAACGACACGTTTATGTAAGAGAGTCTCTGTTCCAGGGTAAACTTACGCCTTGGTGAGTTCTTCAATACGCCACGATAGTCGTCGCTTCTTGGCTTCACTGTCAGAGTTGTTTCAGTGCGAGATTCGCCTACGGAGCTTCTGGCAATCACCTCAACCTTTCCATGGTCGTATTGCCTTGTTTTCGGAATGTCCAAATGGTACATGCCGTCGTAGGTCAGCTTGTAGCGCGAACCCTGAGCAAATCGATCATATCGTTTCAATATTAGAAATTATATTATTATATTATATATATATTATTATATATAATGGTTAAAAAAGGATATATATATATATAATATAAAATTAAAGTTGATTGCAAATAATGGAGTCGTTATAAGTAGACCCCGGATTTGATGCATTTATGACAAAAATGAGTAAGTGAAAACATTGAATATAATGGACAAATTTATACATATATACTTTTATATTATTTTCAACCTATTGAATATAATAAGAAAGAAAATAAATCTCTATGTCACTCCGGTTTCTTGCAATTCAGATGAAAAATTATTAATTTTGCATAAAGATCCACAGTCTAATCGTTACTTTTAATTGTGTTTGCTTCATAAAATCTGGTAGTTGGGTTGTTGTAATAACTGAAACTTACATTGACCACGGTGTGTCCATTGATGATCCACATCACACGTGGTCTAGGATGACCAGTGACACGGCAGCAGAATCTGGAACAATCGCCCTCTTCAACAGTCACGGCTTCCGGTTTGCTGACGAACGTAGGCGGAGCTCGCACCTTCTCCTCTTCACCTTCCTCCTCGGGTACTCTGTAACAAGCATTTGTTTATTATTATTTATTATAGACGGACTGAAGCCTTTTACATAAGTATTCACAATAATATAAAGACTACTCGTCTAATAAAAAAGAAGGGATATGCACAAAAATGGTATTATCATATAATCCTGCGTAGTTGCACTTTAAATTTTAAATTAAATTACACCAAACGCGATATAATTTCAACTGTATTTAGTGGTTTAATCGACGATAAAAGTTTCGAACGCAACGGAGTATGAGAAATTCTTTGACCTAAGTCTTTCTTTTGGACCTAAAAATAATATTGGTAGGAGAACGTAATGCCTTTAATCTCACATAGAATTGTTCAATAATCCACAGTGAATTACTATTATAATTATAAATATTCTAAAACAGACTGAATAATATTATATGTCGTTTGTATTGTGCTGTAACCTGTGCTAAGAATTATTAATTCTTCTTACAGTAAAGTCTTGATCTAAGAAAAACTTTCGGGTCCGCGCTGTTTCCTAGATCCTGTAGTTCTACTATTTCTTCAATTAAACCACTAAATACAGTTAATATTATATCGTGTTTGGTGTCATTTTAATAAGAAATATATCAGAATTAAGTTGGCAAAAGTCCCATAAAAAAATAATGAAAAATGAAGTTTGTAATTGGATTAGTAGATTCACACCGATATACGGGAGCCGAAATCGAAAGTAGACACTAGACAAATTCTGGGTAGAAGGTCGCGGGGAAATATCGCGACTTTTCTGTACTGTTTTTCGAACTAGAGTGTTAATTGTCCCTGAACAATAATCGAATATTATACAAAAATGCTTACATCTGCCATGCAGCTTCCATCTCTCTGATCTTCTCGATACTCTTCATGCCCTTCGGCAGCTGAGACTCGTAAATGATTCCAGGCTTTCCGGCCGTTCGAATCACCGCTCGCGTTTCATCCATACCGTACAAATTCGTCGCTCTGCAAAGATACTCGCCGCTGTCTTCGGGGTAAACCCAGCCGAAGTTCATCGCCACGTAGCCGAAATCATAAATAGGTGTGAATCTGTTCTTCTGGGGTAAGGGTTTGCCGTTAAAGAACCATTCGACTTTCATGTTCGGATCACCCACAGGTGCCAATTGGCACTCGAATTTCGTGCTGTTCATCTCGACAAGTTCGGTTTGGTCTAAGATTTGGGTGACGAATCGTGGCGGTTGCTTCTTGTCCGCGTCGTAGAGATCGTCTTCGGTTAAGTGGACTTCTGAAGTGTACTTCTTGATGGTGGCTTCCATTTGCATCAGCGCTTCCGACTTCTTCATACCCTTTGGCACTTGATTTTGCAGAATGATGCTTGGCAATCCTGTGAGATACATTTAAAAGTCAATTAAATTGGCTGCCTGTGAAACGAATAAAATGATGGCTGTGAAACTGACATTTTTTATTTGTTTAATGAGAATAAAACTCCAAAGATTTATGCGAATATACACGATTATGGTTAAAGTATTGGCAATAGAGTTTAACCTCATCCTCTGCGTTTGTTCAGGTAAATATTACGTTTTACTTTTTGCTCTATTTCATCGAAGTGGAAGCAAACTATGCACTCATTGAAGATAGAAAATTGTTTTAAATGAAAATGTTTGTAATATGTTCTTGCAACTAAAGTTTAACGAAGACCTACAATTAATAATACTTCTGGGGTAAATGAAATTTTCATTTTTTCATTTTGCAATTCTTGTACGACTTCTATATAAAGAATTCAAAAGAACTTTCTTTAAATTTTTCTGTAGAATAGAATTTAATTGAAAACTTAAGATAGAATAACGTAGATAACGTTTTTATCACCAAAATACAGACAGCACCGTTGTTTTTTATTTTTATGTTATGTGTATCATAATATTTCTATCGAATTTGTTCACAATCCTTCCAAGTATCATGAAATTCAGTTACTAGAAATTTCATTTATCGCGTAAATAACGGTCAAATTGATCAGTTTTCTATGCCATTGTTAATGAAATTATAAAAACGCTTTCATACGAAATGTATTATAATGAAAACCGTACGAAGTTTAAGTAAATCCAATCTTTTCACTTTTATATTGCTTTGAGTTTGGTAGGATTAGTGTTGTAATTGGGCCCCCCTCCATACTTCCTGAGAATTTTGTAAACGAACGAAATAGACTGCAATTTTATGCAAAATAAAGATTGTCCACATCGATTGCAAAAAATAGAAACTAAATTGAATGATACTTCTTCCCTTAATGATTTTAATAGAAGAGAAATCAGAAATCGATATCTTTAATTTGAAAAATTTTTCAACAATTCTGAATTTCATCTACTCAATTTTACTATGATCCCATAAAGATCAGCTGTCTACTGATCATTAAATGAAGTTACAAAGCGTTACTACCCCGAAAGGTTTAAAATACTTCTACAAATGAGATTTTGGAGATCCACAACTTACTCTTGCACGAAACCGATGCTCTGGTAGTGTCCTCTCCAAAATCGTTGATGGCCTTGCAGACGTACTCGCCAGAGTCTTCAGGATATACGTAAAGGATGTCCATGGACACGAATCCCATATCGTACGTGCTTCTGTATCTGTGTCCACATGGAATTAACTTTCCGTTGCGGTGCCATTCGATGCGCAAGTTTGGATCATCCTTTGGTTCCACGCGACATTCGAACCTAACTGGTTCGGATTCATCCACGGTCGCTGATTGGATTTGAGTGATGAATTTAGGTGGTTGACGAGGCGTTGGCTCTTCTGGTGGTGGTTCACTGATTGGTCCACGCTCCAGTTCCTTTAATTTCTCACCGCTCATACCTGATGGCAGCTGGGACTCGAAGTCTATCGTTTTCTTTGCTGTAATGTTTCAAGCGTTTATTACTGATGTTGTTTGCAATAAATTAAATTTCCTATTTAATATCAAAACGTATGTAACTTTCTCATTGACTGCGACAATCAATGTACAGACACTTTTCGTACATGTTTACCATCACAACAAAGGAAATGACGTGAACCAGACTGATACAACTTGCGAAGTTAAAAAATTCTCATTATTTTTTAACACACCTCATATATCATTGTATGATTGACGTGGTAGGTAACATGTTAAAAATTTTCAAGAGATTATCACTGTTTTAAAGGACGAGAAACGGACAACGATTTTGACCGACCACGAAGTTGATCGAAATGAGTTTGACCGACGAACCGACAAAGAATCTAAAATAGTTGTCGATCAAATTCGTTTTTGGTTAAAGTCATTACAAGTTAAATCTGGAGTCGGGAAAAGTGTCGATGATTTCCATTAGAACCTCCCCCACAAAACATCAATTGAAATTATACTTACATTTGCAAGTGATGGTAGCTTTGGTGGTAGCAGAGCCCCACTTGTTGGTAGCCCTACAAACATACTCTCCACTATCCCTGGCGTAAGTGTACGACATATCCAACGATATAAATCCAAAGTCATTAATTTGATGTACTCTCGAGCCGGTGGCAAACGATCGTCCATTGTGGAACCAATCGATCCTCATAGTAGAATCTCCAACCGGTTCAACTCTGCAGTCAAAGTGACTAGGCGCTCCTTCCTCCACTTCAATATCCTTCAGCTCCACAGTGAATCTAGGAGGATTCGGCGACTCTTCCTCAGTCAGTATCTCGTCCCGCTTGTAAAGAGCCTCTTCTAGTTTCTGGATGCTTTCAGTTCCGGTCTTGAAGTTGGTGGGCAATTGTGGCTCCAGGATGATGCCTTGTCGACCACGGACCTGCAGCTTACAGGAAACAGTGGCCTCACCGTGACGATTGGTTGCTTTACAGGTGTATAAACCGGAATCGCGTTGGTAGCAGTTGGCGACCTCGAGGATGACGAAACCGAAGTCGTGGATGGTCTTGATCCTGCTGCCAGCGAGAAGAGGCTTTCCATTGTGGAACCACTCGACTCTCATGCTGGAGTCGTTGATGGGTGTCAGCCGGCACTCGAAGTGAGCCAGCGCGTTCTCTGTCAGAGTCAAGTCTGATGGCGTTGTGATGAATTCCGGTGGTTTGCCTGTGTCGTCTTCCGGCGTAGCTGCGCTCGGCACGTTTCCGAGACCTTCTAGTTCGGCGATCTTGTCGATCGTGCTCTCCATTCCCTTTGGTAACTGGGATTCCAAGATAATGCTGCGTTTGCCTGTGCACTTCATCGTGCAGGTGGTAACGGCCTCGCCGTATTCGTTCGATGCACGACAACTGTACTCTCCGGAGTCCTCCGGATAGATCGGAGAGATCTCGAGGATCACGAAGCCGAAGTCGCAGAAGGTGCGGAAACGTGTACCGGTTCGCAATGGTTTGCCGTTCCAGAACCATTCGACCTATGGATAAATGAATTTTGACTTATTAGTAACAGAAAATTTTACATTAACATTCAGAAGGCGGATTTTACAGATGACATTGTTCACCTTCATTTAGACATTCGTTTCACCTTCATTAGTTCCTTAATTTTGTTTAGAAATATTTCCTATATTGTTTCCTCTACAGGTTAACCATAAAGATTTTAAAATACAGCACGTTTGAAAAAAAGCTTAACAAATAGCTGAATATGGCAAGTAACAGGCTGTCCCAAAATTCCCCTAACTTGGTAACTTAATAACTCCTAAACAAAGCAGCGACAGCCATTTTTGCTAACGAAAATGTCTCCCATTTCTGGGTGCTAGGCGAATTTTGGGACACCCTAGTAGTAACATTTGGTGCTCCATTACCTTTAACTTTGGATCGTCGGTGGGCGTAAGTCTAGCTTCAAAGTGCGCACTCTCTCCCTCTCTTAAGCCATCGATGTTGCTCAACGGCACGGTGAACACCGGAGCCTTTCCACGTTCTTCAACAACCTTCTCATCCTTTGTTCTGATCATCGAGTCTTCGAGAGTCTGAATCTTCTCCAGACCACCCTCCATTCCCTTCGGAAGCTGAGAGTCCAAAATCAAACTAGCCTTGGAGTAGCACTTCAACGTAGCCTTAGTCGAGTCTTCTCCATACTTGTTGAAAGCCCTGCACTCGTAGACACCCGAGTTCTCTTCGTAACAGTACAGTATATCCAAGATGACAATACCGAAGTCGTGGAAGGTCCTGTACCGGTGCCCATGAGGCAGTTTCTTGCCATTGTAGTACCATTCGACCTTCAAGTCTGGATCAGTAACCGGAGTGAGTCTAGCCTCGAAGTGAGCAGACTGTCCCTCGACCAGCTTGGTGATGTCGGCGATTTGCGTGATGAATTTAGGTGGTTCGGCGACAGGTGTCGTGGGTGTGGTGGGCTGTTCTCCACTGAAGCTCTCCAGTTCGCGGATTCTTGCAAGAGAGTCGGGCTGAAGAGAGTCAAGGTAGACTCCGCTCTTGCCAAAGCACCTGATTGTCGCTTTAGTATAATCCTCGCCATATTTGTTGCTGGCCTTGCAGACGTACTCGCCAGTATCGTGAGCCATCACTCCGGCAATATCCATGACCACGAATCCGAAGTCAGACACCATCTTGAACCTAGAAGAGTGTCTCAAAGGCTGTCCGTTGTGGAACCATTCGACCTTCATGTGAGGATCACCCACAGGAATAAGGGTGCACTCGAAGTGCGCCGATTGGCCGTCCTTCAGACCTTCCAGGGACTGTATCTGGGTGGTGAATTTAGGTTTCTGTCCCTTAGATTTGTCAACACACTCCAACTCTACGCTGATCTCGGCCTTGCCCCATTTGTTGGTAGCCCTGCAGGAGTATGTGCCAGAGTCTTCGATCTTCGTGCCGAGCACTTCGAGGACGACCATGCCGAAGGCATAGACGGTCCTGGTGCGATGACTGGCTTCCAATGGCTTGCCGTTGTAGAACCACTCGACGACCATAGTCTGATCGCCTGTAGGGGTCAGGGAAGCTTCGAAGTGCGCGATCTCGCCCTCGGACAGGTTCGTCAGGTTCTCGAATTGGGACGTGAACACTGGAGGATGTCCTTCGTCGCTCTCTGGCGGAGCGCCTTCCTGCCTCTTTAAGGACTCCTCCAGGTCTTGGATAGCCTCCAGACCTTCTTTGCCCTTTGGATGTTGCGATCTCTCGATAACATTCTCTTTGGTCGAACAGTAGACAGTTGTCGAAGTGAATGCTTCGCCAGCTTTGTTGTACGCTTTGCAAGTGTAGATACCAGAATCGCGATCATAGACATCGGTTAGATCCAAGGTGACAAATCCGAAATCGCTAGTCATCTTGAAACGGGATCCATGCTCCAAAGCTTTTCCGTTGAAATACCACTCGATCTTCAAGTTCGGATCTTCCTTCGGCTCTACCTGGCCCTCCAAGTGGAGAGGCTCGGACTCGCCCAGTTTGAACTCGGGCTGCAGAGGAACCGTCCAGATCGGTTTCGGGTATTCATGTTCGGGGCCGTCTTCTGGCCTTCTGTATTTGGACAGGTAAGCGTCCTCCGCTTCCTCGACTTTCTTCAGACCAGCTTCACCTTGCGGATGCTGAGTCTGCAAGTAGATGTTCTGCTTGCTGGTGCACTTCAAGGTGCCCGAGGTCTGCGCAGAGCCCTTCGAGTTGGTAGCTTTAACGATCACCACGCCGGAGTCTTCCTCGTATGCGTGATTGATGTCCAGAGCTACGTAACCGAAATCGTAGGTAGATTTGAATCTGGCTCCGGTTGGCAGGGCCTTGCCATTGATGAACCACTCGATCTTCATCGTCGGGTCTTTCGACGGTTCAACGTTACACTCGAAGTGCGCGTTGTCACCTTCAATGCACTCGACATTGTTCAGGTGAGTAATGAAGACTGGTTCTTCGTAAGTTGGTTCTGGCTGTTCTGCGGTGCCAGGATGTGGTTGTTCCAGGGCATCGATCTTTGGAAGAGCGTCAGGATGAAGAGTGTCTCCAAGCAGCCAATGACGATCGACGATCTTCAAGCTGCACGTGGATACAGCCTCTCCGAGAAGGTTGGTGGCTTTGCAGGTGTAAATTGCCGAATCATCTGGCCGTAAGCCGTTGATGGATAATGTCACCAGACCGAAGTCGAAAGTGCTACGAAGTCTGGTTCCGGTTTGCAACGATATTCCGTTCTTGAACCATTCTACACGAAGGTTGGGGTCTGCTCTTGGCTCAACTTGGGCTTCCAGGTAAACGTGCTGTCCTTCGACAAGCTTGTCGAAGCTCTCCAAGTGTTTCGTGAACACCGGGGCCTGTTGAGGTGTAGTGTCAACGAACATTTCGGGTACTTTGTTCATCTCGGCTTCCTTCAGTTGGATCTTCTGCCATGCGTCGGGTTGCAGACTGTCAGCGTCGATGGCTGAGCGCGCTCTGACTTTCAAAGATATCGAAGACACAGCTTCGCCGGCTTTGTTGATCGCTTTGCATGTGTACACGCCGGAATCCTCCGTTATCACCTTCAGGATGTCCAGGGTTACGTAGCCGAAATCGTGGTTCACGTGGAAGCGGGAACCTAATCGAGGATCATCGTGTTAATTCGATTGACTATGATGGATGATGTTTCTTAACCCTTATCACGAGACAGCAGATCTTTTTGCAAAATAAAAATTTGCTAGTTGATTCGCAATCAACTGGAGTGAAATAAATATTTATTTAATTTCTTAGGACGGTTAATAGGTCACAACAAACACAACAGTATTTTTAAATTCTTCTAATGTTTTCACTGTTTCGAATCCTATCTACTGATTTTTGTCATGAATTCATAAGATCCGCTGTCTACTTATCACTCGAGTGGTGACTCACGAGTCACATTTAAAAATTCCTGTACCATTATTCAAAATATTGTTTATATTATTAATAATGCAGGTGTGTAATCAATTACTAAACATTTACGATTACAAAAATATCATATAGGATATGATATCATTTTCACGTTTCCAGAAAAATCGTATAGAATGGAATTATTCCAGGTCGGAAGAAATGATTAATTTTCGAGTTGAAATAACTCCGAGTGTAAAGAGTTAATTGAAAGGTTCTTGCAAAAGTTCATTTCTTAACATCCTTTGCACTCGAAGCTATTTACATTGTGCCACACTTGAATTCTTAGCAATTTATGAAACTCAAAGACATTTAGCAATGTAGAAATTGGTTTGGATTATGGTAGAGTAATTTTCATTGGTGTCTTACAGGAGTTAGTTGAGTGCAGAGGGTTAATATGCACGCTTGATACTGTTAAACAACGTAGACACACACAAACAGCGCAGTTATTCCTTTATTTAAATAAAGAATAAAACGAAGCGAATTACTATTATTATTCTATAAAATACACACTTGTCTGCTAAGACTTAAAAATCAATTAATGGCGATTATTAGTGGCGATGTACCAAATATAGTTCAGTAGGACTCTGAGAAACGATAGAAGGTTAAGACATTCACAGCAACGATAATACTTAACTTTCCATTTACCGTTTCGTTAAATAAATTACGCCCAGAGTTACACCCATAACAAAATGCACCCATATTTAAAATACAACTCTCTTGTCTAGACTGTTTGTAGCAGATTATATTTATTGTTAATGTACATTTTGTGAAATAATATTTTTATACAGATGATTGTATTGTTAACATCAGATAGCTGAATGCAGTAGCTTTGATATTAATAATAGAAAGCGAATTAAAAGCAACAAGTCAGTTTACGATCTCTATTTCTTCGATTGTTCTCGTATACTTACCCATCTTTAGTTCGACTCCGTTTATGTACCATTCGAATCTCAAGCTAGAGTCGCCGACGGGCACAACTCTGCACTCGTATCTAGCCATTTGACCTTCCCAGAGTTCCGTCGGGCCGGTCAGCAACTGTGTGAAGATGGGTTTGTCGAACACTTTCTCTGGCTCTTCAGCACGGCCAGGTTTGTCTGCCTCGAGTTGAGCGATCTTGCGCTGCGCTTCAGGGTGCTGGGTATCTAATTGTATGCTTGCTTTGCCTGCACGCGAAGAATTATTGTATTAAAGTACAAACAATTCTAATATTATGTTTTATACAATTATAATAGCATATCTTATGAACAGTCTTGTAATATCATATCTTGATTAATTGCAACAGTTCTCTTATAACACGGTTCGATATAATACGGCGAAAAATAGAACTGTACGATCTAAGAAACAACACGGATCCCATGATTTTTCTTACATCAAGGCTTTTCAGGAAACCCTCCGATTTCGCTGAACTTTTGTATATAGCTTCTTTTTATCTAATACATAAGATTCCCAAATGGATTTAGGGCGATGGGCCCCCCTTCGCCCCGCCCCCTTCAAAGGTAAAACTGTTTTTGTTAATTATTTAATAATTGTATTAATTGTATTATTATAATAATTGTATTAAAATGTATAAATATTAATTGTACAGAAAAAGTTCTCAAACAAAAAATGAAGCTCGTAAAATGTTCTATAAATACAGTCGTATACATATTTTACGTAATTCCAACAGTTTGCAATATTACCACCCCCACCGAAAACTAATCCAAACCTATTCAGACAGTATGTAAAGGTTTGCATGGTTTTAAATTGGCTAAAATTTTTAGAATAGGTTTCGTGGTCACTCATTTTTTTGTAACAAAATATAAATTAAAAAATCCTTTTAGAGACTTTCTTCTCTAATCAAGGATAAGCTTTGGCAAAAATTTCAGCAAAATCGGAGGGTTATTTTGTGCATCCCGTTTTGAATAAAACGCAGTCCGATTATTTGCATTAATTAATATAACCAAAATCATGGTTGCGATATAACTCGGAATACATACCCACGATTTGCGTTATTTGTATGTTCCGTTTAATATGGATCGAATTAACCGTGCTATAGGAGACTTGACTGTACACTGTAGCAATTTTAGCTGGGAAATATACTGTTATGAATATTGATACTGACTCTTGATCTTCATCGAGGCTGTTGTAACTGCTTCGCCAAGTGCGTTGGTAGCGCGACACATGTAAACACCCTCATCGTCTTCACGCACATGCGAAATATCCAGGGACACGAATCCGAAATCGTGGACTCTGGTTATTCTCGAGCCTAGATAATAGAAAGTCATTAGAATATTTCAGTTGTTTTCGAATTGATTTCCATATGTAACATTTTATCTACCGGAAGCCTATTGATATAATTTTTAATAACTGTACCACAAGGAAGCATAAATATCTTTTTTTACATGATAATGCCAAAAAAAATTGTTAGATTTCATTACTGGACGTGTCTCGTCGATTTCCGAAAGGGTGCTTGTGGATCTTAGACTTTAAAAAATTAATTTATTAAATTATTGAATCATCGAATCATTGCATTATTAAATTATCGCCGGCAAATATGTTAATAATTGCGTTCCTTGTATGAACTTACTTGTTTCAAGTGGTACTTCATTCCTGAACCACTCGACCTTCATCGTAGGGTCTCCCACAGGTATCAACCTGCACTCGAAGTGAGCAGTCTGTCCCTCAGGTATGGCATCGATGTTCTGCAATGGCTGAGTGAAGACAGGTCGTTGTCTAGTCTGTGGTTCCGGTATTTCCGGTCGTTTCCAAGGCTGCTGAGACTCGAGTTCACGAATCTTGTCCATGCCTTCGGGACGTTGGGAGTCCAAGATGATATTCTCTCTCGGGATGACTCTGAGCTCGATGGAGGAGACACATTGTCCAAGGGCATTGGTAGCTCGTACCGAATATTGACCAGCATCTTCAGGAACAGCATGGCCAATGTCTAAGGCCACGTATCCGAAATCGAAGGTCACGTGGAACCGAGAAGCCGATGGCAGAGGCTTGCCGTTGTGGAAGAACTCGATTCTCAAGTTGGCGTCGTGCAGAGGCTCAACTTGACACTCGAAGTGAGCTGTTTGGCCTTCGTACACTTCGGTGGTACCCTGAAAAGTTAGAAAATAGTTCGTGGAAGTGTTAATACGCTGACTGACATACCCGTGTCCATAAAAGTCATAAATACTTGGAGCAACTTGGACCAAAAGTTTACATTACTATATAAAAATAAGATTAGTATGCTTATCCAAACTTTTAGCAATTTTTAAATTATACATATATGTATAATTTTAACTATTAAGTATATATGTATAATTTATTTCTTTTATGTAATAACATATCTTTGGAATTTTAAAATATTCCAAAACTTGTTTCTTAAATATTTATATTAAGTCGCTTTCTTGTCTATCTGTTCATCTAAGGAGCAGAAAATAATTATTTAAATAAAAGAAAATTTAATATATCATGTTTTTAAGATGGACTAAAAAGTATAAAATAATTTTTCCTAGCCCATACAGATAATCCTGAAAGTTTGTTGCTTAATTGTGACTTAATCACGAATTCTTTAGAATAATTAGTTCAGGTAGATAATTCATGTTACTGTATAATTGTAAACATTGATTAAAAGACAAATAAAAAACTCTTACCCTGAGTTCAGTAACAAATCTTGGCGGAGTCACAGGAGGTTCTTCGACCTCCAAACGTGCTGGATGTCCATGAGCTTCGAGTTCACGAATCTTTTCAAGGCCATCAGGATGCTGTGTATCCAGAAGAATGCTGCGGCGAGCTGAACAAAGAAAAATTGCATGTTAAAACAGGTACTTTCCATTTATCTCGTTTGGCAAATGCTACAAAATTAGCCAAGAAATTTATAAATTACTATATAGCGAATTTGACTTCCTCATCGCAGCTTCGTTTCTGTTCTACAATGACAAATATCAATTTATTCTGCAAATTCTTATCTTTTCAGCTTGACAGGGTCTTTCGCGCAAGCCTTGAAACTTAACGCGACGGCCACTGCAGTGGTAGTTTGCACTTTGGCAAGTATTTCTTGATTCGTCCTTTCCGTGGCAGTATTTGTAATTATCGATATTTGATTCGGAGTTTCTTCCCGTTCCAAAACAAACTTCAGTTTTAGGATACGTCTTGCAACAACGGTCGATCACTGTTTTGTATCGATTTCTTGGACGACAATAATTATCTTGTATTTGAGAAACATCGGTAAATTGTTTATTGTATGCACACGTCGTTAAGGAGAACGATCCGAATCTCGGCTTCGCGTTTGATAAATTTTCTTTTCGCGTTGGTGACGGACAACAAATTCTTCTTTCGTGACAAAGCTCATTTGTATTCATACTTTCGGGAGGCTTCAGAGGTCGAAAGCATGGTGGAGGGTAGCGTTTATGTTTCGCTAAATGAGGATTAATGTCAGTTATGCTAGACAACTACACAAATAAATTTTACGAATCTAACTTAGGTTAGTTGTAAATGATACAATTCTTTTCTTTTCATGGATGTACACTACCGCTCGTAAATTTTAGAACACCTTTGCTTTTTAGTAAAACTCTGGTGTTTCGTACAGATTATGAACCTTTAACTATATCAACTACATAATATAAATATAATGATAATTATCCAAAACACACTTCCCAAATATGTAAAAACTGTTTGAATCAACTTCAATGTAAAAATTCATTAAAAATTATGGAATGGCCACTCCAATTCAACAGATTTGAACCTTATAGAAAAATTACGGGATGAACTGCTCTAGCTTCCGAAAAAATATATTTAAAAAATTATGGTCTGTTTTAGAGCGTCGGAATATAAGTTCGAGTCACTGTAGATATATAGTACATATGCATAGATAGTAGAATTATACTATAATTATGCAATAAATTATTATTATTAATTTCAATGCGTTTATTGATACGCGTAATTGGTTTCTATTAAATTAAAATTTTGTAATCTCTAGATCGATTTTATATAACTTGATGCGATGTGCCTATCAATAATTAATGTTTAATGGAATGTACTTACAGCCGACTTTGATGGTGCAGGTGTTGACAGCTTCTCCAGCCAAATTGGTAGCTTTGCACATGTAAGTGCCAGCATCTTCTGGGTAGGTGTAAAGGATATCAAGTGCCACATAACCAAAGTCGTGGGTTTTGCGGAAGCGATGACCAGTTCTTACAGCAACGCCATTCACGAACCTAATTAAGAAAATTCATTCATTCAATTAATACAATAAGATTAAATAAAATCATGGATAGACATCGGATGTTTATGCATTTATGAAGAAACTGGTTGGATGGAGTACAAAAAAGTAAATGATTTTAGAAATTGAAGAATGTTGTAATGTTGCTTTTAATGCAACAAAGTCATTAAGGGATGAAATCAATTTGTATATTATTCCTGCTTCCCACAATTAATGCAAAACTCTGAATCCTCCCAAGGCGTTTATAGAGGATTTACTGTATTTAACTATGGATAGAGTTTTCTGTAGACTATAAG
The DNA here is from genome assembly GCA_028455595.1 of Lasioglossum vierecki. Taxonomy (NCBI): domain Eukaryota; kingdom Metazoa; phylum Arthropoda; class Insecta; order Hymenoptera; family Halictidae; genus Lasioglossum; species Lasioglossum vierecki. The sequence continues at coordinate 13,082,347 of CM052341.1, forward strand.
ATTTTATAAATGAGAGTAATATTGAAAATTATGATTTAAGGGAAGGTTTTGAAGAGATTCTGACTAGCTACCATTCTATTTTCAAGTTCGGATCGTTGATCGGTTCGACGCGGCATTCTAAGTGAGCGTGTTCGCCTTCCTTCAGGTGATCCAGGTTGTTGAGCGGTGTCAGGAAAACGGGCTTCTGATGCACAACCTCTTTCTCAACCTCTTGCTTGATCTCCACCGTCTCCAATTCTCGAATCTTCTGCAAACGCTGGGCGTCCAACGTATCCAAATAAAGGCCTTGTTTTGCTGTTCGAGAAAAACGAGAATCCTTGAACTCTTATCCTTTTCGACGAAGACATTGAAAGCAATGTTTAAACTAATTGCTGGGCGACTTATAAATTTTGACGTTTCGAAAGGTTAGAACTCTTTTTCGATCGGATGTTGTCTATAGCAAATTTAAAAACAAGAACTGAGATTCTTGTGTTAAGCAACCCCTAGACGATCAATATCATCGTCAATATATTGCGCAATGATTGATATTGTACAATAATATTAATCGTCTGTAAATCGAATTGAAAGATTGCGCAATATATTGAGTCAATCAAAAAGGGTTAGATTTTTATTGTACAATCTCGTAAATATTGTTTCTTCCGTGGGTAATATTGAAGAAGAAAGAAAATTCATTTTAGGATGACATTAATGTGCGAGATTATGAGTTTATCAGTGACACGTATGTGTATGTGCAGTTAATTGAGGACGATTAACTTGTCAAGTTAATTGTTGTTTATACAACCGTGTGTATATTATTGATTTATACGTTGTACAAAATATATATATATAACTTTTTTTCTTAATTAGAATTATTGGGGAATATATAATTATAGTAGCTCATGGATTATGTCCATCTGGGTTATTTTATTTAGTAAATATTTCTTATCAAGAAACTAATTTATATATGTCTTGATTTTGTTAAATAAACATCATCCTTTTGGAATGTATCAATTTTACATTATTCCGTTAATTTCGAAATTACTTACAGTCAACGCTGATGACGCAAGTGGTAACAGCTTCGCCGACAGCGTTCCTCGCTTTGCACATGTAGGTTCCAGAGTCTTCGGGATAAGCATAGAGGATGTCGAGAGCAACGTAGCCAAAGTCATAGGTGGTCTTGAATTTATGGCCTTGAGGTATCGGTCTTCCATCCCGGTACCATTCGACCACCATCGTGGGATCGTTCACAGGTGTCAAGGTCGCCTCCAGGTGAGCACTCTTGCCCTCTGGCAGGTGTTCAATATTCTTCAATGGCCGACCGAATTTCGGTTTCTCGGCGATGATCAGATCCTCTTGATCAGTACGCTTGTACCGTGAATCGTCTTCCAGGTACTGGATCTTCTTCAAGGCACTTTCGTGCTGGGTGTCGCGAATAATCGAAGCACGAGCTGTAAAGTGTCATTAATTAGAATGCACACGTCTATCAATCGAAGCATGTAGATCTGCTGGATCGAGAACTTTCGAATGAATTGCTATTAATAACGGCAAAATAACAAGAAAAACAAACGTGGTACATCGAGAGAAGCAGAGTGTGACGAGAGAAGCAAATAGTCTATCTCGAAGCGGAACTACAAGCGACAGAGACAAAGACTTTAGGTGACATAGAGTACGGGATGATATCCGCCTACTGTCCCTGCACGATTTAATTGGAGAATGAGCTGATCACTAGACGTATCAATCGCATACTGTGAAATAATGGGTGCCATGATGAACGTCTTTAACCGAAAACGATTGATAACGATATTAGATTCGTTGTCGATTAAAGGCTTTGTCGTCCAAAGTAGTTGGCCGACAAATCTGGAGATGGTGAAATGTTGTCGGTGAAAAGCAAGTCGGGGAAAGTGTCGGTGATTTCCATGGGATCCAAAATAATAGATTTCTATTTGCAAAGGAGGCTGTCTTATGGTAAAATTACGTTCAGATAGTTTTTCAAAAATGTTTCGAAGATAGCTATAATAATCGTAGACCTTTCAAGGTCATCTCAAGGTCGAATAAATAAGTGCATGATGTGTCCCTTGCGAAACTGTAAAAATTTGATCTAAAACATTTTTTCATATCTTTTAAATCGGACATTTCATAGCAACAACCCAATAATAGTTACTCGAACTGATGTCCCTCAATTAATTCTTTTTTTAATTTAAACCTCAGTTAAATATGACGAGTACATACGGAAAATTATTTCAATAACATCTGGTTAACTATTAGACGAAGGACATACGAATTTAATTATTTAATTTAATTTAATAAATTATTTCATTGAAAGAGATTACAATATTTCCCCCTCTACGATATGCAAATTTTGCATATCATTTTTTCATTTTATTATAAGTAACAGAAATATTCACCCTGTACAGTGATAATCTATATAAATAAAAATCAAATGCTTTGGATAATAGTTTTTAACATGTTCGTAATAGTCCGAATAAGGTTTCAGGAAAAGAAAAGTTGGAGAAATTGCCCGGAAAAATGGAAAATTCTGGAAAAACCATAGGTACTGTTTGAATCACATTTCAATACATCAGAAAAATACGAACGTCGTACCTTGAAATCAATATTTCAAGAGGAATTGGCACATTTCAATAGGAATTTACATTATCGAAAAATTTATAGAAATTTGGATAGGACAACGTCTGTCGGGTCTAGTACTGAAATAAATATTTCCACAAGTATGCAAGTTAAAAAGTCTGTTACAGCTCTGATCGACTCCCTAAAATCTTCGGATGATTTTTCGAAGCCTGGATGGTTTTGATAGTGCTACTTACATTTCACATTCAAATTGATCGAGCTCTGCGCCGATCCCAGTCTATTGGTGGCTTTGCAGGTGTAAGTGCCGGAGTCCTCGGCGTACACCGTCAGAACGTCCAAAGCGGCGAATCCAAAGTCGCAGGTGGTTCTGTACCTGTGACCGGTGGATAGTGGTTTGCCATTGTGGAACCACTCCACCTTCATGGTCGGGTCAGGGTAAGGTTCGATACGGCACTCATAGTGTGCGCTTTGACCTTCGACTAGGTTGGTGGGTCCGTTCAATTGGACCGTGAAACGAGGTTTCTCTTTCACGACGATCTCCTCTTCTTCGCGGCGCTGGTACCTGCTGGTGTCCTCCAGGATCTGGATCTTTGACAGCGCGCTCTCGTGCTGCGACTCCAATTGCAGTGCTGCTTTGGCTGTGTTGGGGAAGAGTATTTGTCAGCGTGTCGTTGTATGGAGTTGTATGTGTTACGCTAAACGTGATTAATCTAGAGATTACGTATAATTGCCGGTTCCACTGTCCAACAACAAAAATGTTTCCATATAACTGTTGGGTGGATCTTTTAGAGATTTTGCCGCTGATTCCGATTCTGGTCTTAATTTTTGTCCTAGACGCACGGTTTTTGAGAAATTTGAGTTTGAAAAAAGACATATTTTTCGACTTTGAACAAATATTGTGATGTTATTATGTAAGATATTGTATTGTGCTTTACAGCAATTTCTCGAATCTTTCCGAATCTAGGAATGTGCAATGGTAATATAAAATGATTAAACGACGTTTTGTGATCATTTAAACATGTTTAAACAATCACAACGTATAACTATTGCACATCATTGGATTCGGAAAAGACTAGATTATCTTTCGCTGTAAAGAACAATACAATATCTCATATAATAACATCACAACATTTGTTCAAAGTTGAAAAATATTCGGAAGCAGCGCCAAAAATCTGTACAAGAACCGTGCAACTTTGCACAAAAATGCAACAAATTTGGATACATGAAGAAAGTTGAAATTTGTTGGACAGTGTTATTATATATAATCATCTCACTCAATTTGGTAAATGTGATAAATTATTGAATATTTATCAAATTAATCGGGAAGTTTATATAATTTCCAACTCGTAATGCTGTATGTGATAAATATCTTGACTGGTGGAGTCACAGTAGAATAAAGTTTTTTTAGTAATTACTAGTCAAAAGGATCATTTTGCTTTGGACACCATGGCCAGAGAGGCTACGAATAACAATATTTTATAATTTGTTAAAGATGTATTGATGGTCTCAGCGCACTGATTCGATTAATTTTTAATTAGATGCAATTCTGCAATTTAACAATTTCAAATTTCGACGTTTCGATCTATGTTCAGATCATCATCAAGAAAACTAATAATTGCGTCTGTAAATTATTAAACAAAATTATATTATATTGATTATCGACATAACTAATAATAGTGACGAACTGTATCACTGCCGCAAATGTTAATATAATAAAAAATCAAGTATTCCATATAAAAATTGGAATAGATAGTTGAGAAAATTCGATGTTATGGTGCTTGATCGTAATGTGTGGATAATCATGAAAAATTCTGTTGTGTTCGTAGTAGAGATCTGTAGCGTAGCTTGTATTCGCGAGAAAAAAAATTACGTACAAGCACATCCACGCAGCTTCTGCGAACGGAAACGAAGACCACAAAAAACCATCGAAAATAGAGAAAAAAATATGCTACGAACACTGTATCAAAAAATGGGAAAAATTTGCTGCACACAAAATACGTAAGTCTACGTGTTAACTACTGTTCCTACGAACTGGAAGCACGTCTGTAGCTTACAAGACAACGGTGCTAGAAAGGTTGAAGCTTGATCTTGTGTGATACCGTCTTTCTGCGTTTACTTACACTGGACGAAGAGTGTCGCAGATGTAACTGCTTCGCCGAGGTCGTTCACTGCACGGCAAGTGTAAGTACCTGAGTCCTCGGGATTAACGTACTTCATGTTCAGAGCGACGTATCCGAAATCGTGCATCGTGGTCACGCGATTGGCTGCAGAAAGAAACTCATTAGTCCTCGACAGAGCTGGGTTAAATAGTAGTTTCACCAGCAAATAGAAAATAATCCTATTTATTTTGAAGTATATGTATAGCTTCAAAAATAAAGTATTTTATTTGATGCAGTAATTTTGATTGGCTGCAGAAAGAAACTCATTAATCCTTGACAGAGCTGGGTTAAATAGTAGTTTGAACAGCAAATAGAAAATAATCCTATTTATTTTGAAGTATATGTATAGTTTAAAAATAAAATATTTTATTTGATGCAGTAATTTTGATTGGCTGCAGAAAGTTACTTATTTGTACTCGACAGAGCTGAGTGAAATAGTAGTTTAAATAGAAAATATTAAATAATCCTACTTATTTTAGAGTATGTGTACAACTTTAAAAATAAAATATTTTGTTTCATGCATTAATTTTGATTGGCTGTAGAAAGAAACTCGAAATTATTTCACGGTTCGGACCAAATGCAATTTCTCAAAGAATTTATTATACATTGTCTACTAAAATAATCTCAGCTTTGCAAAAGAATGAAGTGGTTTAGCCCACCTTTAAAAAAGCATCAAAATAGTCGTTTATGCACTTAATTTCTTGCAATTAAATTAAATGATTGTTGCTTGACGAATAACACGAAGACTAATACGTCTAAAAGAAGCACCATTAATAATATATATTCAAGAAAATTAATAATTAAACCTGTAAACGGTTCGAAGCATCGTCAATTACATATTTAAATATTAAGATTAATAGTTAAATTTGTAGAACATCTTAAGCATCGTCAATTGTTTAAAAGATGTCTGAACAACTACGTGACTTACTGTAAATTTGTAAATATTGATGCATAAAATTTTCGATCTATATATAATTTATAATTCCATTGTACAAGTGAAAAAGTTTCTTGCAGACTGTTAAGTGCTATTGATACAATTAATTGAAAATAGTACTCACAAGCTGCGATAGGAACTCCGTTTCGTAACCATTCAACTTTCAATTTAGAATCGCCGACAGGAATCACACGAGCCTCAAAATGAGCTGCCTGATTTTCAGCGACTTTGAGATCTTTGATCGGCATCGTGAAGACTGGAGCTTGTGTAACGGTCTCCTCTGTTGTTGTTTTACGCTGGTAACGCGAGGTATCCTCCAAATAGCGAAGACGTTGCAGGGTCTCCTCATTTTGGGTCTCCATGTAGATAGATTTTTTCGCTGTTCGAGAAAAGGGTGCACCAGTTTTATTGTAAGAGCATAAAGGAAATAAAGGATATCGGAATTTTCACTATGCGACTCTATTTTTCCCCTGGACAAACAGTTTTTAAGAAATTTGATAAACATGTTTGAACATTCATAATGTATGGATATCATTTGCTATGAAGAACAATTCAAAATATTTTATAATAGCATCACAATATTTGTTTAACCCTCATATGTTCCTCAGGATGAAAATTCACCCATTCAATCTTTTCACAAAGTGTAAAGTTATTTCTCTAAAATGTGACGCTACAAATGAAACGTAATATGTTGATTGAACGTGTAAAATAAAAATTCAACCAAGAATGGTTGAATCGTTATCCTAGCCTCTTTTATGCAGCTATTTTATGATGATTAAAGTTGAAAAATATGTCTTTTTTTAAAATCATATTTCTGAAAAACTCTGCGTCTAGGGGAAAATTAAGGACACTCTCGGAGTCAGTGCAAGAAACTGTATATATGAATAGAAAATAGTGACAATCGAAAAGTTTTTTGACTGTTAGACAGTGTTATCAGAATAGTCTAGTTATTCGAATCTTTGCGTTTCTCAAAGGGTTTGTTATAAATCTATCTATATAAATAAAAATTAATTGGTAAGCGCATCACTTGAGAACGGCTAGACTGATTTGGCTAATTTTTTTAAAAGAATGTTTGTAATAGTCCGAATAAGGTTTTTAGGGAAAGAAAAATTGGAAAAAGTTGCCCGGAAAAATGGAAAATTCGGGAAAAAATGGAAGTGCTTTTTTCTATAGGATTTTTGTATGAACTCAAGACCATAACTGATAATTCAAACGATGAATATGCGTGATTCTTTTTTTGTTTCGTTCGTTATGATCCTGGAAAAGTTTTCAGGAAAAAAAATTCTTGAATTTTTTGAAACCCTTAATTTTTGAAACGGTACAAGTAGTATGTTGACATGTTTGGTTACCAATAAAAAAAGAGAAAACAAATATTGCGTTGAATACTCATCGAGCTGCATTCCGTTATAAACAAGTTTATTGAAATTTGGATAGGATGACGTCTGTCGGGTTAGATAGTCTATATCTATATAAATAAAAATGAAATGCCGTTCGTTGGTAATCGCATCACTTGAGAACGGCTAGACAGATTTGACTAATTTTTTAAAAATAATGTTCGTAATAGTTCGAATAATGTTTTTAGGGGAAGCAAAATTGGAAAAGTTGTCCGAAAAAAATGGAAAATTCGGGAAAAAATGGAAGTGCTTTTTTCTATTGAAATTTGGACAGGACAACATCTGTCGGGTCAGCTAATAGATAATAAAACTTACAGTGCACGACAGCAGTTGCCGAAGTGATGGCCTCTCCGATGATGTTCTTAGCTCGGCAGGTGTAAGTCCCGGAGTCTTCAGGATACGCGTACATGATGTCCAACGCGACGAAGCCGAAGCTGTTCGTCTCGACGAATCTGGACCCGGCTTTCACAGGCTTGTTATTGTGGAACCATTCGACTTTCATCGTTACATCGGAAACCGGGATCAATCTGCACTCGAAGTGAGCTCTCTGTCCCTCTTTGATCTCGACGTTGTTCAGGGACGTGGTGAAGATCGGTGCCTGGGTGGTCGTTTCTTCGACAACTTCCTGGCGATGGTACTTGGTCCGGTCCTCGAGATAATGGATCCGCTCGAGACCGAGCTCGTTCTGGGTGTCTGTTAACACCTGTGCCGTTGATCGACAAGATAGTGTGCAAGACACCTCGTCGCTGCCGACGAGATTCACCGCACGACAGGTGTAAGTGCCGGAGTCTTCGGCAATCAGATCGATCACGTCCAGAGCAACGTAGCCGAAGTCGTGTATCGGACGGAATCGGTGACCTGAGAAGCAAATTCATTTTTTTTACTTTCATATTTTCACTTTTCAATTGATACAATTACTGATACATTTAAAAAGTTTAAAGTTAATCACTGGATAATAAGTAGACCGCGGATGTTACGCAATTTTCTCTGAATCTTTCTGAATCTCCGTAAACAAGTTAGGCTCGTTATGAAGATTTCAGAGTCGACTAAATACGAACGCTTTTGCTTTATCCTAGATCGATATAAAATTCTATTTTTTTGCAAACAATATTAAAGCTTTAAAATAACTATAGATACAGAATGAATATATACATATTTTCTTTTGGAAATTTCTAAATACTGCAGTAAATAAAAGAAAAAACAAGAAACAACTATAAAGATGAAAATAAAACTTATTAATTTGTACCTGTACTAGATTGTGAAGTAAAACGAATTGTACCAAAATGGAAAAATAGATAAAATAAAATAAAAAAAAAAATAAAAAAAAAATAAAAAAAATAAAAAAATAAAAAAAATAGGTAAAATAAATAAAAATAGATAAAAATAGATAAAAAAAAATAGATAAAATAGATTGCTTGAACAAACAACAAAAGAAAGAATGACACTTACCTATAGTAACCGGACGACCATTCTTGTACCACTCGACTTTCAAATTTGAGTCGGTGACAGGTTCCAATTTACACTCGAAATGAGCATGTTCTCCCTCGCGGAGGTTCTCCTGATTTTTCGGAGCGGTGATGAATCTGGGCTTAACGTTAACAACCTCGTCGACCATCTCGTGTCTCTTGTATCTGGAGGCATCCTCTAGGTACTGTATTCTTTCCAAGCCTTCGGGGTGGTGCGTTTCCAATAGAAGATCCTTCTTGGCGTGTACTCTTACGGAGCATGATGTGACAGCTTCGCCAAGTTGGTTTCTGGCTTGGCAGGTGTAAACACCAGAGTCGTCAGGGTAGACACCGAGAATGTCGAGTGCCACGTAGTCGAATTCGTAAGATGGTCTGAATCTATGTCCGGTCTTCACGGCTCTGCCATTTTGGAACCATTCGACTACCATTGTGGCATCGCCGACGGGCTGAAGGCGACACTCGAGGTGGACGTTTGTCAATTCGACTGTTTCGATGTTGTGCAATGCACGAGTGAACTGCGGTGCCTGCATCACTGTCACTTCTTCTTGTTGAGTCCTGCGGTATCTATTCCGAACACAAAGGTAGAAGAAATTGCAGAAAATTACTAAGTTTTGAGAAGCTGGCAACGTTCCCCTTTTTCATATTTTGGTATATGACAACTCTGTTGAGTAGATAAAATAAAATAAAATAACGCAACATCCATACGTCTAGATATTAAAGATCTGTTAAGTATTTTCGTTTTATTCAACGATGTGCAATAAAAAATTTAATTTATACGCGAATTAAGTCATTATGTAATACGCTAATGGATTCATGTACTGTATATGCTGTATAAATCATATCTGGTTTAAGGCAATAAATAAATAATAATGCAGTATCTGGAAACAGGTGAATTGCCACCCAAGGAGTGTATGAGGGTTAATAATTGAAATTCAGTAATTTTTTACTTACTTCGATGAATCCTCCAGCATTTGAATCTGTTCCAAGGATTGTTCGTGTTGTGTTTCAGTGACAATATCAGATTTTCCAATGACTCTCACGCAGGCTGATGTATGGGCAGTGCCAAGATGGTTGGTAGCTCTCACGGTGTACTCTCCAGAATCAAGGACAGTCGAGTGTACAATGTCCAAAGCGACGAAACCGAAATCGTAGTATGTTCTGAATCTGGAGCCGACAGTGACGGGTCGGCCATTTTGGAACCATTCGACTCTCATTGTTGGGTCACCCATTGGTTCCAAACGGCATTCTAAATGGATATTCTTGCCTTCGCTGACTGGCTTAGGATCGCTCAATGGCTGCACGAAAATTGGCTTCGACTTGGAAATTTCTTCGATGTGGTAGTGAGGTTCGACGAATTTCGATTCCTCGAGACGTTGTGTTTTCTCGTAGGATACGCGGTGCATGCTGCTTGTGTCGACACTTGAGCGTGCTGTAATTAAATTAGAAACATAAATAATATATGTATAAGAATCTCTGAATTAATGAACATGCATGTTTCACAATTTGTTGACGATTGTTAGAAAAAATGTTTAACTGTTTTCGTAAATGAGTTAGTGGCGCATACAACGTGTTGCAATGAAAATACTAAATTTTATTTTTAAACTTCCAGTTAATAGATTCATTTCATCAAAATTTTAACTCTTAACTATATCCACAGGCCGAATTTTTGTTACGAATTTAAAAAATTGTATCTAACTTTAAAACAGCGAGTATCAACAACTAAATTCAAATTAATAATAAATTCACAGTGTAAGAAACGTATAATCCCTTGGTTACGAAAAAGTAGAACATACATAACAGTGTTCCTTTAATTTTGTGGGAAAATGTCTTTTCCATAAAGGTCTATTCATTAATTTTCAATGTTTAATATTTTCGTCGTCATACGTTCCTTAACGTGTTCTGTGCTAACCCGTTTTTGCTGGACAATTATGCAAACTTATGTGCTTCGTTATACTGCATTTCTTATAATGCCACCTTCTTGTTTGAGATGTTCTACAGTCTTAAACTTGTTGTAAAATATATGTTTTCTATACGCGGCCTCGAAGGATAGTTTAAACGAGTACCATCGCTGGTAGACGTGGCACGGATCGTGTTAATAAAATATGTAAGGACCTGGTAAAAGGGAACTCACTTTCTACAACCATGGTAGCAGCCAATCGCGCTTCGCCAAGAGCGTTTCTGGCGACGACGGTGTAAGTGCCAGCGTCTTCGGGTCTAACTTGAAGAATATCAATGGCGACATATCCGAAGTCGTGGTAGGTTTGAATTCTGTTCGCAGCAGTGATAGCTTTTCCATTGTGGTACCATTCAATTTTCATAGTCAAATCGCTCTGAGGTTCGACACGAGCCTCAAAGTGGGCACGTTGACCTTCGACGATCTTGTTAGTGCCCTTCAAGTTACCCAGAAACCGTGGTGCCTGGGTGACTTGAGTTTCTTCTTGGACTTGTCGCGAATATCTGCTTGAGTCCTCGAGGGTTTGAATCTTCTGAAGTCCGGTGGGATGTTGACTGTCGAAGATTACATCATTCTTGCTAATTACGCTCAGTTGAGCGGTGGTGTGTGCTTCACCGACGCGGTTGTAAGCGCGGCACGTGTACACACCGACATCGTATATCGTTACATATTTTATTGTCAGCGCCACGTAGCCGAAGTTGAAGAACGTCGTAATACGCGAACCTGGAAGAAGAGGGTGCACCGTTAGAATTATCCGAGCAGTTTCTATTAGCACTAATATTTTATAATATATTATAATATTATAATATATTATATATTATATTATATATAATTATATTATATATAATATATTATAGTATTTTTATAATATAGTATATTATCTATAGTATTTTATAAAAAGATTCAATATGCTGGTTTCAAAGGTGATTCGTAGCCTGCGGATCTTTATGCAAAATAAGAAATGTTTGCAAGACACAAGAGTCAAATAAAAATTTCATTCTCCTTTTAATTATTTTATTCAGGTGAAACTAATACACTGGTGACTTTGATTCTTCTTAATACCTCCATTTTTTTGAGCTGTACGTATCCATTTAAGTCATAAATGCATAAGATCCGCAGTCTAGTGATTAGTTAACACAGATTTATATTGTGAATGAAAATCTATCTGTGTTATAGGTTTTGGTCTATGCAGTCCCACATCACGATTTATGAGCTAGAACCTTTCCTTACTTTCAGTTTTTATCTAATTTATTTTGTATCCTATAATCTTAACTTGGTGTAGTAAACAGAAAATTTTATACACTTCTTTCGCATAAGGTGCATAATTATACGAAAACGTGATAAAAAATGACATCAAAGAATGACCATTTGTGTTTCATTACTAATCTCGAAGTTTGTACCAAAATAAAGATGTCACCACTTCTCACAAAAATATTGCGTTTTTTTTGTTGATTTAAAATGACACCGCTTGTTGAAAGACCCTATATTAATACACTTCCGATAGGTAAAGTGTTTTTTTTAAATTTATTTTACGTCGCTTTCAATTATTTGTTAAGGTTATTTTACGACGGGACCTACAGTTTATTAAGGTAGGTTTCGAACCACCTTAGGTAAAGTATTAATTATACATATAATGTGTACATACTAGCTTCTACAGGGCGTCCGTCTTTGAGCCATTCAACTCTTAGGTCAGGATCGCCAACTGGCTCTAAACGTGCTTCGAAATGAGCGAATCCGCCTTCTCTAATGCTGTTCTGATCCTTGATAGGTGATTTGAATTCCGGTGGGCTAGTCGGTTCAGGCTGCTCCTGTACGTACTTCTGGTGCATGGCCTGTTGATAGGCTTCCAACTCCTCGGCAGCTTCAATATATCGCTGTTGCTCGGGGATACCCAATTCTGAAGTAACGCTTGTGCGTGCTGCAAAAATATATTCAAATACATTATATGCAACCATATTATCTTTATCTATCTATCTTCTATCTTTTATATATAAATAAAAATTAAATGCTATTCGTTATTAAGCGCATCATCACTTGAGAACGGCTGGACCGATTTGGCTAATTTTTTAAAAAGAATGTTCGTATTAGTACGAATAAGGTTTTTAGGGAAAGAAAAATTGGAAAAAGTTGCCCAAAAAAAATGGAAGTGCTTTTTTCTATAGGATTTTGTTATGAACTCAAGACCATAACTTGCGAAAATTTCATAACGAAACATCGATAAATCAATCTAAATATGAATGAATAAATTAAACAAAAATGAAATTCCTTATATTACACATTTAGTAATCGCTGCAAAAGTCATTACCTCATATGTAACATGAAGTAAGAATTTTTATTAGAGAATTAAGAAATAAGAATTTTGTGTGTAATACCGTGTAACATGAAGTAAAAATTTTAAAATGAAATTATGAAATCAATTATTTTGACTGGTGTGGTTAGTTCTAGTGTTAAAAAACGGAAGAAGAATAAATGGTATGAAAATATTACCAAAGACACGGAGAGATGCGGAGCTGACAGCTTCTCCCAAGCGGTTCACAGCTCTTGCAGTATAAGAACCCGCATCTTCAGCTCGTAGGTGCATTATATTGAGCGAGACGTATCCGAAGTTGAAGATGGTTGTGATTCTTGAGCCTAGACAGCAATGGTTCGTGAAAAAATATACAGACGAATGCAGTATCAAACCTAAGTAGGAAAGAGGGTGTTAAAATGTCTAAAGTTGTTACTCTAACTTTTTACAACAGTGTTTCTCAACTTTATTGCCGTGCAACCCAACACGTTTATAATATATCCAAAATGTTTACAATATCAAATTTTTAAAAACCTAGTAAACTGGAATTAATAATTTTTGATTATTTTTATGAAATACACATACAAATGAAATAAAGGGGAAGATAATCTTTAATTCTCAACAACCTCGTTGCTATTATCGTTGCTTGATCGATGAATTATGTTTCAATTCTCGAACTTACGTGTACACTGCAGAATGATTTTTTGCAAAGCTCTTAGAAAATAAAGAAAAACTTTTCTTGAGTTATCGAGTCGCGACCTATAGAATGAGAAAGACTGCTCTACGATTTTTAAAAGCTTCATCAATTGTTATTTATACCTTGAAAGATTGCAATATCGTTTTCAGTCCAGCAACGTTGGTTACTTACTGGAAACCTGGTTTTCATGAGGTTGATAGGAGAAAATCGAATTTCTTAGTATACTTACTAGCTGTGATTGGCCTACCATCCTTGTACCACTCCACTTTCATCGTGGGATCACTAACAGGGGTCAGCTGCGCCTCAAAATGGGCGTTTCGACCTTCCTGCAGCTCTCCTAGATCCTGGAGCGGGCGGATGAAGGCCGGCCGCTGAGGAGAGATCTCCTCCACACTCTCCTGTCGTTGATATTTTGAGTAATCCTCGAGCTGTTGGATATATTGAAGGCTATCGGGGTGTTGGCTAGCCTGTTCGATTGTCGCGCGTGCTGAAATCATCATTTTAGTCAGAAAGAATTCGTAACGTTACTATCACTTGCAAAAATATTATATTATATTATTGCAAAAATACTATGACACTCCGAAAAAATTTTTTTTCGCCCCTCCTTACCTTTTATTTTTCAAATAAATATAATAATATAGACACGTTTTAAAATCAGTTAAGTTTGATTCAATTGTAGGTATTATGTTATCACAATTAATTTTTTATTACAAAATTTTGTCGCCGTGCCTGGCAATAGTCCGCGTTTCCCAGGTAGGAAACCGCCGCGCCACTGTAAACGGAGCACAGTGGGACCTTTCGTCTAAATCGGAGCCAAAATCAAAGAACTTCCGATAGAAATGAGATAGAGCGGTGATTTTTTTTTAAATTACGGCTGAAACTTGACAGAATATGGGCAAAATAGGAAGATTATGATACGAACGTTTCTTGACCTTGAAAAAATAAAAATGTAAATTTTTAACAATAGTTCGACTTTTTGCAAAATCCGGAGGTCGTGGACAAATTTTGAGGCCAGTTATAATTGCTCGTTTGATAAGCAATGGTCGATTTCTATAGTCATCTTTTAAACTGAATTTTGATAAAAGATATGTTACCAGTCACGCTGAGGGTAGCTCGAGATTCGGCGACTCCAGTCGAACTCACGACACGGCACACGTATTCGCCGCTGTCTTGAATGACGATGCTGATGAGGTCGAGAGAAATGAAGCCAAATCGGAAAATGGAAGTCGCTCGGGAACCTAGAAACACGTTAAATAGCGTCCAGTCAGATTTATCTTTTAAAAATGTATTAATCATTCTCGAATTTGTTAAATTCTTAAATCGACTTGACACGCCGTCGAATAGTTCCCTATTAGAAGCAAAGTTATACATAGTAGCCAATACTGACTCTACTTTGGTGCAAATGGGTTTCATAACATTTGAATTTACGGGTTCGATAATTTCTCTTGTAAAAGGAAACGAATTTCCGACGAAATTATTTTCTTCTTTGACAAAATTAATAAAACAATGTGTGTGGGAATTTATTCAGTAACTATAAAAACTGTATCAAAGTAATCCGAAAGGCAGATGGAGGTTTTAGAATTAACTTTTTGATCAAGCGTTTGAATTTAAAAAGAAAATGAACTTACTCGCATCAAGAGCTCTTCCATTGACATACCACTCTACCCTCATGGTGGGATCACCCACCGGTTCGATTCTGGCCTCGAAGTGAATTCGTCCACCCTCGATCTGATGGACGTCCTTCAATGGTATAATAAAACGTGGTGGTGGATATACTCTGTCCTCCTCAGGCGGAGGCAAATACGGCTTGGCACGTTCCACGTGTCGCAAATAAATCACTTCGGGGCCAGGCGCAGGTCTGCAAAAATTTTAGCATTATCACCAGTCTCATTAATTCAACTCAGGAATAGAATTACTTCAAGTCGTACCATTAAGCTTCCAGTTTGCATAAAAGAAAAATTATTATATTAATATCCTGTACATATACTTGATTAAATTTAAAAAAAACTTAGTTTTAATGTTTGATAAATAACTTATTTACAACACAGGAATATTTAAGATCAATAGAATCAGAAACTTCTCAAAGAGAATAGTATTCTACGTTAACGTCTACGTCTTCTAGAACACAGTAACGTATCTTGAAAATTACAAATTTTTTTACCCTGTATGTCTTAGCGGTATTTTACTAAAGGTATTAAATACAATTTAATTTAACTACAAAATTCAATGTTACTTTCACAACTTGATCAAACAACGTAACATCAAAAAACCAATTATCACATTATGTGCCCGTATAGTGTCGCCAGATTGAGACTTGTTTGTGTCCCCTCTCTACCTTCCCTTTCTACGTTATTCCCCACTCATCCGCCGCCATCCGGTCATGTGACACGTTTCATTTCTGTCGTACATGTATCCGATAGTGGCAGAGGGAGGGTAACTCTTGGTAACGTATCAGATCCAGTAATTTTCGATTGAAACATTTATTATTATTTATTATTATTTATTATTATTTATTATTATCTTAATTTTTATTATTATTTTTTTATTATTATTTATCTTATTAATATAAGAACATTTTATAGAAAAAAATTGAGAACCCATGGTTTAGGAGATAATTGCGTGATGAAATAAAAATGAGAGATTGTAAAAGAGAGGTTTTCTGTATATGATAGTGATTATATACTAACTCTGGTTCGATGACTTTCGTCGGTCGGGGTAAATTCAGGCGTCTTGGTTCTGGGGCTGTTCCTTTCGGTGTCTCCACGAAAAGCCGTGCTCGCGTTGCAGTAGAGCCGGCTACATTCTGCGCTGTACACTGATACCAAGCTGCATCCGACAATTTCGCGTAGGATATATCCAAAGATGAAGCTCCGCTTCCATCCGTTGATATACGCACATCCGGTCCAGGTGTTAGCGGTACACCGTCCTGATAAAAACCATTTTAATCAATACCCTTTATTCATCCAATTAATTTAACCAGAATTAGCATTCGAATGGTGACTCTGAAGCGCCACTAAAAATTGATGTACCATTATTCGAAATATTTTTTACATTATTAAATATGTCGGTATCTAATCAATTATTAAACAAAGCGAAGGATTAATTAGGAAAAGACAAGACTTTCTTGATGAACGCAGGAGCATCGTAAAAATAGCGAGCTGTAGTGTTCGAAACCCTGCTTCTTACCAAATAATTTAATTATTGTAATAAATTTAGATCCATGCACTCTCCCGTTCGGGGCAGAAATATCTCTACAACTATGCACGATTAAAAATGGTTCAATTAAATGTTATTCAATTTAATAAGAGGTACCACACAATCCCAAAAAATCAATACTATTTCTGATTTTTAAAAAATGTTAGGGGCCCTCCTCCCTATAAAACGTAATGTTATGTATACAAGCTAATTTTCTTTTGAAAATTACCTTCTGCCAAGTGATACGCGGTACAGGGGTGCCAACCGCGCGCGCCATGAACACAACCGGCTCCCCTTCCTTCACGTTCGTTGTTGTAAATCGTTCTACGAATTTTGGCGCAACCACTTGTTCCTTTTCTATTACATTCAAGTTACATTGGAAGGACGTCTCTCCGGCTTTATTCCTCGCGACGCAGGTGACGACGCCGGCGTCTGCACGGCTCACGTTGGTGATCATCAATGAGTTATTGCCGGATTCGTTCACCAGGATCTTGTGGGTGAAGTCGTTGGCCACTTGTTGACCGTTTATGTACCATGTTACTTCCGGATACGGACGGCCGGTTACGCGACAATCAAACCTAATGAATAATACAATTTTTTATAAATATCTGCCGTTGTAATTTTCTAAGTAATTTTTATCACGATCAAAATATTAAGATAATAGGAATTAATTTAGCAGCGCAAACGTGTCGATTCGGATTTGAATCTTATTGCTTGAAGCCACGTTTTGCTATTCAAATGTTTAATAGTTCTCGGGAAAAGAAAGGTGGTGTTTCTTTCTGATCGAACCTTGCGCTGCTAAATTAATTCCTATTGTAATTTTCTTAACGAATTCATCAAATAGTTTTATAAACTTGAATGAGAACTATGAGAACGAACGTAATAGAGCGACGAACTAGTTCTCAAGTGATGCGCTTACCAATGAACAGCATTTGATTTTTATTTATAAAGATACATATCGTAGAATCATAAAAAGACGAAAGAATATATTTGCAGTATAATAGATCTAAAATGAGACGTACCTAGTCATTTTTCCTTCGGTAGCATCGCGATCGGTGCAGGTGCGGACGAAATTCGGCGGAAGAACTTTGCCGGAGTCTGACTCGCCGGTCGATTCTACTTGCTGAGTCTTGACTGCCTCTTTCTGATAAGCTTGATCTACTTGATCGCTGCTCGACTCGATGGCAAGATAGGCGGAGCTGACGGTGCAACCTTGAGGATTCTCGGACAGTAAGGTGTAATGGCCGCTGTCTTCCGGTAGAGCGACTCTGATCCTCATTGTGGCTTGTTGGTTCGAGTAGCTCATCTCCACGCGCTGCGACTCACGGATCCTTTGGCCGTTTTTGAACCAAGTTAACTGAAACACACAAAGTTTCAATCAATTCAACCATTCATTATTAACCCTTAAGCTGTAGACTCGTTTTTCTCTGAAACGTCTTCTCATTTCTCTATAATGAAAAGATGGGGTCTCTCAGTACTCAAAAGCGCTAGATAAAAGATTAATTTAGATCGTAATTTCTCTGAAAAATCCTATTTTTACGTTTACGAGGCGTAATTTGCATTATTCATTAATTATTATTTATACATTAAGAGTTTATACATTAAGAGCATAGTCTGGTCTCGCGACCTTCACTTTTTGGTGTCTAGCAGACGACACTCGCGCTGCTGTGTGCGTGGCACACGCCACTAACCACGTATATGTACACGAGAATTGCAAGGGTCCGTGATTAAACTTCTGATTAAACAATTTCAAAAGAAGAAATCAGGAACGAATGATTTCGACCGGTTCGGTAGTTCTAGTGATAAACGAATGACGCAGAGGAGAACTCACTCTTGGTTTCGGATTGCCAGAGATCTTCGCTGTGAAAACGGCGTCCGATCCTTCAACGAGCTTCGAGTTTCTTGGCTTTTGCGCGAATTGCGGAGGTGCAACCGGTCCCAGGTTACGATCCACCGTCGTCGAAATCTGCACGTCCGATTCGCCCACGAAACGACGAGTAATCGACTCTCGAAATTCTGTCTCTCGCAGCAGTCTGTACTCGAACGTGTCGACCTGTAATTTCATCGAATTAACATCCCTTCTCTGTCTGCAATCCTCTGCGATACTGGTATGTTGTTTTCAATATATTAACACTAAACATACCGAGCACTGAAAGCGATTAAAATATTTTAGCTGATAAAATTGACAAGGCTCTATTCATTTAGATTTCGTGCAATTTTTATTGCAATATGCGCTTGGATAAAGAAATTTATCGAATCATTTTCCATGTAAGCAACGTTATAGTTTCAATAATTATAAAATTAAAAATCTAAGACCGGTCATTTGACCGGCCGTGGTACGTTTAGTGTTAAACATACTAAGACAGAAAATAAATTTCTGTATCGAGAACTTATTGATCCCTGCCTTACTGTTAAGATCGTGTCAAGGTTTCGTCGAATTAACATCCTTTCTCTGTCTACAACCCTCCGAAATACTGGTATGTTGTTTTCAATAATATTAAATATATTAGAAAATAAATTTCTGTATCAACAACTTATTGATCCCTGCCTTACTGTTAAGATCGTGTCAAGGTTTCATCGAATTAACATCCCTTCTCTGTCTACAACCCTCCGAAATACTGGTATGTTGTTTTCAATAATATTAAATATATTAAGACAGAAAATAAATTTCTGTATCAACAACCTTACTGTTAAGACCTTACGTAAGCAACAATATTATTATAATATTGACTAAAAAGTAGGCAGTGCCATTTAAAAAAAGAAAAGTGACCTTCATTTTTCATGAACAACTTCTATGAATGTTTCTTTTATTGCATTTTATAACCGACTAGAAAGTAAATATATTTGTCCCAAATATTTTTTTATCTGGCTTCTATGTCAATCATATACATTTAAATTCATGCTACTTCAAAGTCATTTAAATTATAACGTTGATATAAACTTTTAGATTCGATTCCGTCAAGTGGTCAAATATTTATGGACGGCAGTGTATGTATGAAGACTGCGGATCTTCGTGCAAATTAAAAATGTTTTGCATTGATTATGGAAAGCAGGAATAACGAAAATATTAATTTCATCCCTTAACGACTTTGTCAAATAAAAGCAGCATTGTAACGTTCTTAATTTTTAAAAATCTTTCACTGTTTTATATTTCACGCGGTCTACTACTATGTATGTAGACTAGGATATTGGACGACTAGTAACCTTGAAGTCCTCGATACTGGTGGAAGATCCGTTCATATAGCTTCGCTTGTCAACCGTTTGCTGATAGCTACGCTGTTGGAAACTCTGACTTCCTGTTTGGCTCTTTTGTTCGGTCGACTGGAAACTCTGCGCGAATTCCTTCCTGTAACCGCCCATTTGCTGCTGCGGAGGCCCAAATCCTTCTGGCTGAATGTAGACTGAGCAAATCGCTTCGCCTAACAATTAGAATCGATTTTGTTTTAATATTCATTGATCCACAATCCTTCGGTTTGTGAGTAGGACGTTTCAATTTTGTAAAATAATGAAAATTAATTATTATAGTGAAGTGATTTTGCTATTAACTTTTATATGCAAATGTTCCCAAGTGGAAACTCAACTTTAATCAGTTTTTTATACCTTTGTATATACTTTGTTTTGGATCACAAATTTTTACAGGGTAATTTTCATACTTAGTTTCATGCAAGATTGTTAATGACTTCTTCCTCTTAATAATCATTTTAAAAACATTTATTTCGTTACATTTAATATACCGACTATTTGTTTAAAAAATTATGTTGTTTTTGCCAACAGATTAAGACAAAATATATAACTAATATATAACTAAAATGTTTAAATGAAAAGATAATTCAGAGAAAAAAGGTGAGAAGAATGAAGTTTAAAAAAAATCTTTCATATAGTTCGTTGTTTTAAAATCTTTAAATAAATACATTGCATCTGCAATATATACTGATAAATGATCATTTATGTTAATGACTTACCATATTGGTTCTTAGCACTGCACGTGTACTCGCCCTCGTCTCCGGGACCGATTTGATTAATTTGTAGAGTCACTGTTCCAGTTTTATCGTCGTAAGACATCCGAATTTTCCATGACTCTAATAACGGGGCACCTTTGTGCGTCCAGGAGACAGTGGGCTTAGGGTTTCCCCTAACACGTCCTTCGAAAATTGCGTTTCCACCCTGCGCAAATCTGGCGTTCTTAAATATTTGCTCGAAAACCGGCGGCGATGGATCACCGGGTCTACCGGAAAATCTGTAGAAACATCGTACATTTAATGTTGCAACCTTTCCTTCAAGAGAAACTGTACTTTCAAAATAACTCCCCATTTGATATTTGATAAAAAACATTTCTTTACTAAAGTTGAAATCAATTTAGACTACAATCTATCAAATAAAACAAATATTATTAGAATGTACAAAGTGAGAGGTTACAAAAATCATTGTTATAAACATTCTTTCTTATTTTTGTATCATTAAATAAGCAATTCTGATTTCGTGTCAATGTACAGGATGTCCAATAAATGTTACACTTCCTTGAGGGGCTTCATTTTTCAATTAACGATCGAAATCTTTGCTGACTAATAATAAGCATCATGTGAAAAAAAATCCTTGGGAATTTATTTTAATATTTGCAGTGAGAATATAGATTATTATGGGTATTAAATTTCAAATTATTACAGAGATATTATTTTAAAAATAAATGAAATATATAATGAATGACTAGGTAATATTCTTTTCTCTTTTGGAATATTTTCTTAAAATAAAACAATTGACGAACATGGGTTTGGATCCAAATGGATTCATGATCCACTGGGTGAGGATTGATATTTTTAAATAAATTTACTATAACTTTATTTATAGCTTTCTGTTAGTCGAAACACTGCGTCGGATCATGTTTCATCCTCGTATACAGAGTACGATGGAATTTTGAGGGAATTATGCAGAAATATCGAGGTACTTACGTTGGTACCGTGGGCGTCGACTGCATCACAATCTCCCCTTGAACTGCAAACAAAAAGAAAACGAAACGTTACGTCAGCACGCAATGAGGAGCACGTAGTATGTGTACCCGTTATACAATTTACGGAAACGAAGAAATGTCGTTAAGACTATGGAAGATGAATCAGAAGGCCGATTCTACTGGAGACTTCAATGCGAGGATAGAAACTGTAAGGGAATAACGGCGTGGCGATAGAGAATTAGGTGTTATTGTATACAATACTTCATTTACGTATACGATAAAATAAAAATATATTTTAGGCTAAACTAAAATAATAACAAAGAAGAAACATCATTTCATTTAAATTCTGGTCCTTACAATCGACTTAGACAGCTTACAATTTGCGTAAAGATCTGCAAACTACTCACTGAATAGGTAAGAAACAATTACGGATTTTATGCATTTATGATAAAAACGGACGGATCAAATAAAAAACACAAAATATTTATGGAATTATAAAATACTGTTCTATGATTCCCAACCCATTAACATTGTGAAGAAAATAAATAAATATGTACAACGAATCACAATAATATTCGGACACTTTGAAAAGGACGATTTAAAATCAATTTGACGAAATTTTCAGAAGATGTATAATTAACAAAGATCTATAAAATGTATTTGTAAGTTTTCTATATAGGCCTGCGAACGAAAAAGTTGTAAACAACAGCTTCTATTATTTTCTCTGTAATTTCGACCAATTGAAGTTTTTTCAAAAATGATTTTCGTTTTTGGTAGTGAACTAATTGCTTTAACAAAAAAGTTATTTGCTGTGATTCGATATATGTAGCTCTTATGGCTTATAAAGATATACATATCTCTTAACTCCACTTTTAAAAATATTTTAAATATGAGTGTCAAAGCACTTGCTTCAGTTGTAACATTTTTCATTTATAATAAATTTCCTAAATAATACAGATTGACAGAATGAAACGACAAAATTTTTTGAACACGGATTTAATTATTGGAACGATTTACATTACAATACGGAGTTAATTCGAATGCCTTCAGAAATAAATTATTTATTATTTGGCGACCAAAAAAAATCTTGTTTAATGGTGTCGATCTGTATTATTTGGGAAATGTATTATAAATAAAAAAAGTAATGACTGAACCAAGTGCTCTGACACTTAAATTTAATATATTTCAAAGAGTTAATCAATTTGGCCTGTGAACGGCTCATATAAAACTACGTGAGTGACATTAAGCGTTACACTGATGTTTATGCCCGCTTTCCTTTTTCACGATTCTGGAGGCCATTTCGTTCTCGTTCCGAGCGTTCATCCGAAAGAAAAATGCATGTGGGAGCTTTCGCCCGATTCTTTCGGCGCGCGTTTTTCTTATTTCCGGGCACGCGCCTCTCCATCTACATTTCCTCTCATGCCTCTGAACTGGGCTAGAACGAATCGAGGAAACGAACCGTTGATGCCGTTTTTTACGCTGTCGTCGTCACGCGCCGCGCGGTTCACGCATTTTTCCGCAGACTTATCTACTCCGGGACGTAGTTAATTCAATTACACAGTCTTTCCAGCCTTTTTGCTCGAAAGATGAATTAACCATCGATTTTTTTCAAATACGAAATAAACCTGTTACTCTAAGTCTCTGTCGTCCTACAGGGTGGTCCACACGTCACTTTCCCATTTAAAAGATGAGTAACTTTCTCTAAATTGTATCTTATATATTAAACGTATTAAGACAGAAAATAGATTTCTGTTTCACTCCAGTTTGTTGGAATCCACGTAGAAAATTTTCTTTTGCATAAGGTCTAATGATAGTATATTTAAATCCTTCTGATAGCTTCGCTGTTTCGCTAATTCAATTTGTTAAATGCTATTTCAAAACAGAGAATCGATCCACGATGGTTATCTTTTTTATTCAAATGAGCTGATTAAAGTTGTGTGAATAGAGGTATTAACCAGAAATGTATCTCAAATCTTGTTGTATGTTTTTGAAAATTATTATACCAAATAAATAAAACCTCAGATGTTAGTATATGAACCACGTCATATAAGATATGTAAAAACAGTTTTTATAGTAAAATGATTAAGTAATGATTATTATAGTAATGATTTCTTTGATTAAGTTTCAAAGGAAGGAGATTAGGGATGTCTTTCATAATGACTAATCCTTATCAAATTGAGTAGATGAATTTGAAAATCGTTGAAAAATTTTTAAAATAGAAGATATCAATATATGATTTCTACTTCTATTAAAATCATTAAAGTAAATTCTATTAAAACATTCAATTTAGTTTCTACTTCTTACAATCGATACAGACAAGTTTCATTTTGCGGAAAGATCCGCAGTCTAGTGATAAGGATTTTCTTTGAAATTTAATCCGTTTACTTGTTAGTTTGTTTTGGTTGATAATCGTTTCATTTCAATGACGATGTGTAACTCTTACGATGAAAAGATTTGAGCAATCGCAGGTGGCCAAATTAATAAATCATGGAAGGAAATTAATTGGTGTATCCTACAAACGAAAATAAACATTCGATAAAATCTTGATGCACACTGCTAAAACTACTTTCGTTATCACGGTTTAGCGGCTAAGTAGATTCTAGGGGCAATGACGCCACCGTTCGGAAGTCTGAACTGCATTCGCATCCAATGCATGTGCTATAATATAACCCGGCACAAATAGTATACAATAATTCAAAACCTTTAACCCCTAGCACTCGAGTTATGACTCAAAGTCACTACTAAAATTTGCTGTAACATTATTTAAAATATTTGTATTATTAAATATGATGGTATCCAATCGATAAACTGCGGATTTTATGCACTTATGGAAAAATAGTAGGTGCCATTTAAAACAGTGAAGAAGTTACAATTATCTAATAATGCCAATCTAATGTTTTCAGCTTGCTAAAATGATTAAAGTAAGAATTAAACGTGTATCTAGCTCCAGTCTCTTGCAAATGGTGCAGGCTATTATTATTTTTCATAAAAATCTGCAATTTACTAATTAATTACGAAACATTTAAATATTATGTCATATAAAATAGGAATAAATGTTTAATTTTCTAATTAAAATAGCTCCAAGTGCAAAGGATTATATATCAATTATTTGTATATTTGCATATTATTGGTTTATCAACTGTTTAAAGAATTTGTTAACACTATACGTTTAAATGATGAATACTACGTTTATTAAACACTAAACCTACCAAGCATTAAAAACATATGGTAAATATTGCCTTATAAAAATGAGAACACTAAGTTTATTCAGATTGTCCGTAATTTTCAATATAACAGATGCTTAAATAAAGAAATTTATTCCATTATTTTCCATAAATGAAGTTTTACAATCTCAATAATTGTAAAATATAGACCTTAGTAGATTTAGCGTTAATTATGGTAATATTCATTTTTAATTGAAAAAGTTTTGAAAAGTACTGTCCGAAATAAACTTTAGTTTGTAGCGTAGGAGGCACTTAAATCTTTTATGGAGACTGTGACGTATACAAAATGAATGACTAGTCTTTATCTTTTCAAAATTGGAAGACGATGGCATAAATTTAATACTGACGTTTTATTGTGCCAATGTGCGTGGGAGGTGCACAATAGGCAATGAAAAATTTGGTATGACAGCCGAGAGCGTAGACATGTCTTTTTGACTGTAGATTAATTAGCATGTTTCGATGTTTGGCAATGGAACAAAGACAAAAATAAATAAAATCATAGAAAGATCTTCAAGAAAATTTAAATTATTATTTGATTCGTGTATTTCTAGCTCCCGAGAAACTAGATTTAAGTTAAATTATTCACACACATTATAAATTTTTGCGACAGTTTTATTATACTTTCCTATTAGATTGTGTGAAGCCTTAGCAAGTTTTGATTCAACGAACTTAATTACAACTCATTCCGAATACGTATAACTGGGATTAACAACAAACCACGTGTGATTAATGAATTAATGAAAGCGTTGGATGTGATTATTTATGTTACGAGCTAAAAAATAATATCTTCCGCAATAAGCGGCAATATACAGCGTGGGTCACGATATATTGTATTACCATTTCGATTTACATGACTATGGTAACTTTCGGATATGTGTTATTATATTGGGTTTGCAAGAAAGTAATTTTGAATGTCTTTATTTCTTTATTCACGCAATGAACTTTAATGAGTAAAATATTATTTTATTTATCTTTTTCCAAAAGATCCTCGAACAAAAGGAAGGTCATCTTATTTATTGAAATTCATTGCTTGAATAAAAAAATCACACTCTATTTCACCTTAAAATGCTGAAATTACTTCCCTGCCAACCCATTAGACGATGCATCCTTTCAAAGTAACAAAAATCAGATTGCAGCACTGCATATCTTCCTAGGAACAATGCAATATTTGTTTGAACATTTTTTTATGTACAACAAATAACTTACGAGTTATTTGAGATCGTTGAGAGACTCACTCTGTATACATGTATAAATGCATTATGCTTCAATATTAGTACGAATATAGTCCAAGTATTAAAACTTCTAAAATTCACTAAAATCTTCCATACTCTGTAATTTTGTATATAACAACAAATCTATTTCCCCTCAGTATACCTATAAATGTTTTCTATGTATAAAGACATAATATTATAATCATTTGATAGAATCTTTGTGGTCGCCAATGACCTTGTTGTTGATGCGACCTGTATAAATAAATAAAAAAAATGCATTATAATGTAGAATGTGTGTCTGCTCGATGCAGAACGGAATCCGCGTTCCGTCTCTGTACGGATAGTATAAATATAAATTAATCAACGATTTTGGACGTGTACTGAAAGGACACGTGTACACAGAATCCATGAACCATTAACGTGCAGTAACGTGGATCATAAACTTGTAGTATCCGTGCACTTTTGTACACAGCTCTCCTTCCGACGCGTTCAAGTCCCGACAAATTATGCGTTTTTATTTTCCGATCAGATTCTTTTCGACTGTTGATGTTAGAAGGGAGACGCTCTCGGCGTACTGGTTCGATCAAATATTTACTTAGAAGCAATTCTACAATTTACCACATTCAAATTTCGACGTTTCGATCTATGTTCAGATCATCTTAAAGAAAATTAATAATTGTGTCTGTAAATAATTAAACTAAAAATTATTATATTGATTGTTGATATCAGGTGATTAACATTGAATATCTAATTATGAAATAATCAATATAATAATTTTTTAAAATAATTTACAGACGCAATTATTAATTTTCTTGAAAATGACCTGAACATAGATGGAAACGTTAATTTTTTTGACGTTTCGATCTATGTTCAGATCATCTTAAAGAAAATTAATAATTGTGTCTGTAAATAATCAAACTAAAAATTATTATATTGATTGTTGATATCAGGTGATTAACATTGAATTCTAATTATGAAATAATCAATATAATAATTTTTTGTTTAATAATTTACAGACGAAATTATTAATTTTCTTGATGATGATCTGAACATAGATGGAAACGTTAATTTTTTCGACGTTTAGATCTATGTTCAGATCATCTTGATTGATTGTTGATATCAAGTGATTAACATTGAATATCTAATTATGAAATAATCAATATAATAATTTTTTGTTTAATAATTTCTTGAAGATGATCTGAACATAGATGGAAACGTTAATTTTTTATGTTCATGTGGTTTAAAAAAAGCGTTATTACTACAAGAGAAGACAAAAATTTGAATTTTGTCCACCTAGAATTGAGGAATCGATCATTGTGAGTGGAAGCGATTCGAAGTGATTCCCATCACTATCTATGATGGTTGTCGATGACATCGACCCGAAGTGACACAAAGTGCTTGTACACAACCTTGCGAGGCGGAAGGTCAGCCGGGGCTGTAGACACGTCGTCGTCTACCTGGCGCAATAAAAAGAATGAAATATAGCGTCGGAGCGGAAAAGAGAGCGGTACCATTCTCGCTCGAATCGACGGCGACGGGGGCGGGCGATGTCAGGGAGAAGGATGTAATGTGGTCGGATAACCACGGGATCCTATTTTTGCATCCAGATGGGGATCGCGTTACCGTGGGCCATTTTAGGAGCAACTATCTTTGCGCGGCGCCCAGCGCCGCGACGCGTCGCGTCGCGTCTACGCCGACCGGACTACATGCACCTCTCCACCAATCGTCGGGGACGTTACGCAAAGCTAGTCACTGACCAAAATAAAACAGCTCTCCTAACGCTGTTTCCCTTCTGCCCACCACCACTCACACCCGGTCTTTCTCTCTTTCTAGGCAGCCCCGACCGACAATATTTAACGGATGTTTATTGCAAACACAGTAGAGCTGGGCATTATTTGGCGAAACAAATATCTCAAATACTATTGAATATTTTAGACTTTAGTTTTACTTAAAGAAAATAGTATTTTATATAGGATATACAATTTCGAAAATAAAATATTTCTACTTTAACAATTCGAACCACAAAATAAAATATTTGTATTTTAATAATCTGAAACACAAAGTAGAATATTGTATTTTTTGTGCCTGCTGAGATTTGTTGATAAACATACAGTGTTTCTTATCACCAGGAAACTGTTTCTACTCATAAATCTATTGAATGCGAACCATTATTTTCAGCAACAATATTTAAAATTGAAATTGAAAATAAAGAGAATGGTCAAATATTTTCAATATTCTTCAAATAAAATACTATTTTAAATAGTAAGCAAATATATTTTAAAAATTGCACACATACTTTAAAATAAGTAGGATTATTTATTATTTACTATTTAAAATACTATTTTCACCAGCTCTGAAAAACAGCTAGCTAAAACGTTCGGGTATCGGGACCGTGAATTTCCCTTCAGGTTGCGAAGAGGGTCCTGGTATCCTTTCCCTTGTGACAGCCACAGTGAAATAATACAATAGAATTTCAATTATAGAAGTTCGATTAATAGAACTTGTCGTTAATTATGATGCCAGGGTTCAGTCTTTATTAATTTTTGCAATAAGCAGTGTTTCATATGCATTAACTTAGAGTAACCTATTTAAATTTGAAGCTTGTCGAATTATCGAGGTCCTTCTGTACTTCAAGTGAAAACTAAAAATTTTTTCAAAGAGTAATTCCTTAATTTTGTTAGTTGCAATAAAATCCCGGTTATACCCGAATTGTTTAACTTGTTTAAATAACTGTACATCGATTACTATTTCCAATACTTTTATTTTGAAATGTACCCAACTGTGGTTAGCTGTCACCCTGTTTGCCTCTCTCTTTCTAGCACTCTCAACCGATAGACCGTCGTTATTGTTTGCAGTCTGACCTGGCAGGTTGCTTCTGTCGCAATCAGCTGTTTTGAGACTTAGGAAGTCGAAGCGTAGTCTACAGTGGTTGAAAGCCACCCGTGGACCGTTTAACCGAACCGATCGGTCTGTACCTACGACGGAAGAAATAAGTAGGCCGAAACCACTACCAAAGGTGGGCGAGTCGGATAAATTGCACCGTCGCGTTTTAATCAGCTCGTTCGGCTACGGTTCTTGAAAACTAGCTTGACCACAGGGCACTTTTCTCTTGGGCATTACTTAGCTAAATAGGTTGGACCGAAAGTGTCAACGGGACTTGCCCGTGGGACTTGACGAGTCCTTTTATAAAAAGTTGGAGAACTTGATTGTTTATTCTTTGGTCATCTCCAGAGGTGGGCATTATTTAACAAAACAAATATCTCAATTACTATTTAGTATTTTTGACTTTATTTTGCTTAAAGAAAATAGTATTTTAAAGAAGATACACAATTTCGAAAATAAAATATTTCTATTTTAATAATCTGAAACACAAAATAGAATATTGTACATTTTTGTGCGTACTGAGGTTTGTTGATAAACATATAGTAAATATATAAACATGATAAACATATATAAAAATGATAAACATATAAACATCTTATCACCAGGAAACTATTTCTATTCATAAATCTATTGAATGCGAACCATTATTTTTAGCAAAAATATTTAAAATTGAAATTGAAAATAAACAGAATGTGTATATATATATAGGTTCGATTCTATTCTTTTTTCTTAACATCCGAAAACAATAAAGTCATTAATTCACAATCTTTATTTTGTTTTTGTAAATAGGTAGTTAAAAATTTTGTTGAAAATGATATAGTTGTAATTGAAACAGCTCAGCAACAGACACAAGTTGTACAAAATTTGACGTTTATAAAAGTACATTTACAAAACCCTTCCAGTCACAATAAAGAAACTGGAAACTGTCGGAGTGTATCCTTAACAAGTTCAATGAAAATATTCACGGACTGTGTATTGAACATTTAAGAGCTGTTCCTGGTAAATGTGGTGTATCAAATTCGTATTAAAATAGATGCAATGGTAATAAAGAATTCAGGTTTATGCGAAATATCTAAACTCGTGAGGATATTAAGCGATGAAAATGTGTCAAATAATATACTACAACGCTATTGGAGCAAATGTAAATATGCACCCATTAAATCCTGGGATCTAGAACGCACTTTTTTAGCATATAAGTTAATATTAACTAACAAACGGCAACAACTAAATGTTGCAAACATGGAAAAATTACTAACAACTTATTGTAACAAAAATTATGATGTCTCCATACAAATAAATTGTTAAATATTTTTCGTTCACATTTTCATATTTTATTTATATATTTGCATACGCTTTTTGCATATTTTGGATACATGAACATTGCAAACACAGTCTACTAATCACTTACTAAACATTTTGGTATTTTATGAAATATACCAATTTCATCCAAACATTTCTCGCTATGTATAATAATAATGACGTAAATCAAAGTGGTAATACGTAGTGTCCCACCCCGTATATTCAATTGAAATTTTCTTCTTTCATTTATAATTACTAGATTGCAGATCTTTATGCAAAATAAAAATTGTCTTCATCAATTGCGAGACACAGAAATCCTATGAAACTCTCTGCCTATTTTCAACAATTTTAATAAATCGAGAATAACATATGTGCGTTGTTAAATAGTCTTAATGTTTTTACTGCTTTAAAATCCGCAGTCTAATAATTACAATATATTGAAAATAAAATTTCAGCTCTTCATTCTTCTCACAAATACATGCCATCCAAAGTTTATTAATTTCATTTTCAGTACCAAAAAGTTGGTGTGATAAAGGGTCCTAAATGTTCTCAATTCTCGTTTGTAATTTAGAAATGTTCATTTACTCAGTGGTTTCACTCGTCTCTTTTCAGGGAACCTGACTCACGATCATTATGATCGACCAGTTCATTGAGAGATCGAAATACATACTTCCGTGTTTCGGCACTTATAACGATAACGTAAAAGTATTCGTGAAGCAGTTTCAATCTCTCCTTTGATTACAGCACGTCTGCGGATATGAGGTAATAGGCTATTTCTTTCAAGGTTTGTTCTATTTATACATTTTTCGGAGGTGATTAAGCACAGTTATAGTTCTTCTTTTAAATTTAGAATGACAATGCATGACAATGTATGAAGTCATTTTTTCCAAACAATTGAACATTATATTACATTCATTTCTTCTATTCATTTCGCTGAAACGAAATAGACAAATGTCAATGCGAATGCAAGTCAAATCAGATGCACCATTTATCGAAATTTATTCCAGTATAGCGAGAAAATATCAGATGATTGCATAAGTTCGTGCCAGATTCGAAAATAAAATTAGATGGTGAAATTTTAAAGAGTACTCTTCTATTGGGTTGGCAAGAAAGTAATTTCAGTATTTTTAGGTGAAATGAAACCGAATTTATTTATTCATCTTTTGGCAGAAGATCATCGAACGAAAGGAAAAATATCTTATCCATTAAAGTTCATTGCTAGAATAAAAATTTGGGCTCTATTTCACCTTAAAATTCCGAAATTAACCTAATCCCATACTATTGAGAGTACTATTGTTTTCTACAATTAGAAAAGAATGATGACCGCATATATAATTTCTGTTTTTATACTCCGACCGTGCAGTACAGTTTGCGACACCTATCAAAATCCGTCACGAATTTATGCAATCATTTAATTTAAATATGAGATGTGTCAATTATAATAATTAGACAATATCTAAGTATAATGTCTAGACTATAGATAATATATATATAGATAATAATATTCAGAGAGCGTTATGTTATTTTTAATTCACTCCAGTTTATTGCAATCCAGATAGAAAATTTTTATTTTCTATAAAGTTCCGCTGTGTAATAATAACATTTCACATGTGGTGCAGATCGAAATTGATAGCAGAAGTAACAGTATAATGCACACATGCAATCATGTTCACATGATTAGGTATGAAAATGCCCTTTCAAGTCCTTAAAAATGTTATACTACTTTATTGCACGAAATATACATCAATCGAATAGAATACGAGAAATAATATCGAAAATATGATGATTTATTATTGTACATGATTTCATAAATTAAATGTTGAATTAAACGCTGGCAAGAACTAGACTAAAAGAAACAATTTATGCTACTTTCATCAAAATGTGAGTTTATATGTGAGTTGATTAAAACAATGAAATTGCGTTTGAGGTACTAAACTCGATTAATTAAAATAATTAAAATAAACATCGAAATAATTATTCCTCAGTTGAAGGATGTACATTCCACTTTCCATGGTGTTTCCTCCTTTCGCCAATTTGTCAACACATTCTCGGACTCGTATATAATTAATGATCAGGGCGATGACGTCTGGTAACATTTTTAATTCGCACGAAACACAAGACAGTGGTCGGTTTTCCTTTATTAATAATGATGATTTAGTAGCGCGCAGCATCGTCGCGTGAAATAGCTGACGTTTGTCACAGTTGACGAGTGCTGCTTTGTCAGTTGTTTCTTGTATCTTACGCATCATTTGTATTTCGAATTTACTCTCTGGCCGATACTCTGATTTTGACAGACATTTAAGAGCTGCGGCATAGACGTGTTAAATTGCGAATTATGTAGAACCAGTGGCCAAAGAGATAAACGTCCCTCAATGTCACGATGCAAGATAGCTAAACATGCAAATGTACAAAAATAACTAATAAAAGAACTTATGATAACATTCTCAACCATATGCTTAACCTATCCCCTGACTGATAAACCAGAATACCCTCAATTTTCTGAAGAAACTTTTATTGTGCTACATCTATTATAAATTAAATTCTACTAACGTTATTACTAGACTGCGGATTTTATGCATTTATGTTAAAGTGGATAGGTAAAGTAAAAAAATCAAAAAAATTTAATAGTATCGTTATATTAGCATCAACATATACAAATTATTAAAGGATGAAATACATTTTTATTTGAATCCAGTACCTTGAAATTAATGCACACAATTTTTATTTTGCACAAAGTTTCGCAGTATATTTATTACTAATATCTATATATTAATATATATAACAATTAAATAGTTATATTACATTAAATATACAAGATATTTATGAATGTATAATGAATGAATTTTCTATATATGAACAGATTTTTCTGTTTATATGTGTGTGTATTAATGTGCACTTATTAATATCAGTTATTATGGTTATTCTAATTCTATTATAGTTAGTCTACTAACTGGTTTAACTTGAGTTTTTATTCATAAATATATAAGTTCATCTTACTGCATTTGTTATATATTAAATTCCAGTAGAGTTACTTATTTTTAATATAATGATTAGAGTGCTTTATTTTTTTAAAAATGCGAGAAAGTCGAATAGAATAGAACTTAATAATTAAACTGCGGGTATTTATGCAAGATTAGAATATACAAGATGTCCTAAATTAATTCTCAGAATCAAAAAATCGATAAAAATGCATTTATCTCTTTAATAATTTTGATAAATCGAAAACAGTGTAGCTTTACTCAGAAATTGTTTAAATATCTTCACAATTATATATATCGCGAATTTATTTCCGTTATAAATGCATATAGTGCACATTCTACTAATGAATAATTTAATTTAGATTCTGTTTAGTACGACAAATACTAAAATAACTTACTTTTTGTACCTGATTTCATTCATACTTGAGAACGAACAATGAAAATTATGAATTACAAATTTCGCTGTTAAGAATAGAATAAGCTTTGCAAACGTAAATTGACAATGAGGAGTCGTGATTACGCTGCAAGTTGATTATATTAAAAACAATTTAGCAAAATATTGAAGGAAAATAATCTCTTCGTTCGGTACTGTTCATCGAGAAATAAACTTGCGTTGTTACATGCCACCATTTGTATCAAAGTATCAAGTGAATTAAGAAGAAGTCATTGATGTCACCTACGCATTCTCTTCTCTCCGTATCAGTAATTAGAGGAGCAAATATTTAAACGTTTTTAAAATCTCGAGAGATAGTGCCAACGCTATCAAAAAATTTGTGGCACAAGTGCCAAGAATTGCAATCGTAACATGAATTCCATTTCTATTCACACATAAACCCACGCTAAAATTAGCTACTTCACTGCCAATCACTAATTCCCAATCATATCAGTCATTTGTTTCTCTCTCAAAGTGTTATAATAATATATGTATGCTATATATAAACCAAACATGTTCTACGGTATCTATAAATAAATAAATAAAGTAGTTTCTCTATGTACCTAAGTAATTCTAGATTCTTTAACTCGTTCATATGTGAATTAAATAAAAATCGATGTGATTAAAAGTACCATTTATTATTTCAATCACCAAATAATTATTATTACTAACGTTTGTTTTTTCTGTATATAAATATCTCCAGTTTCCTTAATCCCTTGACATTATACGAATTAAACAAAATTCTATGTGACCAAAAGTACCACTAGGTAACAACTAGGTAACTTACAATTCCTTATTTTAGACTTTTTTTGCAAAAAAAAAACACAGAAGTTGTCAACTTTTTACATTAACAAGGTTAAACTAAATTATGATTTCTTTTTTAATACGAAGTAGATAACTCAAAATGTCCAAATTTCAAGTGACCTAGTTATTACATTCAGGAGGCGATTTATTCATTTATCATTTGTGTAAACTTAACCATTATGTAGCCAATCGTAATGTATAAAGTACCTAAACCCGTCTGTCTTTAACATTTTTCACAAATTCTCATTTTCAGGCTATAAATTAATATATTATAATATAATTATAATATATTCATATATTATATATATATATATATATATATATAATTATATTATATTAATATAAAGTATAAAGTAATATTAAGTAATATTATTATATATAATTAATATTTTCAGAGGAACATTAACAGATTGTTAAATGAATCGTAGTTAATGGATACCCGGCTGGCTACACAATGATTGACAACGAATTTCCGTAGAAATGGAAAACAGATATGCTTCTAGTAAATATTGCTGATGTGAACAATGCCGTAATAAACACATCCGAGACTTAGTTGAATCAAAATGCATGAAAGTGATCCATGAACACTAACGAAAGATGAAATCGTAATTTAATAAAATGATGTAAGAAACAAAAAACGTTGAACGAAGAAAAAACAGTTTTTGGACAACGTTTCAAGACGATACAATGAAAGTTGAGCTAACAATGAGTTTGAGCCTGTAATTAAATTTGAGAATACGCCACGGAGAAATTGTAATCGTAAAGCTTTCGAAATTCTCCATGGTATAGTCTCAAGGGACTTCTAACCATGAATCATGTATGGGTACATGACTGATATTTTTGGTTCATTCTCGCGGCGAATCCGTTGCGTCGAAATTTATCGACCTCCCGATAAAATTTAGACGCTCCAAAAATTACCGAACACTCGCCGAGAAACAAACGAACGACTTAACGCGTGGCGGGATCTGCCAGAACCGTTGTCGAAAACAAATTGATGACCCATTCCGGTTGCGTAACTGTGATATTCGCATCTGCGAATTCCAAACAATTTCTTGAACTCGTCGCACTAATGCGTTCGAATTTCTCTACCGTTCAAAATCTGGATCAAAGTTGCTTACGTATACTGGACAAACAGAGTCTTCGAACATCCACTTATATTTTGCTTATCATAAATAGATATCAAGTTTTGTGTCTTTAGAATTGGCACACGTTACAATAAAGAAGGTGTTGAATATTCACTTGGATTTTATCTATCATCAATTTTTTTTCGCTCCTACGAACTTTACAATTTGATATATCTGGGCTGCTCAATGTGTACAGAGACATCATTAAACTCATTAAAGTGGATAATGAAATTCTATTTAACACTGATGTATACAGTATCATAAAAATAACAAGATTAAATTTATTTATATTTTATGTATTTTTACTATAATATATACTGGAGTCAAATAATATATTCGATAACTTCCCATGTGAAAACACCTTTAAAATTTCAATAATTATTAAATAAAAAATTTGAAATGGGGCATTTGACCCCTTGTGGTAGGTGTATAGTTAATATATGTAGTGGCTGGGATGGAAACAGAACATTTTTATTTTGAATAAAAATCTACAGTCTAGATATATCATTACTAGATTACGGATTTTAGACATTCAGAATTCATAAGCAATGTGATAACTAGGCTACGAATATTGTACAATTGTACTAAAAATCGGTAGGTATAATTTAAAATAGAATAATGATTAAGAGAATTTAGAAACATGAATTTACTATTTTCAACGTATTAAAATTATTAAAGGATTTAATAAATTTTTATGCAGCCCCTCCTTTTAATGAATAAATAATAAATCGTCTAGTAATAACAAAAAATATGTTATGATGTAAATGGTCAAATCTAACCTCTTATATCTCTTGAAAACGTGACATTTAAAATGCGCATTAAGCTATTATGTAAAATATTAATATATTCATGTATTTTATATGCTACATAAATCTTACTTGGTTTAAAGCATTAAATAAATAATAATAAGTAGGTTAATACATTTTTTGGTTGCAGTAAACAATATTTCCATTTTAAAAAGAGTGAATGGTCCTGTAAATGGCCATTACATAGTTATGTAAATCAAAGTTGTAATATCTGGTGCAACCCACCCTATTATACTAACAGTCATAAAATGTTACAGTAGGTTTTCGTTGATTTTCTTGTTACTACAAGTTTCACAAGATTCTGTAACATCTGTTTATTTTTAAGCAATAAACATGTAAGCGTTATTCAGCTTAAGCTTTTAGATAGACATTGTTTGTTTCGTTTTATTTATGTTATGTCTGATCATATACATACTTCAAACATTAGAATCGATTTCAGTTGGCAGGTGCTATCAAATGTGCGGTGTTTTTAGTAGATAACGAAAACGCAGTTGGCAGCAGTGTTACCTCAGAACTGTTTAAAACATTGTATGACATTATACTAGGTTATTCCAAACGTTCTTTTCATGATATAAATGTCTCTTTTTCATGGTGTTGAGCGTTATAAATATTATCGTTCTATGAATGTTTTATGATTTCTTAAAATGTCACTTATTTTCACGCCATCATTTTTTAAAAAATTATTCTGGATTCGCGTTACTCGAAAACGAAACGAACTTTTGGAACAAGTAAATTTAGAATCTACATGATCATCTAAATCTAAGTTTAGAATCTATGTATAATGTATAGTCATAACTGCAACCACGATATGTGTAAAATTATGTTATAGTCATCCTCTACGATTATTCTAACTGTATGGTCTCAAAATATCATTCCAAATTCCCGCATCGCCTTAATCTCGTGAATAAATGAGAAGGTAATACACTTGAGGAAGTGTTTAATTTATTAATGAAGACTACCCTGAGTGACTAGATTTGTAACATTATTACTACACAACGGATCTTTACACAAAATAAAGATTATCTACCCAATTTTTGCAATGAACTAGAATGAAATGGAAATTTATTTTCTTTCTTAGTATACAGGATGTCCCGAATTTAAGTAGCAACACTTCAAGAACGTGTGGGAAGGTCGAAAAACTAAGACAAAAAGTATTTTAGAGATTTGCCAGACATTTTAGACATTTTTGTCATAAGTGCACAAAATCAGCTGTCCAATTGTTACAGCCAATTTCTTTGAATTTCATCTTAATCCTTTTTGTTTGTCTGTGTTTTCCTCTGTGTTTTCAGTACACCCTAATTGCAATCTGTATAGATCTTACAAATTAATTATAATGGCCTAGACTTCAATTGTGCTCAGTATTATTATCGTAGTTCAATATCATTTTTCTTTACTTATACAATTGTGTTCATATTCATTTTCAAACGATTAAAATTATAATCTTTATTCCCTTTTTAAAGGACAAGTATAAATGTCCAATTATATTTTTAATATAAATGACTTTTTATTAGAATAATTACCCTTATTGTCAATGAACGACAGTTATAATTGTACGTATCGCAGTTGTTAGTTGTATGGAAAACATAAACAATATTACGAAGAAACTTTTCAAACAGATTTTCAGAATAGAAACAGTAAATAATTTTGTAATTGTAAGCAATATTCATATCTTAATTTCATATCTATTTCTCTAAATATCACTAAGTGAATTAATTTAAAATTAGTCAACATAACTAAAAATAACACATCATAAAGCATTTTAATACTTCTCTTTGCATATATAAAAACATGTATCTCATAAAATGTCTCATAACTATATTAAATTCTGACATCAAGAGCAGGGTTCATCAAAGTGGGCGTATTCGAGAAAAAATTAGTGATAAACATTTCTGTCAGGATGATTGAACGAACAAGAATATTCTGACACTGAGAGAACTAGCCCATGCCTTATTTTGGCCAAATGATTCATGGAGATCAACCCGTACCTTTCCCGCCCTAACACATTTTTCCCCGATTACGCGCCGGAAACAGAACCGTCTTTTTCTCCGTTTTCGGATGGTTTCCTGGCACGATTCCGATTTTTGCATGGGATCGCGCAATGAGCTCCAGAAGCATAAACACAATATAACAACTAAACGGTATTTTCATCCGCGTTTTCCTCCCCATTGGAACAACTCCAACTTCATATTCGCCGGAATTCGCGTAAACTGCCATTTCACTGTGACTCGCTAACATCAATTTTCCACACCGAGAATAACGATCCTCATGTTCTAACACTTTCACGCTGTTTAACGCTCTGCTAGCGTTCTGCAGAAGGATCGACTGCGACCTTTTTTAGACAGTTTCGCGTCCTCCTATACGCTGTTTTCGCGTGAATAATTGTCGCAGTGAAGAATGGTTTACATGTTTAAAAGGATGCGGACTCTTTAATGCGAAATAAAATTGGTCCAAGCTGGTTGTGAGAGTTGATTAGATTGTTTAATAAAATTATATTTTCTGTTTTAATAACACCAAAAATTCTAAAATAATGTAATGACATCATTAAATCATTCTAATGTCTCCTAAGTTTGGTGTTTAACGTATACATTTTTGAGATAAATACATAAAATCCGTAAGTTCAATTATTAAGCTCTTAGCACACTCACCCGAGTTAATTCGGGTTTAAGAAATGTCAAACATCAAACGTCCCAACACCACTGAGATTATCAGCAAGACATTTTCCGTTATTTGTGCCACCAACAGCAAAGAAAAAAAATAGAAAATAAAAAAATTCATGGAAAAACGATTGCTTTTGAATTTTTAATTGGTGCGTTAAAGGGTTAATTCTCTTAAAACATAAATGAATTTCTATTTTGTTGTTGTCGACATACAGGGTGTTCGAAAATGTTGTACAGTAAAGTCGTGATTGTTTCTCATCGTCGGTCGTAATCGGCTCGTAAGCAGGGAGACAGATCCTGTAGGGACACTATTTTTTTACAAATTATGCCGAACGTAAAACAGGACGCATGTTGCGCCCGAAACTTTAATCGTCAATTAAACCACTAAATACAGTTGAAATTATATCGTGTTTAGTGTCATTTTAATTAAAAAATGCCACAAATAAGTTGGCCAAAGTCAGTCAAATATACTGTTCTTCATACATGATAACTATTATTTTAGATAAAGAAAATTTATATATACTATAGATTACAATACTGTCTTTTAATAAAGTTGATATGCTTTTCTATATAACTACACTTGTCACACGTTCAATAAATTGAATAAACAATAATGATCAAAATCGAATATTTAGCTGCTCATTATCGGTTACAAAAAATTTGGCTTTAATGCAGTAGGACTATTTTATACTAGATTGTTCCAAATATTGTCTAAATTATCTACAAGTTCAATTTTGGAACGATGTAAAATCTGATTGATAAATAATAATTCTATAATAGATATATTTAATGTGGTAACGTATGACCCGATATTTTGATCGAAATAAATTCCATATGTAAATCGCATGTAATGTAAATTTGTGAATACTGCAATAAATATTTTTTATACTGTATGTTCGTGCAAATTGAAAAGCATCAATCACTCCAACATTGCATAAGACTGTAAATATTTGAGCAATAATGTATGCAGCCTTTGACAGTCTGTAAACTTTCCTGTGTAAACTATAATTACAATGTAAACTCATCAAACCTGCAAGACTTACAACGTGTTTCGTATTCCTATTAATCTACTCATTTCATTTCTGTTATAACGAAATTTGTTATTGCAGTAGAATTATTTAGAAAAAAAGGAAGATTTCAAACACTGGATGTTGTTAATAGAACTGCAGTTAGTACCGAAAATCTTCATTCATGCGTAAAACAATGGCAACTCTAAACACTGGAACGATAATGGTCATAGAACTTCATTCACTCAGCGTCCCAAAAATGTCAAGAGCAGCAACATATCACATCGTGGACCACCTCTGTGATTAAATGATGCGCGCAGCTGTTCTAATTTAACAGTGTATTTTAAAATCGTTTTTAAACGTGGAAAAATTCCGATCTCCCCAAAAATCTAATTAGTAGGCCTTGAAATACATAATAATATTATTATAGTTAGTTCAGATTAAACCGACATTGAATCTTCAGATTTCAGAAGATAAGAAAAACTGTTTTAAAAAGACTGTGCATAAGTGTCTTTTGTGGCAGTAAGTATGTATGTATATTTATGTATAAGTCCTTTTAAACAATTTTTGTACAGATATTCTCACATAAAATACATACACATATACAGTCTATTTAAACAGTACTTTGATCGTATTTTATACAAAAGTTTATTCTATTAACAATGAGTTTATTTTTTTGACAGCACTATTTTGACATCATCTATTTGTTATCAAAAAATAGTTAGAAGACTGCCAAATTTTGAGGTATATTCATTACAACATTCATCCGAATTAAATAAATTTCTCCAATCAATTCGTTCACAAATGCATCTTTACAATACGTCAAATGTGCCAACATGCCAATATATAAATATATACATATAAATAAATTATGAATAATTTAAGCTTAAGAAAATATGCAACACTACTGAACAAATTATTCTGTTTTTTTTCATATACGCTGATGATACTATCTAACAATGTTAAACGTGTACATTGAAAACTAACATTGATAACCTAATCAAATATATGAACCGCTTTATTTGACAAGTCAGATAAATTTCTAGTTTTTCCAAAATACGTCGAGACAAAATGGTTGATTCACACCTATGGGAAATACTGTAAACAGCCCTGCTTCAACTACATAATATCCAAAAATTAGATACATCGGATGATGGTGGATAAATCATTTTAGAGATTGAAAATTGTTACGTGAATTGATTCATTTATATGTAATACACACATGATTGAAATAATGATTATATTAATGATTGTATTTCGCTCCTACCGAATTGGATAAGTTCCGAATTATTTAACAAACCGAAGACATTAAAATTGATCAGATAACTGATGTAATTCGTGCAGTATCCCATAATTGGAATATTTGTTTAGAACTTCTAGAACTTAATAGAACCTGTTCATTCATTTCAGATATATCCAATACTAACAATATTTTTATGCTTTTAAACACTATTTGCAAATTACCACAATAATTATCGCGCTGAAAGCATAAAAATATTGTTAGCAACAATCTACGATCGACATAAGGAAACATATACCCAGTACTATTCAGTACTGTGTACTCATTGCTACAATTGAATCCAAAAGTAGTTGCAGCCTTCCGCGGTAAACGAAAATGAAAGTTATAAGCAGGCGCCTGTTACCCAATTAATATAAAAGAATTTGCAAAATACACTTTTGAGACAGTGAAGTTCAATGTTCGAGGAGTGTGAACATGGATGATTGGTTTCGCATGCTTTGCATGTTAATCTCGTTACAACAGGTCTTCTAAGATTTTCATTGGAAAACCACATCATGATCGATGGCGATGTTAAACCGTTACTTGACAAGATTAGCAGATGTATTCAACTCTATTATATTTGACTAAATTAAATGGTCAAGTCGTGTTGATTTTTGTCCGAGTTTTTCGAAAAATCAACCACCGTGCGTCGCGGACCGCGACAGATGCGACCAGTTGTCATAGCGAATGATCGCCGATACTTTTGCTAATTAACCGGCACTCGGTCGAGCTCGTTGCTTCTCAGGCAACGATCGGCTAAGAGAGGGGCCCCGTGGAAAGTGTGTCTGGCCAGATTTAGAAGCCGCATTTTTTCCCCTCGGAACGAGTGCAGCCGGGGACGCAATCCGCGGGCCAATGACAGATATCCCGTGTCGGCTGTGCATGGAAGGAGAGGGTGGCGCAGCAGCACGGAGTAGGACTGATAGAGAGTAGCATTCGGGTTTCGCTGCGATTTTGACAGCTGCATCTTCGCTACGACTTGGCTTTTACCCTCTTCGAGGAGGGCGACCCTTACGAGAACGTTTACGGCGCGTGCAGGAATTTTCGAAACGTTGGCGTCGAACATCGTGGAGAACTATCTTTAGAGCTCACGCAGGGGCGGTGCTCTCGCTCGAAAATAGAATATTCGTCAAGGGGATATTCTCCGCTAAGAAATCCGGAGGGATTTTCTACCGTTTATTTTCTGCCACCGGGTTTCGCTCCGCGATCGATTAAACGAAGCAAAAAAACAAATCGCACGAAATGGAATTCCCTCGATCATAGATCACTGCGTTGAGCGGCTTTAAAAATCGCCTTTAGAACAAATTTCGAAGCTCTTCTTTTGCTCTACGAAATGTACAAGCGCCGTGGATCGATTGATTTATCGATCACGGTGAATTTGTTAGAATTCAAAACGTAATTTTCTGTAGACTGAAACGGCCGGGTATAATTAGGAGAAGCGTAAAACCGATTTGTCATCATCAACAAGCCGAACTGACCTCTCTGCTGACTGGTGATTTGCTGCCGGGTGACCTGTCGTTCGGTTCTCTGTTGAATGTACTGCTGCTGTTGCTGTTGTGTGATCGTTTGCTGCTGTTGTTGCAGCTGTTGCTGCTGCTGTTGTTGCGGCTGAGACATTTGTCGCTTCATCTTGGATCAGTGGAGCAATCCAAGTCGTCTGGCTCGATTAAATTTGTTCGTCGTCGACGTTCTTCCGGGGAACACGAACGGGCCCCCTTTGGATGCGATCGGTTTCTTCTGTCTGTTTCTTTCTCCTGGTGCGTACAAACTTCCCGTGCGGTGCACTCACTGGGCACTCAACAACAACAAAAATCGAAGGAGAAACGAGGAAACGAACGATGATCGGTATCCTCTTGCGTCACTCGCGATTCTCTACCCGGTTTCGAAAGAGAATTAAGAAAACAAAATAGTAACTGTATAATCCTCCTCGATTTCTATTTCTCTCGTTAGGTCGCTGCTCGTGGCGAGCTTTATGGTGCGTATATTCTTATTTTTCTCGTTATTTAATATATCCTCTTCTTCGTTTCGTCTGTGCTGCCTTATGGCCGCGGCTCACTCCAGTCGGCAGAAGTCAAGTCATCATCAAAAGTCTTGTCCCCGAGACTCTTTAAACCAAGACGTCGGTCGAATGCGAATTGCCGGCCGATGCCGCCTCGGAAAACGAACACGGCCTTCCACGAGGACGTGGTGGCCGAGGGGTGGGGGCTCTAGAGCGAGGGTGGGGACGCCGGGCGTCCCGACGCGACTCCGACGACGACGCGTCACGAGCGAACCGAGATAGAGGCTAGGGCTGTCCTGTGATTTTTAACACCCTCGTCACAACAATTTTCTTCAATAATATCCGAGAAATTCGCGATACGTGCCATAGGAACACTTGGGAAACTGATATGACGGGGTGTAAAATTGATACAAGCAAGTTATAGTCTAGTGCATTGGTTCTTTCTGCGAGTGATCCGCGAAATATATTAAATATGAGCCGTTTATTTTGAAAGTGGCCCAACAATAAGTCCATTTTCAAGAACAGTCAAGCTAGCAATTTTAATATTCACATTTTTACGTTATCTTTTCATTCTGAAGGAAATTCTGACTTACATAAGTTAATAGAATAATACAATTTTTTTCAAGTCCATTTGTTATTTGTTGTTTTAAGCCCATTAATTAGTGAAATTATAAAGATACTTTCATTAAATATTATCTAATAAATTTCTTTATTCAAGCACGTATGATATTATAGAAATTGTGAAAAATCTAAATAAGTTTAGTGTTGTAATTTTGTACGATTAGTGTCTTAACACTAAAACAATTGTAACCTAATGTTAACGTGGCTTCCACAAGACAAACGTAACAACCTTCGATATTAGTGTTTTACAGAACTTCGACTTAATTTCTCATTGATGAAAGAGCTGGATTTATTAATAAAAGTGTAGACGAATGTTGGAGTCTATGCATTAGCGCGAATTAATAATTTCTTATAAACGAAGATTCGATTGATAAGCATTTGTAACAGTGCCATTTATCCTCGCAATGATACACAAGATTAAAAAAGAATCTGAATGGAAATCTTAAATCAAAATGTTAAATATCATAGCTTGGTGCAATTTATTATTCACAGTCCTCTTTAGAAGTACCATTAAGATTTCTCGAACGCGTCACCCCCAAGAATTGTTACGCACGTCGCCGTTTGGATTACGATTCTCGGATTTTCTACCGCTTTCTGCGTTTATTTCGGGCATTGAATGCTCTTCGTGTTTACATATATTTTTCCACGGTACGTATTTTTCCTGGCTCCTACAGGGCGCAACTAAAGAGGCGGTCGGTGCTTCAAAAAATGAATCCACTCATTTCTATTTCCGTAGATACTTATAACAAAAATGTATGAATCAACAATTACAGTGAAATTTCGTTTTATTTATGATTTTATGACGCATCAACTGCTAGTTTCTTAGCGACATCATGAAATTAGTCAGGATATGTTATCTTATTTATTGATACGTTTGGTTTCCAAATAAGACTATTTTTATGCAGTTTCGCAGAGTATTATTGTAGCAATGCAAAGAGTAAAATATTTTAGTTCGTGTAATTAGATTGCTGAAATAGAAATATTTTATTTTTTCGATCAAATTGTTGAAATAGAAATATTT
Organism: Lasioglossum vierecki; assembly: GCA_028455595.1. NCBI lineage: Eukaryota > Metazoa > Arthropoda > Insecta > Hymenoptera > Halictidae > Lasioglossum > Lasioglossum vierecki. Next base: position 13,127,289 of record CM052341.1, read on the forward strand.
TATTTTGAGGTACAGATTATTAAAATAGAAATATTTTCATTTTCGAAATTGGATATCTTATTTAAAATACTATATTCTTTACCTGTAATCTAATAAAGTGAAATTGACGCGGTTCACTTATTTAATCTGGAATTATGATTGCTACGCGCCTCGCTCTTTCGATTCATTCCGTTCTTCTAGAAAGTGGTACAGGTTCAATTTCGAATGAACGAGGTGAGGATGGGTTTAATCGGAGGTGATTAATATCTTTTTTTTTTGCATTCTTGCAAGTAAAGGAAGAGTAATGGCTATGGAGTTTTTTCTAGAATTAGTGGCACGTTAAAAAGTGGAAAAAGTGAAATTGCAAGATTGTTACGTGTGTGGAGAATTTCGAATGATCTCATCGATTCCTACTTTGATTAAATATTCTTAAATACTTATTATCGGTCGCTTATAAATAGACAGCAGATCTTAGAAAATGTTAAATAATTTATTTAAAAATATACCGTGAGGGAAGGCAGTTAGGTCTAAGATATTGCGTCATTACTTTCGGTAACAGATTATGTTGTGTCTTATATTGTTAATATTTCAGTGACCAGAATAACCCTCGGTATGTCTGATGATTCATGTCTGAATCTGATTAACCTTGATGATAGGGTGATGAAGAAAGGTCTAAATTGTTAATAACTTCACATTGCACGTGAAGTATCATTCCGAATTGTCAATGTATTATCAATGCAGAACAAATAGATCAATGAAATGTGTCTTATTTCTCATAGACTCTCTATTTTACATCTCAATCATAGCAGTTGCCAACTCAATCTAAATATATAACACATTATTTTACGACTCATAAATATCCCTTCTTACACACAGGACAATGAGAATTCAATTCGGAAAATAAAATTCGGAAAGTAAAGTAATTTAATGACTAATATCATCAAATAACTGTCCCATTATTTGATAATTATTTGAACTATAGAAATGCATTCATAGAAAATGACGAAATATATTTCCTTTGCGAGCATCTCTACTATAATATAAATCGCGGAAAATCTAGATATATTCAATGTTGTTATTTTGATCAAGCAGTTTTTATTAATTGCTACTATTACTCACTTACACATCACAAGGATTCTAAATTGTAATACGAAATTTAATAATACGCTAACGATTTTTATGAAACTGATTTCTACTAAATTTTCTAACAAATCTAATGAACACAATATATTTATAAATTAATAATAACGCAACCTAAAAAGAACATATTATTCTTCTCCTTATATATATCCTCTTACCCAAAGGACAATGAATTGAATTTGAAAAATTCAATTAACTTCAATGTTGTTATTTTAATCAAGCAACGTTTACCAGCTACTTCAATTACTTGCAGTTGATAAGGGCTTCTAACTTATAATGCATTTGATAATACAATGGAAATGTTATAAAATTGACTTCTATTAAGTTTTTAGAAACAGATTTATTTCGTGTTTGCAACAAATCTGATGAACAGAATATAAATTTATAAACTGATAACAACACAACCTAATAAACTCATTATCCTTCGTCTTATAAATACCCCTTCTTCCACGAAGGACGATGAAGTAAATTTGAAAAATTCAATTAAATTCAATGTTGTTATTTTATTCAAGAGAAATGTTTACCAGCTACTTCAATTACTTGCAATCGATATGGCCTTCTAACTTATAATACATTTGATAATACACTAAAAATTTTATAAAATTGACTCCTATTATGCTTTTAGAAACAGATTTATTTTGAGTTTCCAAAAAATCTAATGAGCACAATATATCATAAATTGGTAACAACGCGAGATAGTTTCCTGCAGAACGCACGAAGGAAAGTTCATTCATCAAATAGATCTGATACGAAATTAAGCAACTACGCACGCGTGAAATGTCTCTGTCCTGATCACTGATACATATTCTGAGTGTACAATGAATCCTGTTTCAAATTTATTCATCAGTCGCGACAACTTTCGCGCTGTTCGGTCTCTCAATCACAAAACCTATATACAGAGTGCTGACACGCAATGAGACATTGTCCTCGTGACCGATCCAAATTAAGAAATTTACTTTGCACAGTGGAACAGGATTCGAAATTTGTTGACCTTTTTTCTCGGGAAGGTCACAGACGAATCACAACGAACTGGTTCCACTTTGCAAGGTGGATCTGTATTACTCGACGAGAGAATCCTCCGCCGCTTATTACTTCAATTGTCCATTGAATTGTCTACTTACACTTTCTTTTTTCTTCTTATAATACTTTATCACATAATTTTAATCGTAAAAATTCATATTCTAGTACTAACTGTAATCTGTTACTCGAATATCAACTAAACCTAATAAACAACCAATTAACACTTTATCTACCGGTAGCCTATTAATAGGATTCTCAATAATTGTGCTGCACCAATTGGAAGTTTAGAAATCTTCTTTTACACAATAATCCCGAAAGAAATTATTAGATTTTGTGATTGAGGCTGAGTTGTTGGTTAACGATTAAAATTCTTGTTGCTATTGAAGGATCCTTTCAAAAAATCCTCAGCCATGAACCGTAGATTTTTAACAATTATGGAATAATTACCGGTAGGTAATGTGTTAAGGAGTGAAATAAAAACAAAAGAAATCTAATCTGAAATGCACCAGTCAACAAGTGTTTGTTCGGTAAACGGAGCAATGGGTATAGCAACGTGGTCGCGAATAGGGACATTTACCTTAATAAACAGAAAGGCCTTCGGTTGGCCTGTAAGAGATACTCGAAGAAATGAAATAAAAGAATATTGTCCTACATAAAATGTATACAATATAGAAGCACAAAGAAGTCACCAGGGAATTTCGCATCCGACCGAGCGACTGAACAAGACTAAATGTTTTCTTATTGTCCGACAAGTGAACCACTGAATGAGTACTCAAATCGACCGATGAATTACGTGAAAGGAGGAGAACTCGTGGCCCGAGCGGAGCCGCAAGTCGGCGCGCGGCTCACGCAGTGTTCTCGCGCTCACTGACAGCCACCCACGCATCTACGCACTTCTCGCACCCTGCCTCCCGCCCCTCGCAGCCCCTTTCACCACCTTTTCCTCCTTCTTCGTCGCTCGGTCTCCCGAGCGAGGACTAGTGAGGAGAGCTGGCCGTACGAAGCGGTATCTCTCGTGGCTAGCGATGGGATCAAGTTCAATACAGTAGTATCAGAGCTGGGAAAATAGTATTTCAAATAGTAAATAATAAATAATTCTATTTATTTTAAAGTATGTGTACAATTTTGAAAATAAAATATTTTATTTGATGCAGTAATTTTTGAAAATAAAATGATTTATTTGAGGCAGTAAGTTTTTAAAACAGCATTTGAAAATGGTATTTTATTTAAAGAGTATTGAAAATATTTCGACTTTGTCTTTATTTTAAATTTCAATTTTAAATGTTATTGCTGAAAATAATGGTTCGCATTCGATAGATTTATGAGTATAAATAGTTATTATTAAATAAAACAAAAATGTGGCAAATGATATAGTTTCTTATATTAAGTACCATTTCTCCTTTAAATTATTGCTAAGATGAGAAACATTAAATTATCTATAAGTAATGCGATTTCTGAAAGTATTGGGTGTAACAATGAAAAAAATACAATATTCTATTTTGTATTTCAGATTATTAAAATAGAAATATTTTATTTTGTGGTTCCCATTGTTAAAATAGAAACATTTTATTTTCGAAATTGTATATCTTATTTAAAATACTATTTTCTTTAGGGAAAATAAAGTTTAAAATATTAAATATTATTTGAAATATCTGTTTCGCTAAATAATGCCCACCTCTGTTCGTGCCCCACTCTGCATACAGGAAATCAGACGATAGTAAGAGAATTTATAGATAATCTTGGTGACCTAAAAATACACGGAAAGTGCACGAAGCTCCTCAGTCTAGTTATGGGAGAGACTCCATTTAAATATTTCTGCGCTCTCTCTGTCTTGGCCATCGAATATGTCAGTATCTCGGCGTTCTACGCTCTCTCTCACATCATCTGTTTCGCTCGTGCGATCTCTCCGGGAATTTTTGTCCGGCTCTTTCCAGCTCGTGACCGCTTGGAAATCGACCCTCTTTCCGGCACTCATTCTCAGTCGGCCCCCCTTTTTCGAGTTTGCCCGTACAAATCACCTAGCCGACACCTACGTGCATGGAGGCTCGGCCAAGTTTAGTCGTCGCGTCGGACAGACCCCGGTTTTCAGTGTTTCGTGCACAAGCAGTCTTTCGAGGCACGCACCGTCGAACCCCGACACTCGGCGGCCTTCTAAAATCGTACGCATGTTCCACGATCCTCCAGAATGCTGCACCAAGGTGCAATGGAACCACGACGCGAGTAGACAAAACACTACGCATCTGTTGACGATCTCGGTAGCCACTGTTTACAGCTGAGCGCAGTCTCTAACGGAACTGCCTGCTCACTCGACGGCATGAAAGAACATACATTATTTTTGATGCTGTTATCTATACAAATCTATTTGGTTCTTTTTGCCTGGCAAGGGATATTGCCCAATTCGAAGTTGCAATTTTCCAAGATTACAATCAAACTTGATGAAGTAAATTGTTATTGAACAATAGATAATAAATAAGAATAGTAAGGATGTGGGTTATTTTATTTTTTATTTATTTACTGTTGGAAAAATATAATTGCCAGCAACATTTTCACTAGAGAAAGTATCATGATAGCGTTGACGGATAAAAAGCCAATTTTCTAAAAACAATGCTTTCGGCAAAAACAATTTTGCCGTATAAATTGGCACACCCCACATACTCTAAAAAATGTTGAAATATAGTCACAACGCCTTAAATTCAATGTTTATGGAATATTTATTTCTTGGATCATTATTTGACACAAGAAAATATTGTTCACTCAATAACAACCGGTTTCATCGTCTGAATCATTTCCACATTGTTTGCATGTGAAGTAACTTGCAGGCATATTAGCGCATTTCAACTTCTTTGGCATGTTCTTCATACACGCAATACAATTTTTTAAAGAAATTATGAAAGTTTAAGGATATGAGCAATTTGATGAAAATCGAAATGGTCGAAGTACTTTATGGAGTCACTGTATGATACGTTGACCTGTCCACAGTTGTCTGCCTTGTGCTATTTCCTAAACTGATAACGAATATTTGCGATACGTGCTCCGTTGTAGTGTAGCCTGTATGGGATAATTTGTATGCGAGACCGTAAAAAACGACGAATGTATCATCTTTTTACTTTCAGTGAAGTAATACGTTACCCAAGAAAAACATCCTGTAAACAGAAGTCAAGTTCCTATGGCTGTAAAACGTTATGAGATCAAAGAAAATAATTACGTTAATTTTCTAGCTCCTTGTGAAAATGGACCATAATATATAAATAAATGAACATGACAAAGTCATGTGACAGATATTAAAGAGTCTCGTGATTGTTTTTATTCTTCCTTTTTCAAAAAATAAAACACTAATCATATAATACTTTTTAAAAACTGAATCCCTGAAGAATTATATACATATACAAAAAAGGCCATATCTAATAGATATTATGTAAAAAATATATAAAAAAGGCCATATCTATTATAAAAGCGTAAAAAAATCAAATAAGAACACAGTAAGTTCTGAAAAAGAAACCCGCTGTTTAACACTAAACCTACCGAGGTTTAAAAGTACTAACTGGAACATATGCACTTATAAAAATGACAAGATTAATTTTATTTAGATTTTGTGCGGCTATTATTGTAATGCGTGCTCTACTAAAAATATCTATGTAATCATTTGTTATGAAATCATTTTATTATTTCAATAATTGTAAAATAAAAAATCTGGAGCCAGTCATTTTGACCGGTGATAGTAAATTTAATGTTAATTGAGTAGTTCTGAGAATATGTGTTATTGCGGATTACCTAGTACTTCAAATGCAATAAATCAATCATCGTAAAATACAATTTCTACAGATGCTTTTGCATAGTAGTGTATATTATTTTGCACAGAGATTCGCAGTCTATAAACAAACGAAGCAGTCCGTGTAATCTGACGTTGGAATTCTCAGATTCGATTCCGACGCCACACCGGTATAAAATGACGAATCGGTGAACTGTTATTAAGATTGCATCGTGTTACAACCATTGTGCAGGAACACATGTGCATTTGGTGCAACGAGGTTCGCACGTTGCGCTCGCGACTCCCGGCTGTTTCGCTCCGATTCGTCGAGACGCGAAACGAAACGAAACGAAACGCTAACGGTTGGACACGATTTTTGTGCCCATCGGAACCCGCGCAAAACGTTGGCGTACGCAACGGTTGCGATTAAATTGGTTCCTCTGGCGCTGTAGAAAGAGCTTGAGCTTTTAATGGGATCGGGATTTATTGCCGTCAATTTTGCTTCAGGACTGTAAACGGTCAGAAGCTAATGGCGTGTCTGGCACGTACGTGGCTCGTTTGACGATAAATGGTTTCATTGTCGCGTTTTAATTTACGGTGGAACAAAGATCGTGCCGATTGTCAGAAACTTCGATAACTTTCACCTTCAAGATCTGCTTGGACCTTGTTCGCCGAGAACTGAGTAATTTGAGTGGCACTGGGTCGCCCGTTAATACACTGGCACCATGTTCTAAATTAACCCTTTGCGCTCGGTACTATTTTAACTCGAAATTACACATTTCTTCCGATCTAGAATAATTTCGTTGGATATGATTTTTTTAATTTTATGAATAAGAAGTTGGTATAATAGGGTAAACTGTACTATTGTTGACGCTGCAGTAGTTACTGGCACTTTTCATTTAAACGGCAAATATTAAGAATTCCTGTTATAGAATTATTATTTATATTTCAAAGCAACGTTGTAAGTTTTCATAACAGACTTCCATTGTTAACGACGCTGGTACATCCAGTAAGACAGACGATATTTAACTTAATTTCGTACTCTGCCAAAGATGTAATAAGTGCCTATATGTTTAACACTAAGTTTACGGAGCTCTAGAAATAATCTATTATACTTCGCATGATTTTACAATCGTAACAAGAATTTGTCTATTCAAATAAAAAAACATAAATAAAATAAATAAATAAAACATGTCAAATAAAAAAAACAAGGAAGTGTCTTTACAATCTTAATAATCGCAAATTAAGAATATCAGAACCCGTCAATTTGACGGGTCCCGTAAACCTAGTGTTAATTATAAGACAAATAGCTTGTTTAAAGTTTACTTCTTGCTGTGTCAATGACTGTACTATTTGTATTACGATTGTTATTCATTGAATATATTTTCATTTTTGTAAGAGAAAGATTAAAACCCTTTTATTCGCACTGCCTTTCTATGTATATACGCTCCCGCTCATAAGTCTTAGGACAGCCCTGGTTTTTAGTAAAACTTTGGTACTTTGTATAAATAATGAATAAATATAATGATAGTGATCCAAAACACACGTCAAAAATATGTAAAAACAATTTCGATCAACTTTAGTGTAATAATTCATTAAAAATTATGAGATGGCAATGACTTTTGAAATGTTCATCTATTTATTTTGGTCTTTTTCCACAAGACGAAGAAAATTTAATTTACACAATATTCCACCATCCTAGTGGCTTAAGAATTGAATGCAATATATGCCAAAGTAATTTCATACGAAAGATAATGTTTGAGTTATTATATTCTTTTGCTGCTCTAAGATACCAACAATATTACACTATTATATAAATCAACGTTACTTACATAATAATGTCATATTTCTTTAACAAATACAATATTTAATTATCATTTTTAATGCCTTAGTAACAACTTGCTCCGCAACGGGGCAAAATGTTCTATTTCGCTCAACGACAAAAAAATAAAAAAATATATAAAATCCATCACAATACTTTAATTTTAAGGCTCAAATTTTTAAATATAATAAATTTAACAATAAATTACCCGTTAAAGATGAGAACTTATTTCATTAACAAATACAATATTTAAAGTTTTAATTGTCATCTTTAATGCTTTAGTAACAGCTTGCCCCCCTACGGGGTAAAATGTTCCACTTCGCTCAACGACAAATAAATGACAAAATATAAAAAATCCATCACAATACTTTAATTTAACCGTTCAAATTTTAAATATAATAAATTTAACAATAAATTACCCGTTAAAGATGAGAACTTATTTCGTTAACAAATACAATATTTAAAGTTTTAATTATCATCTTTAATGCCTTAGTAACAATTTGTCCCCCAACGGGGCAAAATGTTCCACTTCGCTCAACGACAAATAAATGAAAAAATATAAAAAAATCCATCACAATACTTTAATTTAACCGTTCAAATTTTAAATATAATAAGTTTAACAATAAATTAGTTGTTAAAGATGAGAACTTATTTCGTTAACAAATACAATATTTAAAGTTTTAATTATCATCTTTAATGCCTTAGTAACAATTTGCCCCCCAATGGGGTAAAATGTTCCACTTCGCTCAACGACAAATAAATGAAAAAATATAAAAAATCCATCACAATACTTTAATTTAACCGTTCAAATTTTAAATATAATAAGTTTAACAATAAATTAGTTGTTAAAGATGAGAACACCTACATTATTCTACGCCGTTTCGTATGTTTGTTCGAAATCGGAACTTTTAGTCCGTCTCCGTTATGTTCGAAAATATTTGAAAAATTGATTTTCTTCGCGTTCGAGCGACTGTGCGGCCTCCGTTTGAATCCGAGAGGAAGAAGGTGCGAGTTATGGGTCAGATCCAGCCGTGCGTGAGCGTGTAATTCAGACATTACGCCGGGCGAGAATCGTATACAGTGTACAATGGCTTCGGTTTCACGTTACGAGGTGAGAGAGGCACACGCGTATACGGCCGCGCGCGCGGAAAGATTGCCGTTTGCTCGCGATCTTTCGCAATCGCGACGGCAGAATCCGCTTCTGTTCGTTTATTACGCGTGCTTTCTGCGGGAGACCAACGTTTGCAAGCACCCGAGGAAAGAATTCTCCACGAGTTCCCTTTAAACCTTCACGGTCCTAAACCGAGGACGGCCCAACGCTGCATTCCATCCAGGATTATTTTTAGTTTTAGAACATGCACATTCATACACTTCGCGTTCAAGCGTATGAAGGCATGCCAAAAACTTAACCACAATGTCACGCACAGGTGCCGCCGAACACATGTTCCTCAAATTTATTAGCTACATTAAAACCAATCTTACATTGTTTTCGTTTATTTTCTTGCAGAAATGGTAAGTTTTTACCTTCTCTAACAACGGTCATACTGTAGACGTATAACGCGACGAGTATACAGAATATACATGCATTTTCTATGGCAGTAATGTTCAATCTTGTTAAACAATGCTTCTTGACATTCACTGTATATTTAATGCCATATGAAGTAACTTTTAAACAATTTTATTGATACCATTGTACAGAAATTTACTGAATTTTAATACTTTAGACTCGGAGCTACTTCAACTCGAAAATTAAACATTTCTTCCGATCTGGAATAATTCTATTCTATATTAACTTTTTTCTTATTATGAATGTAAAATTGATATAGATTAATAGCGACATGTAATAATGTAAACAATATTTTAAATGTTAAAAATGTTTTAATATTTTTAATAGGTATAATAGGTTTAACTAAAACTAAATGGGTATACATATTTTTATACAAGTATTTCAACCATACTGAATACATATTACTTATTTCATTCTCTATTATAGGATTGTAATAGTTTTGTTATTTTACATGGACGATTTGCATCTTGAAAGGATATGTGAAACTGATAAATCATAAATACACGGTGTCCCATTTCACTGAAGCAACCCGTATGTCTTAAAATAGGAACAATTTCAAATAGTGAAAATATGTGGTTCAAAGAACAGATTCATTTTTTAAAATTTCAAGGTAATTGCAGTTTTATAAAAATTTATACTGTATGCTTTCATTAGTGCATTGCAATAGCTAAGCTTAAGGGTATCCAATGACGTATGATACTATAACTTTCTGCTGTCCTTCAGTATACAAAGTTTATAATAGTTGAGTAACGGATGAAAATAGTAAAACAGTAACTGTGACTGAAAGATAACAAAAAAATTCTTTTATTATAATAAATGTTTAAAATGAGGTTCATTAACATCAACATTAATTGGCGCTATAAAAACTAAGCTATATAACTTTATATATAGGTATACTAACGCTCTATTATAGTCTTTATAGTTTAGTATAGTATAGTATAGTATAGAGTTTGTTGTGTTTATTGAAGTATATTCGCATTTGCATAGCTTTGCATTTAGAATCATTTCTAATATTAACAATTTCTAGAATAGGTGGACTCAAAGTTTGTTAGAATTTTCATTTTGTTTCGTAAGGTCCCTAATTTACAAGGAACAATTCATCTTCGTAGCGTAATACATATGTATTTGTGTACATGTATGGTGTATATGTATGATTGAAAGTTATTATGTTTTTTTTTGTATAAGCTTGTAGAAATACAAATTTTCATTTTGACAAAAATTGATGTGGAAAGTATATCCATTTCCCATGATGAAAAAACACTACTATGCATAAGTAGATAATATATAATTATAATTCGACTAATCTTGCGTAAACAAATTCTATCATCATTACTTCTTTCTTTAAATGAAATTAATATACTAATGTTTTTAACGTCAATACAGAAGCACTATCAATCGAAAGAAGTTTAAACAATTTAATATACTTCGTTGTTCTAAATTTGGTTCTGACAGTCCGTTATGTTTTCAGAGTTTGATGTAATCTGTTTATCTTACAAAATTACTAAGTTTCACTTGTAAATAACTCTTAAAATTTTCAAGTGCCAAAGTGACTCATAAACATAAACATTGCAATGATTAAATCGCTCGTTCTTATTGCTCCATTGTTGGAAACAAGATTATTTTAAAACGTTACATTATCAGTAGAAATATTCCGGGTGGTCGGAATACCTCATTTTTTACTGCTTGTGTAACAAACTCCTACAAAACAATGTCTGGGCCCTATTATTTTTAGAGGAGTTTCTATAGCACGTTTTGTGAATCATTGACAGTTAATCATAGATCTTTGTATTACACATACAGCGTGAAACATCGATATAAATGTACATCGTTACGGCAGTAACAGAATAAAAAATTTATAAAAATATCGTGACACATATACACATTTTACATTTGATGTCTATCGTGACGTAAACGATAAATCTCAAGCGTCCGGTTGAGATAAACATTTCAAATGTAATCTTCTCAATTTTTAGGATATATACTAATTGATTACTGATTGAATTGCACTTTATTGATCGTGAAAAAATAATTTATTGGGAAAATACCGCAGTAATAGGTACATTTACCCTATACGTTCTTTGAAGCGGAATAGTGGTTAATGATGGGATCTGAATCATTTCGATTCAACATTTCCGACAAAAAATTCCAATCACTTTTAACATAATTCGAAGCTTAGAAGTCTTGAAACTCTTGGACGTCTTGAAAGTCTTCGTTTCCTTGAAAACGTTGGAAGGTTTGTAAGAATTGAAACTTTTGAAATGTTACATCTGTTACAAAACAATGATTACGTCATGTCAGCATTTGGATGAATTTATTAATGGAGATATTGAATTAATATGAAAAATTTTATTTTATTGAATTTATATAGAAAATTTAGTACCCTCAATAATAATACATTTTCTGTATAAATTCAATAATATAAAACATTTCATATTAATAGTATGAACGTACCAACATTATAAAAAGTATAACAATTATTAAGGTCATCAAGACTTTCAAGAGTTTCAAGAATTTCTGATTTCGATTAAATATCGAATTGATTCGAAACTCTGCGGTTATTGATTTGTTTGTAAAGATTGTAAAGATTGTAAAGATTGTAAAGATTGTCTGTATCAATTACGAGAAATCGAAACTGAATTCAACGTTATTTCTCCCCGTAATGATTTTAATAGAGGAGAAATTGTATATTGACAATTTCATTTTTTAAAAGTTTTCAACTATTTTTACTTTCACGTACTCTAGTTTGGTATAAATGCATGAAGATCACTAATGGTGGCTGCACCCTTTGACAAGATTTAGCAGGAGGTGCCACAGTGATTGATTCCTCGATTCTAGGTGGACAAAATAAAAATTTTCATTTTTACATGAACTAAAAAGAATTATATCATTTCATATTGCATCATAGGTTGCATTTTTATCATTTTTCTTGTACTATTTTTTATGAACTATTTTTTGAAAAAAAGTTTTTGCTGAATCATTAACAGCTTCGATGTTAAAAAATTGAGAAACAGCCCTATTATTGCATCAACTTTGGATTTAGTATCTTTAGAACTTGTTGAACACCAGGTTTCAAACATTGGTCTTCGTGGCATAACCCCATGATTTAAAAAAAAAATGATATAAATAATTAACGAGCAAAAACGGGCGAGCGATATTTAGTATCATTACTTTGAAATAAGTATTCTTCAAAGCTATGATAGAACGAAGTCCGGCCGAGTTCGGGAGACGCTGTTATAGAGGAATCGATCACTGTGATAGGCGTCGAGATTAGTCACGTTCCTCTGAAGGATCCGTGATTCCAGATCGATACCGCGATCGCGGTCTCCGTAGATCATCGAAAGATGGGTCACGAGACGTGAATCACCGTGGTCCGCCAAGGTAGCGCATAGCGACGTGTCTATTTCGAGGGCCAAGAAGATACTCGGCGAGAGGTGGCGGAAAGGGGTGCGTCGTCTATGATTCAACGTCCGCTTCAAGCCCGTTGCTGAAGAAGTCTGTGCGCGCGTATCTTCGCTCGCTTACCGTGTGTAGATTGGCGAGATTGGCGGCGAGGATACCCGCATGATACACGCACAGTATGCACGTGTGTTCACTGTTCTCCGTCGAATGCTATTTTCGCGAAACCGCTACGGCCACGAGTAATCGGCCGAAGGACCCTGAATGTGGGTTACCGAGCCTCAGCGACCATCTCTTGTCTTCGGCATCGAGCGGAGGATGGAGATTAATCAACGCGACAGGTGAACGATGCCAGCGGAGTTTGATACTCGTTAACCGGGTGAACGCCAAGTTGTTGCCTCACGTGCTCGCGAAAACTTCTTTCGAACTTATTTTTCAATAATGAGTGCCGCTGTTCTTGAAATAGCCCCCGACAAAAATCAGTTTATTTATACGGCCGGGAATAGTCAGATCGCGGGGTTTGTATTACATCATATTTTCTACTCTGAGTGGTTCAACTGGGACGCTTGTTAGCGATCATCTTCTTGAAACTGATCTGTCATCTCGAAGATTTGTTTTCAGTGATCAATGAATTGTTTACACTAAACACTGCAATGTATATTTGTATCATATTTTGTAATATATATTATAATATAATTTAACAATTGTTGCGATGTAGCCAATTATAAACATTTAAGTATTGTATAAGGTATTTGTTGCGGAGAGAATGCAGTTTTGTATATATGTTGAAATTTCTTTGTATATATTGTGTTGCGGAGAGAATGGAGTTGTATATATGTTCAAATTTTCTTTGTATATATTATTATGTACTTACACAAAAATTTACTGTTCTAGCGACCGCGGGTGTATTTGTTTCGCCCTAGTAATTAACAGTATTGTATCAATTTCATACCTATAAAATAAAAAACCTGTTCTACTCTGAGTGGTTCAACTGGGACGCTTGTTAGCGATCATCTTGGAACTGATCTGTCATATCGAAGATTTGTTTTCAATGTAGTGGAATTCTGTATACCGTGATCAATTAATTGTTTACACTAAACACTGCAATGTATATTTGTATGCATATTTTGTAATATATATTATAATATAATTTAACAATTGTTGGGATGTAGCCAATTACTAACATTTAATTATTGTATAAGGTATTGTATCAGTTTCATATCCATAAATGAAAAAACTATTCTACTCTGAGTGATTGAACTGGGACGATTATATGAGCGATCATCTTCTTGAAACTGATCTGTCATCTCCAAGATTTACGCTTCTATAAGGAGGTTCGAAATTGTCGTTTTTCAACAAAGTAGAATCCTGTATACCGCGATCAAAAAATTGTTTACTTTAAACACTGCGGTGTATATTTGTATGCATATTTTGTAATATACAGGGTGAATCGCGAATCGGGATCAATAGAGATTACTCTGTCATTAGCTGTCCGATCGAAAATGGTGTTATCAGGTATTGCGTAGTTTCAAGAGAGCTTTCACGTGATTATATCAAAATTTTAGTCAACTTATCTTCAATTTTTTTCAAATACACCTGTAACTTTTTTAACACCTATTTGTCAAAGGATTTCAAGGTGCAACGCAACATGTAAAAATTAATTTTCTAATTGTGTTAAAAAAAATTTGCTGTAATAACATGAAAATTCTTTTGAAACCATGTATATGTGATAAAAACATTTTCGATCGGACATCTGATGACAGAGTAATCTCTACTGATCACGATTCGCGATTCGCCCTTTAACGTGTAATATATTTGACACTTGTTGGGATGTAGCCAATTACCAAACATTTCAGTATAGTATGAGGTATTCTCTCAATTTCATATCCATAAAATTAAAAAAAATCATAAAACAAGTTTTGATAAAATTAGTTGGAAGCGTGCCTAACTCCATTTTTTAAGCAATATCTAAAAAAGGATGTTCTACACGTTTTTCAAATTCTTTAATATAAAAACTTATCTTTTGTTTCAACTATTTTGTTACAATTTAATATTGTTACTATCTTGTAAATATACTGGTGCTATACATGTGCACCAGTCAAAAAAATATGTTTTACTGTTACGTTTTGTAGATGATTTGATATATTTATATTTGTAATTCTCCGAAACAGTTTGAAGTAAGAGCCTTGACAACAATCATGTGGTAACACACATAGTTTATAAATAATTACAATTAATATAAATAATTTCAGAATACATTAGTTGTACAAGTTTTACATGTTATCCATTAAATTGTTAATTTCATTATAAAAGTACTCTGCTGTACATGTAGCAATGTTTTTTTAATGAACGAACGACATTTTCTGTAGAAGTAGTTGCACTGTTTGACAAAGTTCAGATTTATGCAATTGTTTAAGAAAACCAAGGTTCTCCTGCTTAAAAAAATAATATCGAATAGCTAAAAGTTAGTTAAATGTTAAGGAACCACTACTGTTACGTATGTACGTGAGAAAAATGGAGGAATACACGAAGCTATTTGTTCACATGTTCAACAAACTTTAAACGTAGAGAAAAATGGGGAACTGACATTTGATGTGATCATTTTTAATAAGATTCACTGGTGTTTAGCTCTTAGACAGTATCACGGAAAAATAGATAATTTTTCGATATGTATCTAAAATTTATAAATTCTCTCAAGCATCCAATAAACATGGATTTTTATAGGTACATTTATAGCTCATAAACATTGAAAAATCGTTAAAATACAAAATCCAGTAGATTCTGATACAATTTCAGTTATATTTTACTCGCACGATCTTTTATTTATTTTTACTGTCGAAAATGAAAATTTACTGAACTTCGCTTGCTTGAAACATGTCTATAAAAATAAGAATTCGTATAAACGTTCACAGTGCACTGAACAAATATTTCTCTATGGAGAATGAGTAATTTCATTGTTTTGGCATACAGTGTAGGTGTTGGTGACCGAGCAATCGTTTTGCAGACAGCTTGATAAAACTTTGTTATCTAAGTTTCTGTAAATCCGGGCAAATATATGACAGAAAACGACTCACCGCTGTTGTCCCGTCGCTTCACCTTCGATGGAGTGCACGCGGAATATTCGCGATCGTAGCAAAAATCACCGGCATCGTGAAACAAACCGTTCGCGTCGAAATCGGAATACTCGAGCCGACGTGATATCGGATTTCGGCTTGTTATCTCGTCGCATTCTTCCGTCACAATTTGTCTCTCCAAATAGCTGCCACCTGCGTAACTAAAAGAAACAACAGCCCCGATCACTCACCGATGCCTCTCATGCGACTCAATGCACGACTCAACTACATTGTTACAGATTTCATTAATGGCGCACTCAGAGGAAGCCAGGGGGCCAAGTTAGTATATTGATTCTAAAAATCTGTTGAATTATGAATGAAATTGCTGTTGCTTTCGAACAATCTATTGAAAATTCTCAACTGTTGAACTTATTCAGAAAATTATCGGTAAGTAAAGTGTTAATTTTGGAAACTTGATCCTAAATTCAGCTATGTCGTTATCGCCAACCTAATAAATAGATCCGCGATTCAGTATTCGTCGAGTCGTATGAAACGCTCGTTTTGAGCGGGTTAATTACCTGCGATCCGAGGACATGCTAATTTCCATACTCGAATCATACTGTTGCTGACGATTTATGGTAGTCAGGTGCTTGAAGTCGTTTTCCGGTGGTAGAAAGAGGTCCCTCAGTGCCACATATTTTGGGGGACTCTCGATCGTCCTTTCGCCAACATTTTGGTCGCGGTAGGTACCGTAAAACGGCGAAGGTACTCCTAAAATGCATATTAACCTGATGTGAGAATCTGCCAATATTTTAATCCAATTATCCAGGAGTTTTTCAAATATTCATTCACTCACAAAACAACTAATTAGGACACAGACCTTTATCTACGTATCGAAAAATTTATAATAAAATGGAACTTGAACGCGCGTAACAGTTTTTTCATTTATAATAATTAGACTGCGGATATTATGTATTTATAATAAAAATGAGAACAACTCAAATGAAAAAAAGTGAAGATATTCAAGAAATAGAAAAAACCTGTTGTATTTTTAACTCAGTAAGATTATTAAAAAAAGAAATAAATATTTACACGTAGCTTTTGTACCTTGCAATTAATGCTGATTCATTATGTAAAATGAAAGCTATGAAATCAATCATTCCTAATGAAAACAACGTTGAACGTAAAGTTGTAATAATTTAAAAGAATATATTCTTAATGGAATATCAACTAATATATTACATTTTCATTAATATTAGTGTTCATCAGTTTATATTGAAGTGTCGATTCTGTGTTTAAAAATGTGTCCACTGCGGCGTTCGAAATATGTTTCTTTTTTACCTTCTTATTTTATTTAACCCCTTGCTTTACAATATCGATCAAGATTCTGAATTAATTCTAATAAAAATGTATGTCAATATTTCTATAATGGGAAATGAACTTCTATTTTAGTTTTGTTAATAGAGCACATATAGGCATATGTATAATAGATATAAATTTTCTCCTTTTTTTTAGGAAATTACGATCTACAAACAAGTTCTAATCACTGAAACCGTATAATAAATTATAGGGCAAGGGGTTAAGCTTCGCATGATATGAATATGTTTAAAAACAAGAAGGAATGAACAAGAATAAATTTGTAAAACAGATGGTGGAGTATTAATCTTTGTCAAATTATAATTATTAAATAACTGACATCAAATCGAATGGAAGAACATTAAATATTTCGGCTGAATTTTACAGCATGGAAAAAATGCGCCGTTTCCGCAATTAGTTGGCGTCTTTAGATAGCAGAATCGTAAAAGAACCGTAATATTCAGCAGCATTAATATACTAAAATTAGTATTTTCATTCGTAAAATTCTATGCCTAATGCGTTACACGAATCATGAAAGTGTAGTTCCTCCTCTTCTACAATTATAACATTTATTATATATAACTTTAATTTAAAATGAATCCACTCATCTCAAGTAGTCTATTAGACGAATACTGAGTATCTTAAGTTTTTTCAAGCATTAATTTTGTCTGTTTAATACAAGAAGTAGCACAAAAAATAGGGTTGGATTATATCATTGTATTGTTGTGCCATGGCGACGAAAGTGTTAATTGTTCTCATTCAAAGTACCAAGGCTCGCTAAAAAAGAATGAATTGCAATTAAGCCTAACTTCATGGAAAAATCGAAACGATTTTTTAAGCTTCGTCGAGGGTCAACGACCTTCTAATAGGAAACGTGCCAAACGACTTTACCTTTGCGACAAATTACAAACGGAACAAGAAAGCGATCTAATAAAAAAGTGATAAAATGAGAAGTAGTTTCTCTAGTCCATGGCGAGTGCATTCGCGAGGTTCATTCAACCGACTTTTGTATCAAAGACCATCTGATGCGCAAACGAAAGCAATGGCTGACATCTCCAGTTTAATCAACGGACATCGTCGTAAAATTTAGTCGATTCGCGACTATTTTCGGCGACTCTCGCATGCCAGACTTCCCGAAGATTCGCAATCGCTTCTTGTTACATACATGCGTCCTGGTGGATTCTGTGTAAAATCATTAAATCCCATACGTAACGGGAGCGGTCACGCAAGTATTGACTCAAACTGCGGAAGGAGAAGCAGAATAGGCTAACGAGCCCAATGCCCATGGTAAAATGAATTTAAGAGGCATAATCGTTTAAAAGTTGCTGACAATGAAGTTTTCTTTTCACGAATTATCATTCCACGTTTTAAATCAGCTGATAAATACTAATTACAAACATTTACACTAAACATCGTCGTTAGAAAAATCCTAAAAACCAGTTCTCCTTTTCACGTGTTACAATTTCATATTTCAAACCAGCTGATAAACAGCAACCAGAAACAATTTGATTAGATGGAAATAAATTATTTAGCATTATAATGATTCTGATCTTCATCAGATTTATATAGCTGCGTGATTAAAAAATTTCTAAAGTCCAGTTATTTTATTCGCGTATTAATATTTCACATTTCAAACCAGCTGATATACAGAAACCAGAAACAATTTCATTAGATGGAAATAAATTATTTAGCCTTACGACGATTCTGATGTTCATCAGATTTATATAGCAGCGTCATTAAAAAATTCATAAAGTCCAGTTTTCTTATTCGCGTATTACTATTTCACATTTCAAACCAGCTGATAAATATCAACTAGAAACAATTTCATTAGATGAAAATAAATTATTTAGCATTATGATGATTCTCATGTTCATCAGACTTATATAGCAGCGTGATTGAAAAATTCCTAAAGTCCAGTTTTCTTATTCGCGTATTACTATTTCACATTTCAAACCAGCTGATAACCAGCAACTAGAAATAAATTATTCAACCTTGTCATGATTCTGATGTTTATCAAATTTACATAGCGTGGATAAAAAAGACCCGCATCAGCTCATGCAGTATAAAACAAACTTTTTTATTCATAAATCAGTAAATGAGTAAATTAAGATGGAATACACAAAGTCAAATTATTCCATAATACGATATCTAGAAATGAATATTCAAATGGGTACACCCTGGTCATGCAGCCTTGGAACGAATTAAACAAAAATTGCTTAATTTGTCATTCTTTTTTAATCTCTTGCATATCGCGTTTTTGTCACAAGTGAATCAAATCTAGTTGTGATATTAGAACAAAATCGTGGACTCCACAACCAACGTAAGCAGTGCGAGGATTCAAGAGCGAAACTGGGATTCGATAATCCGAACGAGTATGACGCGTTTTTTCTGAAAAAAAAACTAAGAGCAATCGTAAAGAGATCTTTAACAATCGTGGCCGCTTGTTTTTCTCTCGTTTATTCTTGGATCGCCGACTCATATTTTCCATCGCATTCCGGGATTACCTTACCGTCTATTTTCATACCGCATCATCCGAGAGCCGTTCATCGAGCATGGGAACATTCGAGTATTTGATCCTTCCAAAAATATTAATCCCCGTTTACGAGTACTTTCATTGGACTCGCCATGAACCGTTTAACGTGTCGTATGAAATTACATAGAAGCAAATTATTCGTATTAATAATGATCTAACGAATCGAAGCGTTCTTGCTCACCATCTCCTTTATAAAATTACGTAATTTTCATTTTGACATGCATTGAGCCACGAAAGTATTTGAACGCACTTTAAAACAGTATAAATATTTTATATATCATAGAAGGACTGATTTACCAAATGACAGGCAAAAAAGATTTTGAAAGAATTGAAATTGGTGAGAATTACATGCGACAATAAAAAACGCACCATTTATAACTATTTTATTAGAGCCCGTAATGAAAATTTAAAATTCGCATTTTGTAGATGCATGTTAGTTTTACACATACTGAAAATTTCATCAAAATCAGTTGACGCGGATAAAAACGACACGCATTAAGAGATGGATGAAAGCAGAAACTTAACAAAAGTCACGGAAAACTATGATTTATGATATCACTACATTTAACCACTTGTAGCTCTTGTAGCTATTAATCGATTTTAATGAAATTTTCAGCATCTGTATAAATTGTTTAACATTGATATACAAAACGCATATTTTAAGTGGTCATTAAGGACTCAAATAAAAAAGTTTTAAAATATGCTTTTTTTATTTTTGCAGCAACCTTGTATTTACAATTTTGTAATTTTTGGAAAATCTTTTTTGCAAATCATTTAGTAAATCAATGCTTCAAATTCCTTACAAAACATCATATCGTTTGGTATTAATATAAAAAAGTTATACTGTTTTAAAAGACATTTTCTTTTTCTCTTCTTATTCATTTTTGAAATTGATTTACTGAACCAGTCAAAATGTCTGCACGCATGTCTTGAAAAAATTCGAGCAACAATTTGTTAGAGATCGTTCTTTCATCGTTATGCAACTGATGCATTGAACAAAGCAATACAATTTTTAGACAATCAACTGTATGAGTGGAACGAGTAGGTCAAGTTTAAAACAGTTTAACGATGTCGATGTAACATTTTGAATATATGTTTTTGTAGTTTACTTAGCTCCTATAAATTGCAAATCGATGTATAAAAATTTTATTTTGCTAAAAGATGCGCAGTATAGTCATTGGATACATAAAGAGACACAGCTTGTCGTTTATTTATCCGGCATTTTTCTAATTACTAAGCTTTTCTTTCTAGTTTCGAAGGATAGGAATTTCTTGAGCGGAAATTAGAGATTTCTTATTTTTTATTAGATATGAAGAACAATGTAAATTGTATGAATGAGTTAGTCTTTAATTCTTATCAAGTTTAGAATTGTTTTATAGAAAACGTTAATAATGATGAATTATATTGGGATAAAATTATGATTTTCAATGTCAAATTTGTTGTTGTGTGTCAAGCTTGGCATCAATAATATCATTTTCTTTTAGTTGAATACATATTATATTAGCAGAATTTGTTTTGCAAGAACAAAGTTTTACATAGTTTTACTAACGAATAACAATATTTTATCATTTGAAACGATTTCATTACACACCCACAACTTTTAATACTGTAAATGGATAACGACTTTATATAATTATATTATCGATAATTGATTTTTAATGTCTCATACTCGATCAGATATAAGGGGTAAAATAACTGACTCATCGTTGCATCATTCGCAAATAGTACCGGTATTAAATTTCGCATCTCCAAATATACATATATAATGCGGATGATTAATTCTGAAGCTCAATTAACAGCCCCACGAGAGCTGTACACCGAGAGACGTAAATGTGTTAGTAACCTCGAATGTTGGTAGCGATGTTGTGCTCTACATATTTCTTTTTCCCTCCCGAAATAAGTGAGTGCCTGAAATACTTATGACTAATCACACAACAAGAGCAAGGCGGAACAATGCTTTCGATATATTATTGCAGCGTTGAACGTCTCGCGACGTTTATTCGCGACACTTTATCCCTCGTTTCATTCGAACTCGCGAAACATAAGAAACGAGTCTTCTAATAAATTTTGTTTTTGTTTTGTACTTCGTGAAATATTCACAGTGATTATTAGACTGCGAATCTATTCGCAAAATAAAAGCTTTTCATGTCAATTGTGAGAAATAGAAATAAAATTAAATTGTGTTTCACCTTTCAATAATTTTAATAAATCGAAAATACTTAAACTCTTCTAATACGTCCACAGTTTTGTGTTTCACTTATTCATTTTTGTTACAACTGCATCAATTCCGCAGTCATTAGTTTCTCTTGTAATAATAGGGGAGGTTTTTTAACCCTGGAACATCACACTTATTTTTTCAGACATGTACTTCACACGCGGTTCTCAGAAAACCAGAGTTCTTTTTTATAAAAAAATCAGAAAATGTGAGTATTTAATGGTTTCGGGACAATGACTAATCTGAATAGAATGCGTAAAAAAATTCAATCATGGTTTGTTATTTTACGAAGAGTTGGAGTCCATAAAAGTGAAAAATAACAAGCCACTCATGGGCATGTCACATTATAATTAATGACGTTCTCCGTTTCTGAAAGATTTTTTAAAATTTTCTTTTCATTAGATTACCTCCTCCAAACTTTGACTTACGATCTTGAAGAATTAAATAGTGGGACTTAATTGGAATTAATAAGAATGAAATCTCTGTCTGAATAATCTAACACTAGAGAATTTTTAATATTTAATTAAATACTACTTTATCGAAATCTAACACAGGTGTCTTTTATTCAGAAAAGAACTATTGGATAGTCACGGGTACCTAAACATTCTGGTAGCCTACAAAGACTGTCTAATCTAGATATCTACTAAGAAAAGAAAGAGATTCTTCTTGTCTTACATTGACCGGAAACTAACTGTTCTGGTCGTCTAAGAATGACAAAGGGTGACTTAGTAAATCTAACTAACCTAACCCTCTCTAGGAGATCTACAGTTGCGTATTCAATGAAGGTGATAAATAGAATTCATCTTTATGAGAAATAAAAATATTTTGTATCCATTCTAAGAAGCAAAAGTTACTCAAGAAATTTTTTCTTTCTTCAATAATTTTAGTAGTTGAAAAATATTACACTGATCGCCTTTACTTCTTCTAATTTGTCCATTGCTTTAAATTTCATACATCTACTCATTTTTCTTATAAATACTCGAAATCTACAGTTTAATGATAAAAGACTCATAGCATTCAATTTCTTAATTAAAGCTGCCTATAAAAAATGAGTTTACTGAGGAAAGGTTCTTTATATTACCAACTACGCAACGGACACTTTTGTTAGATGTGTTACCGCATTTTAGGCGGATTTTTAATTGTTAATAGGTAAATAACGAGGCTGTAATCGAAATTTGTTATTCTTCATTTTCGTCTTATATTATCGTCGAGAACCACCCCTTAAATTTTCTCCCACCTGTAATCGAACACTCTGTATATATTTACATTCACAACATTTGTGTACAATGTGCACATACTTATTTTTTATAATTATTCTCAGTGGTAGAAGAATCAGTTTAATGATTATTTAATTTTGGAATGGCAATTGAAACCATATTTTTGTTTAAGATATTATATTGCGTATATTAACGAATTACTTATACGAAATATAATTTCTTTAAATATTGTTTCTCTTGTACATTTTGTATTTTTGCAGTTCGTATAAAGTGTATGGAGTGACATTTATTTCTATGATTTATCTCAACGCACTCCTTTCATTTTTAAACATGTTGTAATCATCTTCAAGTTTTGCATTCAGTTTTTAATTATGTCATATAACTCCATATTTATAATTCACTATCAAAAAACAGAACATCTTTTACAGTTGAGACATCTGCTTGTACAGTTACTCATACTATTAATTGTTGCAAATCAGTTCACCAATGGTATATTGTCATATGTTAATAAGTTAGTATATTGTTTGGATACTACAAAAGAAATTCTATATAATTGATAGGACTCTCAATGAAATGGCCGCCAATATGAATAGTTAATTTACCTTTAAAAAATGTTAATACATCTAACTGATGAAGTTCATAAATTTACAATATGTTTTACACATAAACGTAATTTTTATACGCTAGAAAGGGCTTCAAGAAAAAATCGTTCATGCAGCAATAATAACTAGATTGCAGGTTTTAAGAAATATAAAACCGAACATCGTTACATGAATTTCACTATGTTCTTATATTATTTTCGACACGTAAAACTGATTAAGCGAATGAATACATTTGTGTTTAACTTCTTTAACAATTTTTATTTTACATTAATATCCGCAGTCTAACAACGACTGTTGTAAATGTTCAATATCCAGAATCTCTTTACAGTATCAGCTGGTAATCAACAAGTATCTCTTCGAAAAGAAAACAGAAAGCACTTCAAGGCAATTAATGAAACACCAGGTTAATCGTTTTATCTACTGTTAGACTTCAGTGTCGCCATATGAGGAGAGGGAAATCGAAACTTATTTTGTCAATTATACAATATTCTATTTAGTGTATTAGATTATTAAAATAGAAATATTCTATTTTGTGGTTTCGATTGTTAAAATAGAAATACCTTTTTTCCTTTCATTTTTTTATTTTCCTTAAGCAAAATAAAGTCTAAAATATTAAATAGTATTTGGCTTACTCTGGCTACTCTGGCTTTTTTA
Source organism: Lasioglossum vierecki (assembly GCA_028455595.1). Taxonomy (NCBI): domain Eukaryota; kingdom Metazoa; phylum Arthropoda; class Insecta; order Hymenoptera; family Halictidae; genus Lasioglossum; species Lasioglossum vierecki. Next base: position 13,151,591 of record CM052341.1, read on the forward strand.
AATGGAATGTCCAATTTTTTATGCTTGATTTCGATCGATTGGCATATTCCTAGTATAAAAGTACTAAAGTGTGTATATATACATATACAGGGTTTCCCAAAATTCATGTACTTCCCGGAAAGGTTCCTTGGGTCATTTGAAGTGATATTTGACCAATCAGAGTGCGGCTAGAGCAAACGGAGTCCGACTCCTAAAAAAAAGCCGCTGGCGTCATTTTTGTAAAGGAAAATGTCGCTTCAAATGACCCAAGGAGCCTTCCATTTCCGGGAAGTACACGAATTTTGGAACACCCTGTATACACGCGTCACGCAACCGGGCTGCGGCGGAAGCGTGGAGGAATAGCGTCGTGGAAGGGGAAGTGTAGAGTGGGGACACGAGTTTGGCGACTCTGGTTAGACTATCTACCATGCATATACCCTCTAAAACAGCAAACAACCTACCATTCTGCACCATAACCAGCGTTGCTTTGCTCCAGCAAGTGAAAATCGTACTATCAGCAGAGAACAATCAGCCAACAGAATGAAAAAGAGAGACTGGAGACGGGATCGAAGGGCTTAGAAAATAATTTGTCACACCATAGTACCCATGATTTTTTTGTATTGCAGAGGAAGCACACGTTTATTTACACAGTATATATCTCAATAATAATTCGTTACTTCGACGAATGACAATGCGGATAACAAAATCTCCGATGTTCGATGTTCTTCCATCTCGATCTTTATAGCCGAAAAAAATTAAACCAATCAAACGTGCCGATATCAGAACAAGGATATCATTACTCTCGCGAACGAAACGCTCCTCTTGCAAACATTTTATTCGATTCTCGCTTATAAATAAATACTTCTCTTGCTCTCGCGCGAAGCCTGACGGAGTTTGACTAGCACTGTTTCGAACAGAATCACGGTAACGTCATTGTCCTGTCGACCATTTTACTCTCGTGAACGAAACGCGATTAATAAGTTTTGAGCTAGGACAGCATCGCCGCCATGTTTAGTCTCGTTTACAGTCGTTCACGGTCGACATTTTGTTCGCGACGGATATCTCTCGATTGTCTACGAGGTTACCTCTATAAGGTAGACAAATTATCGCGATTCTATGCTATGACGGGACGGGCGAAAAAAAAAGAAAGAAAACTCAAGGAGAACTCGAGGATATTTATGAATGCGTACACTGCGTGCTGAACAAGAGAGTAGAAAGTGGGATACCCGAGATAAAAGGAGGCAGAGAGACGAAGGGAGGAAAGGCCGAAAAGAATCAAGACGCAGGGAGCATAGAAAGAGATAGAGAGAAAAAAACGACCTACTGAAAAGCGTTTCCAAATCGTTCCACGGCAACAACGACAGAAAAATGCATTCGAGGAAAGCTCACTACGGGCCGATCAGATTAAGTAAAACACGTTCCACCAGCAAGTTCCGTTGTTTGTTCATTCGGTTTCTTCGACTTCTCACTATTCGCGGTTACGAATGACTAGTTCTCCTCGCCCCTGTCGCAAAATCGCTTTCAAAATGCAGCGTGATTCTGAGCAGACAGATTCCGCTTAGAAAAAAAATCAATAGGCTGTTTCCCGTTAATCCCGAAACTGAACACCCGTTCGTCTATTATAGTCGAATCTAGACGCTTTCGTTGTCTCTTGGACTAGTTCGATATTCGTTGGTTCGACGATTTTGATTTGCGCCAAGATTTCGTACATGGTATCGATTAGATGCTCGATGCGATCATTTTGCTTTTCATTGTAATGGACCAATGAAACCGGTGAGTATGTGAATCGTGATTACAGCCGATCGAAGTTAGAGGCCCAATGTTCCACCACCTTCTTATTAGATTGCGTTTTGGTTTGATTTTGTTTTTAAATCCCTTCTCGACCATTATTAAAGAGGCGCGTATACTGATCGTCTGTTACCTGGCACCTGCAACGTCGCCGAAGTCACTGTTGAACCTAAGCTGTTCGTTGCGGTGCACGCGTAAATGCCAGCGTCCTCTGAAACAATCAGTTAGGGGTTAGTCGTGATAATAACAACAGTTTTAATACACATATACAGTAAAGTCGCGATATTTTGAAAACGGCTGTGTTCTGCACGGAGAAATAACGTGTAGGAATACTATTTTTTTATGACTGCGTAGAAAATCCGAACGTAGAAAAGGACAGCATGTAATTACGGATGCAAAACTTTTTTATTTTTTATTATTGCTTTATGAGACTTTCACCAACTTGTTTCTGGCATTTTTCTAATTAAAATGATACCAAACACGATATAATTTGAGCTGTATTTAGTGGTTTATTCGACGCTGAAAGTTTCGTGCGCAAGAAGTGAAAGTTTCTTTCCTATATGCTGTCCTTCCTTGCGCCCGAAACTTTCAGCGTCGATTAAACTACTAAATACAGCTGAAATTATATCGTGTTTGGTGTCATTTTAATTAAAAAAATGTCAGAAACAAGTTGGTGAAAGTCCTATAAAAAAATAATGAAATATAAAGGAATTTTGGAATTGGATTAGTAGTGGTTCACATCAATTGGTTGGAGTGGGTGGGCACCGGATAACTTTTGGGTAGAAGATTGCTGAGAAATATTACGACTTTACTTTATTACGTAATGAAATTTTCCTTTCTATCGATCGTATATTTGTTTATAAAAGATGTATTAATGCTCTCGGCGGTCTGGTTCGTTCAATTTTTACTTAGAAGCAATTCTGCAATTTATCAACTTCAAATTTCGATGTTTCGATCTATGTCAAGGAAATTAACAATTGCTTTTGTAAATTATTAAACAAAATTATATTATATCGACTATTGACATCAGTTGATTAACCCTTGAATATCTAATTACAAAATACTAACTTTCTTTATGAAAATAATTTTAATTGCTTAGAACAGACAAAACACAAAATTTGAAGTTGATAAATAGCAGAATTGCTTCTAAGTAAAAATTGATCGAACCAGCGCGCCGAGAGTACCAATACATCTTTCATACACAATGAAACTTATACAATTTAATAGACTTTTGTATCATCTTGGTTCGTCTATTTATCAGTCAATTTATTTTTAATCGATTATCTACATACCTGGATAGGCTCGCACGATAGTCAGACGACAAACGCCGTTTCTATAGTGGATTTCATAGCTCGAAGAATTCTCGACGATTCTACCGTCCTTGGACCAAAGGATGTTAGGCTGTGGTTCAGCTTGAACGATGCACTCAAATCTTGCTGTCTGTCCGCTCACAACGGCGATGTCTCTTAGTGGCTGTAGTTGAAATTTACAAACTTAGAAATTAGAACAGCAATTGACGATTATATAGAATGCAGGAATAAACTAAAAATTGATTTCATCCCCTAATGACTTTATTGCGTTAAAGACAATGTTACAATAATCAACCACCCAATTGTTTCATAAATCGATAAATATCCCCAGTCTAGTAATAAAAATATTTTATATTAAGTAGATCATTGTATGCTTCTATCATAAATTTTCACATGGTTTCTTTATTATTTTGGCTGATATTTTTTGTCCGGAATCTTTTACACTTGACTAAAAGTTTTCGATCCCATTCAAATATCAAATACTTTTTTGAAATGTTAGAAGACCTGATTCAATAAGTACTGGAAAACGAAATTTTACAGAAATGCTATTGATCAGAATTTCGAAGAAAAAAGAAGAAAAGAAAAATAGAAAATTTTTCTATGTGTGTTTATAATGAAAACTTCGAACATGTGTTTCGTAGATCGACGTCATCATATATGTACCGGGTGATTCGCGAGAAACAGAACACCTCAATAGCTCCATGGTTGCCTTCTTTAGCTTTTCACTTTAATATTTTCTTTCATCTTTAAGTTTAATGGAGCTACATATTTAGGTGTTCTGTTTCTCGTGAATCGTTCGGCATACAGTGAAAATTTTATCACAATCGGCTAAAGCTCAATGGCCATTAAAAATTTTGAGAGGTAAAGATAGTATTCTTCCGAAGATATTTTTCTAGACGAATTTCTTTTTTATGTTTCACACGCACTCTTCGGAAACATATCTATTGTGTAGGAACAGAACTTGATACAAATGAAATTACAACGGGAAGATACGTTACCGTGATGAAAAGGGGAGCCTTCTTCGGTAGTATTTCGAGATAAGGTTGAATCACTTCTTTGCTCGAGGTCACTCCATTAGTCGTCGGCCACGGTGATCCTAGAATAATCATCTCGATTTAACTCGAGCCTCTTTCAACATTTGTGTACGTTTTTATTACAATTGGCAGAATAGAAATGTTTGTATCTCATGATAAGAAACTGCAAATTTTTAACGTATTAATCAGAACAGAAGTCAGTAACCGTGGCGCAAACAGTGGTAGTGACAAATTCAGGAGAGAAAGATGTGTAGTATTCCTGTGGAATCAAAATGGAAGGACAGAAAATCGAAATTCGAGAGAACAAGGTTGCTGGAGATAGAATTCGATGAAAAGCATTATTCATCTAATTACAGCAAAACAAAATAGAGGGTGCAAAAATGCGTCATAAAATTCAAAGGCGTAAGAAGCAGAGGATTAACACTCTTCTTTAGGCTAATTAGTAGACTGCGGATCTTTATGCAATATTCAATTTTTCTAGAGGACTTTTAAGAAAGCGGAATGAAATAGAATCTTATTTTCCGCAGTAATAGCCTTTTTAGATTTGAAATAAATTAAAATCGTACTAAATTCTGACGTGTTTTATATTCTAGCAGTTTTTGAAAATTTTCGAAAGCCATAATTGCACAAAGTTTCGCAGTCTAGTGATTACAATAAAGCAAGCCGAGTTCAAAATATTTCAAAACTTGATTCCTAATTCTATTATATGAATGCAAGTGTAAGTCCTTTGAGCAATAAACTTAACGAGTTATCAAAATAGAACAGATGTATTGAGCGCCTCATTTGAAACAATTAAAGGCCTTTTTCTTGTCTCAATAAAAAATTGTTTAGTACTACCGAATAATGACTTTGTAGATATGTTCAGTTTCATACCGTGTGAACATTTATTCGTACGGTAAGTAACTTGCTACATTAATGACTGTTGTCACATATACAGTGAACGAAACCATTTAAACGCATTTCATAACATTCTAACTTTCTTGTAATTGTACCAAACGACCTGATATATTTTGTAAGCAATTAGAAGCATTGGTTTACTGAATGATGTGCAAAAAATATTTCCTAAAAATTACAATTTACAAGGTTGCATGCAAAAGTAAAATAGGCGGGTAACCTTTACCTTACCGGACTCACAATTTGTGCCTTTTTCCTAGAAATTATTATGTATTTCGCATGTAATCCAGTAAATTTGTACCCGGGATGGCTGTCGTGTTTGGTCTTAGTTTAATCAGAAAAATGCCACAAATATATTCGTGAAAGTTTTATAAAAAAAATAAGTGATAATAAAAGAGATTTTATTTTGCTTATGTTGCGTTTATGTGAACATTACTGTATATCAGCATTAACGCGTATCCGTGCTGCCATCTAGCAGTTCTACTCGGTAAGTGGCGCGCGATCATCACTACAAACCAATATGGCGGCGCCCTTCCTGTCAAAGACATTGAAAAATACTCAACTTTAATCAAACATAACTTCTGAACCATTGATCCCTCAGGACCGAAACTTCGACTATAGCTGCCCCGGGTACAAATACATCATAATTTATAGGAGAGAGGCAGAAATTTTGAGTCCGGTAAAGTAAAGAGCATTTTTTAACACTTTTTGCCGAGTTTCTTGCCGACCTCTGACGTAAGCCGAAGAAAACAGAAGAAGTAACGGTCAAATCGATGCGAACGGTCGCAGAAGCAGGTGAATACCTGCGGAGTCGACGTTGCTGGGTGGTCCAGTGGCACTACTGTATCGGGGGGAAAGACTCGGTAAGCTTGGACTCAGGGAAAGCGGACTAGGCGTCGTGTGATCCCATCTGGACGGCGATGGTGAGCAGGGTATAACGAGGCTAGGTGCTGTCATCGTGGTCCCTCCATCAGTCGTGTGCCTTTTTCTCGCATTTCTGATGTCCTCCGCTTCCGAGAACTCGCTCTCCGACGTCGGCTCCCATTTCACGGTCTTCGAGGTGCCGAACTTGCTCGTCGGTTTCCCGGATCGGTTCGAGGAGGTTGTTGTACCGGTTCTCTTCGCGAAGCCGTTCTCCTTTCTCGTGGTGAACTCGTGGACGATCGGCACCTCGATGTCGCTGCCGCGTCTCTGGCCTTGTATCGTTCTGTTCGTGCTGGTCACCGTTTTCTTGCCCTCACCAGGCAACACGATGCCGAACTCGTACCCGAAGTCGTACTTGAAGTATATCAGCCCGGTGTCCGGGTCGATTTGCTTCGTCCCTGCGGTTGTCATTGCGCGGAGATGTTTATTATGTCCGATATCGCCTAGCATTCGTTGACTTTAAATTCCATTTTACAAGTTTTTTTTTCCGTTGAATTTACTATTCTCTTCATCTCATTGCTTTATTATTCTCGTTGCTGTGAAACCCGAACTTCGACCGACTCGATCAACATATTTTCAGTAATATATTTAGCTTCGATTCTTCATGAATCGTGTTATAGTCAATTGTGTACGTGTTTCGAGATTGATATTCTTGGATAAAGGGACATGAAGCTTGCATATAGAGTCTGCGACCTCTTAATGAAGTATTTGTTAGATTGTTTTTGTTCTAGCAGAATCTTTAAATGTGATCAGCACGAGGAAAGTAGATTTGAAGTATATTGCAATTCTCAGAAGAGTATGCCGTTCGATAATTAAGTTTTTTAACAAAATAATACAAATAGTAAGAAATTGAAGCTTTCAGTCACGATTGACATTTCTCACTGCGATACAGAGGAAATGGACCATAGCGATATACATATTAATATTAATGAAAATTTAGTCATGAACCAGTATGTTAAATTACTTTTGCTTTTTTTAATCTATTCGTAACAATAAATAATATACACACAGTGTAAAAAATAAAAAATAAATAAACATGAATAAATAAGATTATAAATATACCACAAAGTATAATCTATAAAATAAACGAATGTATTAGTAATAATATCTCTAACTTTTTTCACAATTACGAAAATATAATTTAACATTCTGCTACAATATTTTTCCAAATTGATATTCGTGTTGTAGTAGTTATTCATAAAAATCCACGTAAGCATGATAAATTTTGAATATTCGGAAGAAGAAAGCAAAGATCAGACATTAACAAATTTGTTATATATTTACGCATGTAATAAAGCAAATAGAATTTGTTTTTACAATAGTACTTATCTCGGTTGTGTAATAAATTCCATCTCTTAGAAATTACTACAGTTTGACTAATACACGAATTAATGTCTGTAGAATTTGAAAATCCTTGCTTTTTTTAAATATTTAAAATTTATCAAGCGTACGTATACTCTTGTGACTAATGACGTGTTCAAAATTACAGATTACAGATTTTGCTTCGCGTTAGTTCCTTTAAAAAATAGTCACAATATAGAAATATAAGGGGGCATTCTTCTGTGAATGTTGCAGAAAACAGTTTTCACGAATCTGCTTCAATTCATGGTACATCCAATTTTATAATTTTGTTATATAATTACTTTTTCGTCATACATATAGCGATTTCGAACCAGTAGATTCCCAAGATTAAAACTTAGATTTTCGGTATTTCCTTGTTAAAATCTGCTTGATTATATTAAAAAGTTAAAAAATCTCTGGTTTTCTTACATGAAGTTTAGCCTAATATCTGCTTAAATAAAGAAATTTATTCCTTTAGAAAAATCAAGTACAAGTGATTAATTAAATTTATTCAAGCTTTGTGTTGTTTTACTGTCATATGTGTTTGAATAAAGTCCTATAGTCTTGTTCGGTAGTTCTATGTAGCGATTGACGACGTTAGGCGTACCATACCTATGGAAAGAATTCCTAAGAATTGTAGAATTTAGCAAGATTCGCAGAATAATGACCCCTTAGGTTCCTTATGCAAGCTTCGAGATGTACTGTTGTTAAATCGATTACCGTGTTCCGAGACTCGTTTTTCCTCTCTGTACGTTCTTGGCTCGTCGGCATCGGCGGATCGGCTGTCGGCCGGATGTTTCAGGATCGGTTTGCCCTGCTTCAGATCCGACTGGATGTCGCTGACGAATTTCTCGGTTTTCGACTTGAAGCTGCTGGTCATGTCGGTCATGTGACGCGACGCGACGTCTGCGGATGTTTCAGATTTTTCGTGTTACGGGAGAAGAGAGCGATCTTGCCAGCGTATTCGAGCAAGCGAAGGAAAAGAATGAGACAGAGAGAAAGAGACACAGAGAATGTTAATCGTGAAAAGACGATGCAAATGTGGCGACCATTAAAGTGAAAATGCGTCGAAGAATGGAACAGAAACCGACGAGACAGCTCGAAAGAACGATATATCTACATCTTGAAAATAGAATCGATAACAGATATTTCCCGATCGAAATGTTCCCGAAACGTACCTCGAGAACGCAATTATAATAATCCAAAAATGGGCACTGGCTCTGACTGCGATGAATTCAATGAAATTCAGAGCTTGCTTGGGAAAATTAACGCAGAGAAAATATTTCTTTTGCCACGTCAATTGCCCCGTTCACTACAATATATTGCCCCCTGGGGCAATCCAGAGCGCTCCAACAGTAGAGAGCTCGTTGCTCGTGTCTGTTGAGCTTATCGAACAATGTACACTAGTGGACAAAATTATACGACACCCCGAAAATAATTGGGACGAAAGCTTTCTATTGTATTTTTATTAAATAACATTGTACGTGAAATAGAGCCATTTGTAACTAACAATAAGCTTGGAGACGGTACAAACAACTCTTTTCGGGTGAAGACTCTTTACTTAACAACTATGTTATGATTCGTTTCTAAAAATGGTGAAACTATCCCGGAATTGCCCCTAACGAAGATGGCAAATAGAATGATATCATTTTTGTCTCTTCGGTTTTATAACAAAAGCAGAACGTTATTCCAAAAGAAATACCAGGTGTGTGGCTTACACCACTATGATTCTCAACCCGCCATTTACCAGACTCTATTTGAAATAGTTATTGATCTGTCACCATTCAGCATAAATACGTTTCTCAAATTGCCTTCGAACACCCCGTGTATAAGGTAGGGCCCTCTAGATAGCCTTACTGTGATGAGTCCTCTAGCGTGTCTAAGACCAAACACCTCCTTTCTTTTCTTCGTATTAAAACATTTTAACCCTCATCCACACGGGTAATTTTTTATACGATTCTGAAGAGGTACCCAGATACCCATATAGGTTGCTGCATACTGTTGTAGCTACCAGGTCCCATCGAGGGCCCTTGGACCGTGACGGGTCCATCTACCTCAGGTTCATGCATATACCTGATAGCTGGCCCCGCATGACCTGGAGATTTTTTATGGAACGTCTTCGCTAAAAGACCAACATGTGTGTAGCATACACAAAAAGTGGAGAAATGTATTACTTGTAGTGACGTTTAGTTCGATTGTATTTTGAAACAATAAAATTTGTACTGAGAAATAGTTGTACTATAAATCACAATTGTATAGGATCTAATTTGCCTACTTGAGCCTTGTGGTACCCGGGTACCCTCATCATAGCGAATACGAAAAAAAAGGTTTGGGAGTTTTTTTTGTGAAATGTTGTATAAAATTTTTGTTTAATTTCAAGAATATTAATTCATCTAAAGTAGATTTGAGATGTCACAAAAGATGAAGGACATATCAATTGAAAAATATTGAATATTATATGAATGAATTTGAAATAGGTACCCGGGTACCATGTAGTGTAGATGAGGGTTAATAGCTAACGTGGTTCTTGAACCTGAAGATTCAAATCCGAATCCAGAGTTTAGTATTCACAAAAATAGCTAATCGTTGTTGTAAATGATCGAACCCATGCGCCGCGAATAAAAATTTGTCATATCCTGAAGATAAATTACGATCGATAACTAATTAATTAATTATCTATTTGAAATGTTCATCGCGAGTCTAACTATTGCATAATACTAGGTTAAGCTGTTATCCCTGTAATTATCAGGACGTCTCAGAATTTCTTCCACCAGTGTACAAACTCTAAAATCCTCATGGAACAAAATTCAATAAACAACAGATCCCCTACATGCCTCCACGTCGTCAAATGGTCCCGAATCCTCCTCAAATCCCTCCGACAAGTAGCAAAAGCTGTCGCCGACAACTACGCATGCGCAACAGAGACATTGACGAGATTCTTACGATTGGCAGCCTTCTTCACGTCGGTCCTCGAAATGAATCCGAACTCTGGCGGCGATCCAGGCTTCAATTCCTCCTGCTTGGTGTCGAAGTCCCTCTTGATTCTCATCTCGGACTCGGTCTTTCTGCGACTTTCGTCTCTGAGCTGGGTCATCGAGGTTTGTTTCTTGAGGACAGGCGGTCCCCTGTCGAACTCCATCGGCGACACCACGTGTTCCTGTCGAACAGGTGCGCTAGAAGACCTGGGCGACTTGATGGCAGGTGGCTGGACCTTCCTGTATCTTGGTTCCTCGGTGTCGCTGTCCGGCGGGGCCCATTTCGGCTTGATCCTGGTGTCAATGTCGCTCTCGTAGTCGGATTCCCTTAACTGACCCTGCACGAACTTCTTTGGGACCGGCACCTTGTACTGAGGCCTGTGCTTTTGAGCCTCGAAGCTGCTAAAATCTGGAGCGGTTTTCTGACCGTCGCCGAACTTGATCACCCTGCTGGTCTGTTCCATGGTGACGATCCTCCTGCTGTTCTCCGTGGACTCGTCCATCCTCACCGTCTTCTTCGTCTCCGTGCCGATAGCGTTGTGGAACGGTACCCCAGATCTGGCTTCGTAGTACTGAGGTTGTGGTTGAGGCGGAGGTGGAGGTTGCGGTGGAGCGTATGCTAGTTCCGGAGGAGAACCAGGCAAGAGGACCGTCTTCGGGGTGGTCGCGCGTTTTTCCTCCTTTCTCGACAGCTCCTTCGATCTCTGTTCGCGCGTCGAGATCTCTTCGATCAGCAACGACTCCTTCGGCTTTCCTATCGGGAGAAAAGAGTCCCCGGTTGACCTCGGACGAGAGAAGACGAAGAAAGCGGACAGAGGTTGCACCTGGTGCTCGACCGGTTTCACACGACGTTGCCGTGATCTCGAATCTCAATGGCCGACGTGATCTCTTTGATTTCGACGAGCTCGGACATTGCTATCGGTGGATGATCGCGGGATTCGCGATTTTTGGAAGGGTTTTTCGATCTTTGTGTTTTTCTTTTTTGTTTTGTGTACTGTTTTTTTTAGAACGAAGGTGAAACCAGCGTGATATAGTGACCAAGAAGAGAGTAGGCGATACATGTAGAAGAAGAAGGCGGGTTAGCCACGAGCTGGTGAAGGGTGAAGATATCAAGCGGGGAGATTGTAGTACGTACTTCGAGTGGCCGAGAAGAATAGAGAGAAGCAAGCGAAGCAGGAAGAGAGGAGAACTTGTCTTGCGAGGTAAACAACGAGAAGGGAAGAAAGCTTGCCAGGAGGACTACTTGTTGTAAGCTGGAAAAAAGTCGAAAAAGAATGAGACCCATTGACACAGCCTGTACCATTGTGTTCTACCGACAATCTTGGAAAGCTTTTCACTTCGCGCAAACGCGAATTTAGACTTTTCGTTTTGGATGTACCACACGCTCCCAATGATTTGTCTGCAATGGAGGTGGCGATTGGTTTCATCGAAAGTGGTTAACGAAAAAAGATCGCGATGAAGAAACGGCAGTGATGAACCTGTCCAAACGTTTTAATAAACTGTGGAGCCTCTATTATCCGAACCGATGATGAACTCTCGAATAGTTGCTCTCTTAAACAGTTCAACCTGAATCAGTCCACATACAACACGTTGTACTGTACAAATTAGTCGACATTTTTTATTTGATGCTGTAACTAGGTAATTGCTCTGTTTAGTTCGGATAATCGAGGTTCTACTGTACATACACACATGCAAGATTTTATCCATCATCGACGAGTCTGACGTTTTTTCTTTTTTTTCTAATATTCGACGACACTCTTTTAGTAGTGAACGAGTTTTCATTTGAATTCAATCATCGAAGAAGTATAAATATCATCCGCGATGTACATCCAAGTGAAGAAGTGTAAGTTCGCTTTAACTTTATTTACGATAGATTGTTTACGAGACCCGTCGACCGTTAGGTTTGTATAGTAGAACTTCATTTATTGGTACTAAGTCATCTTAAAATTTCAGTGCACATCATTCCGTTTGTTATATGTGGAATTAGAGTAGTACATATTCGAATGTATTTGTAAACGTTACTTTTCCTGTATTTTTTTATAATCTACATCATGCCTCGCTGTTTCAGAAAACATGTTTTCCGCATACTTGGTCAAACTCGTTAATACAATTTGTTTTTCAATCTGTGGAATTATCTCTGTCAATATATTGGAATATTTGGAATATAATTGAACATGAAGTCCAATAATTATGAAAAATCAGAAGTAACGAAGAATTTTGTAAACTGATTGTCTTTTATGATAAAGTAATATAAACAAAGTTCTACTGTAATTATATTACTAACAGTTTTTTCTGTTACCGTTGCATTTGCATTCTATTCAAGCGACCGTAACATTGTTGTGTTCATTAAGTTCAATTATTTATTGTAGTCGTGATTGTTCATGTTTTCAATTGGCACCATATTGATAACTTCCTACAAAAATGACGAAGATATGTTTCTTAAGATTTCACGCAACTTTTTATTTAATCAATTACATTGAAAAGTGTTGGTCCGAACAATTGTTAATTAATATTGTGGAAAATGGAAAAGTGTACTGTGCTTGGAGAAAGAAAGCAAAGTTTCAGTAGCAGAGAAACTGTTTTTCAAGGATTATTCAATATCCATAAATGAAAGATTCCAGAGAACGAAAAAATGCACGGGAAGTAATTATTTCTTAATTGTTTAATACGATCACTATGTTATTGTGCTAGATAGTTCAGTAGAAATAGTACTTGGTTAAACTTCACCTTAGCCACCCAGATATTTTAGACTTTTTTAAATATAATCATGTAGAGTTTGGCGAGATAATGTTGAAAATCCAAGTTTTAATATAAGGAATTCACTGTTTCAAAAGTTATGCATGTTTATATTTGAACAATGTTGGTGTTTTGACCTTTTCTCACCCAACTTTATAATATAGGAAAAAGATAAAAATTTCTGGGGACGCAAGGAAAAATTTAACTCTGTATATTGTGTACTATAAATACGTTCATATTGTATGAAACATTTTTCATAAATTGTTTTGGTTTATCTTATTGAGTTCGTTGAAAAAATCGCATAAGTTGAATTTCTAAACTTTTGTCTATAAGAGTGTGTATTTGAATTTCTTTAATGTAGTTATCAATAGACTACGGATCTTTATGCAAAATGAAAATTGTCTGCATCGATTGCAAGGAATGGAAACTAAATCGAATGTTATTTCATCTTTTCCATTTTATTATAAATGTATAAAGATCCGCAGACTAGTTATCAAACTAATAACGTCTATTTTCAATTGTCCAGATTCCACGCCATACTGTCTACTTTCTGCTCTATTGTTTTGATGTGTTTGAAGTTCGAAATTAAGGTCTATTTTAATGAGATTCGTAAATACCTGGACCAGCGAGATTAGGTTTCACGGGTCTGAAAGTCTGATCGTCGCTTTCGTAGCCTCGGGGCTTCCAAAGGGGTGGTATTCTGCCATCATAATCGCTCTCATAGTCGCTTTCACGAAATTCATTCTTCACGAATTTCGAAGGACTCGGAGATGGCGGGAATATCTTTTTCGATGTCTCCAATTTTTTCTGCGACTGGTCCGTGGAATAAACAGTTTCCTACAAAAAGATAATACATTTTGTTTAAATAATTTCACGATTTACTGCAACGCTTTGGTGACACAGAATCCTTAATTCGTAGGCCAACAATAATATCACAAATCACTATCACTAAAAATATCTTCCCAAACTATTCAGTTGTTTTAACAGGACTATAATAAATATTCATAGGGTTGGGAATTGAATAAAAATTCAATTTCATGAGACTAATGTAGCGAACTCGATCTAATTTAGCGAAGTATGTTATAAAAGTATTCATCATCGTTCCTTACTAGGTTAATATTTTTAATCAGACCTAGGCATTGTAATAATCAAATGGTTACCAACCATTATAAAACTAGATTATATAGTATTAACTAGATTATAAAATTTAATGCAAATTCATGTTTCTGTAGGTCGATGAAAGGAATTAATTGCTTCTTAAGGAATATATGTATCTTTCGTAAATTAAAAATTAAATGAAAGAGTATCCCATTCTATAAAATTGTTCATTGCAAAATTTTTTAAAAATGTATGTAATACAACGACGTGATATTCAATGATGAAGAGAATTAAAGTGCAGAGTTTACAAGAAAAATATTCATGTATTATTAACACAATCCAAACTTGAATTTCTTTCCCCATATTATTTCCAAAATAAAAATAATAAAATACATGAACTAGTAATTTCACTTAACATATCAACTATCTTGAACTCAGGTTTGAATTCTACAGATTCCTTAGTAAACTAAACAAACTATTCACACCACAAACAGGACATGAATTAATTCTATTTATCATATATTAATCTAAATGATCAACTGTCATCCATCTCTCCGCATCCTGCTAAAAAACCAGACACAATTCACAGGAACCATGCGTGAAAACGTATATTAGAAATCAACCTAGAAGTCAGCAACGTACAATTATCGCTCATAAGTCACTCTGAGGGTTAGTTATAGCAGCACACAACGAAAGCGAAGTCACACAGGCTGCCGAACCTTCGTGGACATGAATCTCGATGGAGAACTGCCGGAGGAGCTGTAGCTCTTCTCCAAGAAGCAGCTGTGTTGCTGATATGCACCGGGTTGCTGTGCAGGTTTAGCAACCGGTGCAACTGGCGTAGGAGCTAGGGACTGCATCTTCTGCTGTTGCTGACGGCTGTCGTAACTTTTGCTTTCGAAGAACTCCGATCGGCTTTCCGAGTAAGAGGATCTTGTCTCCATGTGGGAGCTAGTAGAAGAGGACTCGTGTTTGCCAAAAGTCTTCTGCATCGACGCGACAGAACTCTTCTGTTGGAAAGGTTCATCAGTGTCAGCCATGTATCCGCTTTCTTGCTGGAACGTCTTCAC
Organism: Lasioglossum vierecki; assembly: GCA_028455595.1. Taxonomy (NCBI): domain Eukaryota; kingdom Metazoa; phylum Arthropoda; class Insecta; order Hymenoptera; family Halictidae; genus Lasioglossum; species Lasioglossum vierecki. The sequence goes on from CM052341.1 coordinate 13,166,740, forward strand.
TTTGAACTTCGGTGACTCTGGTTTCTTGACTGTGGGACTTTTAGGCGTTGGACTTTTCATGGCCGGTTGAACGTAAATTGGAGGAGAACCAGGCTTCAGCTCTATCGGAGCTGGCTGGACCACTTGGAACTTTTGCTGTTGTTGTTGTTGCTGCTGTTTGAACTCTTGCTTCTTCACGGTGGTCTGTCTCCTGCACGTTTCCTGCTCCTTACTGATCATCGACGATGACAGAGTTGGTGCCGGTGGTACCTCGAATTTAGATGGGGGCAGAGGTTCAGGCTCGGTGGACCGTGGCCTGGTCGGTTGTTTAAGCACTGGGGGCTGAACTCTTCTGTAACGTGGCTCCTCGGTGTCGCTTTCGTAGGGCCTCCACTTTGCCTTCAGATGACCGTCTATATCTGATTCGTAGTCGCTTTCCTGAGTAAAGGTACCTTTGATAAACTTGGTAGGAGCTGGAGGAGGAGCTACCTTCGGCGCCTTCGTCGCCTGCGGCGCAAGGACAGGTTTGAATGGGAAAGGCTCTAAAGGTTCTGTAGGAACTGGTTGCTTGGCTGGTATAGGTGGAGGAGTCATGCGAACGTCCTTCGGTGGTAGTGCAGGAGGTTCTTCTCGTTTAGGTGCTGGGGAGACGGTCCTAACAGCTGCTGGAGCGACCCTCGGCGGCTGATACTCTCGATACGCTTCGAAACTCTTCTCTATCTTCTCAAACTTCTTCTCCATTCCTATTGGCGCTGGCATGTACCCTATCTCCGGTGGTGGACCAGGCTCCAGGATGGTCTGACCGGTTGTCGGAATCGGCTCCGGTGGATGGTACACTGGAGGCACTGGTTTCTTTGGTGGTTCAACGCTTCTGACCAAGCCAGGAGCCTTGAGGTCATCCGCGGCTGACCACTTCTTCGAGCTGAACTGCTCGATCTTCTCGGACACCTCCGACTTCTTCACATCGCACTCGCTGGAGTACTTCTCGTAGAGGGACTTCTCCTCGATTTTGTTCACCATGTGGTCTACTTTGATCGTCTCGGCGTTATAAATGATCGGTTGGATCTTCGGGGGCGACGGAGCTCTCTTCACGAGTTTCTCTGTCGTCTCCTGTTTCGAGCTCCAAGAGCGTCTCTCCAGACTGCTCGAGGATTCCGTGCTGATCTTCTTGATCCCGCCTTCGGGCGTCTCCTCCACTTCCCGTCTGAATTCCTTCGTCGAGGTCTTGTAGTCTTCCGCGGGCATCTGCCACTCGTGTTTGAACTTGGGAGCTGTGTCCTCCTGCGGCGGCCAAGACTTTCTAGAAGAGTCTGCACACTTTTTTGCCCAGGACTTCTCCATCGCCAGCGCGTCCGCCGATGGTCTAGGCGAGGAGGACCTGAGGATCTCCTGATGGCTGGAGGCAGCCGAGTGACACCTGTACTCTGAAAGGTCGGTGGATACGTGCGATCTTGTTTCCACGTCCGACGAAGAGGACCATGGTCTGCTCGGAGATGTTGGCCTCAGACTCGGTACTAAGTCCTTCTTCTCGTGCACGTCTTTTTTCACGCATAGGTCTTCGACTATCTCCTTCTTATCGAGTTCGAACGGTGGTGGTGGCATCGAGAACGTTGGCGCGGGTTTAGGGGGTTCGCTGATCTTTGGAGAGGCTGTCGGGAAGATTTTCACACCGCCGATGGGGGCGTCGATGGGGGACAGGGTCTTCTCGAAGGACTCCTGTAGCTGTTTAGCTTTCACCGACACGTCAGGACGTTTTTTTTTCATCTCTTCCGGCTTCGGCATGTACCCGATCTCTGGCGGTGGTTCTGGTTGCAGGTTGAAGCCGCCCATCAACACCTCGGAGCTCTCTGTCTTGCTCTCCGTCTTAGACATCATCAGCGAGCTTTGAAAGGACGAGGATCCGGAACTGAATGTCTCTTGCGTGACTGTTTTCTTCGTCTCCACCGGTGTTGGCTTGTAGCTTTCGTATGGGAAGTCGAACAGCTTGTTGTCCACACCTCTGGATGGGCCTCCGCCTTGCTCCAATTTAGTGAAGATCTCGTGGACTGCTTTCTTCGAGGTCTGGAACTCTGTGGGTTTCGGATCCGGCTTCTTTACCTCCTGGAAACTTGTGGTCTTTTCGTAGTTCTTCGTCAGCTTGCCAACCTTTACATCGTGACCGTCTGTGTCATCTACCAGCTTGATCATCTCTTTCGGCCCTTTCGGTGCTGTTTCTGTAATTGGCTCCTTCGTCATTGACTCGAAGAAACTCAGAGCGTCTTTCTTAGCTATCGTTGACGTCTCTATGTTCTCGTTCTGGATCGTCGATTTCTCCTCGATGATCGTGGACTTTGGTGCTATGGTCTTTTCCTCGCGAATCATTTGTTTCAATACAGATTCCGTTTCCCTTTTAGGCTCCACCACGGGTGGGGTCTTGTGCTCCAGCTTCATGTGGTACTTTTGCTCAGATTTCGTTTCCGTTTGATGGGACTCCATGGTGGACGAGATCGTCTCCGAACGAGACATTTCTGGCTTATCGATTTTCTCTACCGTGCGTGTTGTTTGCGACATCGATGAGGATGTCACGCATGGCGGCGGTTTTATTATGGGACACGGTTGGATCGTTGTAATCGGTGTGTACTCGCTTGTCTGTTTCGTGGAAAATGCTTCGCTCTTCTTTGAGTCGGACTAAATGCGATAGAAATGAATTTAAACTGGGTGTTCTGCGTTAGAAGTATTGTAGTTTTTGTGAAAGTGCATATTACAGGGGTGGATAAGATTTTTGTGGGATTAGCTTATTTTATGTTAACCCTCTGACGGCGGAGAATCAAAATCGTCACTCAATTACTCAGTTATCGGCGAATTAATTAAATGAACAGCTTAAACTGTCTAAAAGATGTACCTGCAAGGATATGTCCTAAGAAATTGATAGATAAAGCAAAGAATAGTCCCAAACATCATTTATATGAAGTTCGAGGGAAATATATGATTAATATTATTCAATGACACAATTTGCATTGCTTGTAACAACTTGTTGCCATCTTTCAGATCACCTGTTAATTTTTGCTTCTGAATGACTCACTAGCAACATGTGGTTTTGATTTACAAACAAAATAATCTGCTTATTTAAAATGCGACAGACTTTCCCTCTAACCTAATTAATTTGTAAGAATGTTCGGCCGTCCGAGGATTAAACCATTTCAGTGTGTTTCAGGAGGATATTAGATCATAGTCAATATTGTGTACTTCCATTATGCCAATTATTCGTGAATTGGATTATTTGTTTCAATATCATTGATCATTGCGTAACATTAACTCAAAAGTATCCGGGACACTTCCTTTCCCTGTCAAAACGTTAGCAGAAAAATTTGTCACTTGTAACTATTGTTTTTAGTATTATTATTTATTATAGACGGACTGAATTTATTGTATATTTATTATAGACAATTATGCCTACAAAGTTTTGTAACTGCACTATTAATGGTTGCAAATAGACCAGATTCTAGGTAGGTGAAATACAAAACAGTTGAATCTTATTATATAGAAAATTATCTAGAGATACTTATTAAAATCATAAACGAGCCGTAGTCCATATATAAAGTATTCTAGTATTGTAGTATTAAATTCATAAAAGAAGAACATAATTACCTGAAGTTGTTTCTTGTCCTGTACATCATAGATAACTGTTTTATGAACTTCCACCATCGTGTCAGGCGTTGGCTCGAAAACAGCAAAATCGGCTATACTTTGCGCCTCTCCGCCAGCGTTGGTTGCCCGAACCATATATTTCCCACAATGATGCATCTCGGCTGAGTAAATAATGAAAGTTGCAATTATAGTCCATCAGATCATTTCAATTTTCATGTTTAACAGACATGGCATTATTTGCCGAAACAAATATTTCAAATACTGTTTAATAATTTAGACTTTATTTTGCTTAAAGAAAATAATATTTTAAATAAGATATACAATTTCGAAAATAAAATATTTCTATTTTACCGATCGTAACCACAAAATAAAATTTTTCTATTTTAACAAACGGAACCACAAAATAAAACATTATTTTAGAATATAAAATACAAAATAGAATATTGTATTTTTGTGGATACTGAGGTTGATAATATACAGTGTTTCTTATCACCTGGGAATTATATCTACTCATAAATCTATTGAATGCAAACCATTATTTTTAGCAATAATATTTAAAATTGAAATTGAAAATAAAGAGAATGTCCAAATATTTTCAATATTCTTCAAATAAAATACTATTTTCAAAAATTACTACCTTTATCAATAATCAACATATAACAATTTCCTTGTTGCTTAATTCTCAATTCAGGTGGACGTTCCTTGATTGGTATGTCATCTTTGAACCAGCAAACAGTGGGTTCCGGCGTTCCCGTAATTTCAACTTCCATGTTGACACGATCTCCACGTTTCACCACTTGAGCCTGGAGTCTTCTACCAAATACAGGCGGGAATATCGTTTCTAAAATCATTTTAAAATATTATGTTCTGCTCGTTCAGTCTTGAACAATATTAAATTATTTTTGAGATATATCTTTCTATCTTATGTTTTCTAATAATGTGATTAATGCGTTGAATTAATTATATATTAACGTATTGAAATTATAAAGATGTATTTGTGGAAAACAAATTTATAAATTTCTTTCTTCGAGTAGATTTATATCTAGTTTTAAATAAATTTAATATTGTCTTTTTTATAAGGCAATGCATGCCAGTCATTTTGAATACTGGATATATTTAATGCACTAAGTGAACGTTCTGTATAATTATTTTCAAATCGAGTTTTTGGAAGCAATTCATATTTTTCACGTACTTTTGACAACTAAATCGGCTGTACTGCTGGCTGAACCAACTTCGTTGTTCGCGGTACAGGTGTATCGTCCTGCGTCCTTAACATTAACATTCTTTAACTCCAGTCGGATATGATTATGCGCGTAACTCATCGCCATGCCATCTTTCGACTTAAGCTCTTGTCCATTCTTCGACCATGTTATCGAAGGTTGTGGGTAGCCTATAGAAAATATGTTAAAATGGTCAGAAATGTTATAATTTCTCTATATAAATATTCTAAATATTCTTGTGACTGTTCTGTAACACAGTACGTTTCATTAAAAAAAAAACAGAATTATAATTGCAGTAATATCCTGCAATTTTGTAAAGTTATATTATTAATTTGTAAACCAAATTTGTAATATCCTGAAGATAAATTATGATCGATAACCAATTAATTAATTATAATTATAATTGCAACGACTCGGATTAAGCCTTAACGGTCCGGAAGTATTTCAAGTTTACTTCTCACCAAGTCCAAACTATTGCTCTAGCTTCCCACAAAAAATGCAAATCATATAGTGTAATAATAAAATTTTTACGTCTTTTTTAGAGTATCCGAATATTAACCCCTTGCCTTACGATTTAGTTTACGGTTTTAGTGACTAGAACTTTGTTGTAGATCGTAATTTCCTAAAAAGGAGAATATTGATATAAATTGTATGTTCTCGAATAGCTGTATACTAACAAAACTAAAATATAATTTTATTTCGGTTTAAAGGGAATTATTAACATACAGTTTTATCAGAATCTGTTCACAGAATCTTCATCACGTGTCAGACACGATATTGTGAGGCAAGGGGTTAATCCGAGTCACTGTATGTTAATTATTTTTACTGAATCGCATCCGCGCAAGAATAGTAACTTAATTAAAAAATTCTCTGAACATCGATTTTGAAAAAATCTGAACTAGCTCACAAAGAATTAAAATCTTTATTTTTTTAGTTCTGCTACTATCCTTGCCGCGGTGCGAAATACTGATGTTTCTAAGAAGGCTTACTACGGAATTTCTCAAATAATCTGCAATGCCTGTAGAATTAAACTACTTAAATATAGATTACCAAGTCATTAAACTCGGCGGTGAAACATAGTGACGGGAGTTTAGTAGGTGGTAAATCATACAGATGTAATGAAACTAGAGAGAAAGAAAGCGCTTGCCAAAAATAAGAGTCAAACACCTTTCGTGTTTTTCTCTAAATGAGTGAGTATTTCAAAAGCGATAGTATATTCAAATTTTTGTTCAACTAGTTGTGTGGTAACACCATAGAGAAACCACATTTTTAACAAACTCTTGAATCAATACTATTGATCTCATTGATTTTTTCCAATTTTTTTAGTAAAAGTAAATTTTCATATCTATATTCATAGACATTTATGTAGATAAACCATCGTCGAGTCTTTTGAACTACATTTCACACTGAAGTTTAGTAAAGCTCTGAACGAATGAAATGTACAGTATTGCAAATATTAACCTTCAAGATTAACATAGTGGGTCACCAATGATTTGCCAACTCTAGAAAATTAATTTACACAGTGACAGGATTGTTGTTTTTTTAAAATACTTCCACTCTCAGAGACCGACAGTTTTGGCAATGGCGCTAACAGCGAGGTCTGTCTGAACTTTAATGAGTATAAATGTGCTTCAAAATGATTTGGACTGAAATCTATTTCAATTAGGTCGTTCTTGAACAGAAAAATTTCAGTTACCTTTGAGTTCCCAGAGTCAGATGATAAATGTACACGTTTGAATTTATATTTATTTATATATTTATATATTAATATATTGAATAGATTAATTTATATCAATTTGAATACATTATAATTACGATTTAATTTATTGTTCCATTTTCCTCAGTGAGTACAAATAAGTTTCAAAACGATTTGATCTGCGAAATTTATTTTAATTCGGTACTTCTTAAACAAAAAAAATTGCAAATACCTAAGTTCTCAATAGGTGTCTAAATACAAATCATAAAATTAGCGATGAGGTGGAAAAAGGATCACAAAAACCAATGGTATTAGAACAATAGTTAAAAACAATATTGAATTGAAGTTATCGAACGAAATTAATACACAGAAGCAGAAAGAAAGTAGTAAATTTTTATCGAAATTTATAATAATATAAATTGTTAACTCTCTCTGGTTAAAAAATATCTTAGATCGTGCTAAAAATCTGTAAATTTGTGTTCATGCTAATATGATAGTGCTTAAGTCAAGAAAAATAATATTGTTATGCTTCGAAATAGTATTTGCATGATCTCACCATCGATGATTCCTTCGAGAATAATATCCGTTCCTTGATCAACAATCATTCCCGTGATCGGTGTCACGAACCTTGGTGCTGTCGATTTTCTAGTCGGTTTTGGTATCTGTGTCGCTTTAATGTCACGCTTGATCCCTTCCTCATCTTGAGACACAACCACTGTCTTCTCCTGTCGAATCTCACCTGGCTGGTCTTGTATGATCTTTTCATGTTCTTCGACTTTGTACGACTGTACAATTAAAATATAACATACATGTATAATTTCTAATTAATTTTTACATTTATTATTGTATTTATTATAACACAATCTCCATCTGATCGAGCACTTAATTTTTCTATTTCGTTTAAAGATTTCCTTTTCGGCAATGTAATATTGTTCATTCAAATTTCTCTTATGAGTAATCAAGTTATTAGAGCTACAGCAGAAAAATCCATTTTTCAATCATGTTGTGAACAATCTACAGTACTGCTACTTGTACATTTGTAATTTTTAAATATCAATGCTTCTTATAAAAAGAATAATAATTCTATATAGCTTTTTTTAAAATTCAGTTTAGGAATACTATACCTGCTCAACATATGGAGTTTAGTTATTTTACTTACCGACATGACTTTAATATTTTCTGTTAAGAATAAAGAAGCTAAGAAGCTTTTTACTAAAACTTACTTGACTTTATTTGCAAAAGGCTGATTTTGATTTTCAAAAGGGTGTATTTGACTTGAAAAAGGGTGAATTCTTAGAGTTCATGTAATATTGGTTATCGATCGCAAATTTCTTAATAAGAACAAGTTTTTAATATGATTGTGAACATTCAAATGAAAATTTGAATTGTATTATGTCATTGCCGTACTTTCTTCAATTTAAGTGGAATTTAATTAGAAATTCTATCACAAGTGTAGTTTTGTTTTGTACTATGTCATTGGTATTGATTTGATTTAACTGCCAATCTTTTATGGCGTGTTTACGATCTATAACGATTTCTCATTATGATTTGGGTTCTCGAAAATCTCACGTTTTGTCCTCAGTAACTTGACGATCACCATGGTAGTAACATGTAGTTACACAAGTTTAGTTTCGTTTTTAACAATCTTTATATAAAGCAGGTTAGTAATACAATAAGGATTTTGATCGTTTAATCATAATTCTGTTTTTGTGTAACTCTTTATGTCTTAATAAATGTTTCAGACGCAGTTGTTTAATCTTTCTTGAGAATGATAGGAATTACTATCGAAACGTTGAAAGTTAAAATTTAATTTGTAAAATTGCTTTATTGGGTTTCAATTGATCGAACCGTTGCGCCGATATCATATTAAAAACTTGTTCTTAGAGTTCAATTTGAAAGCACACGTACCTGCACAACTGGAGCTGCCCCATTCTCCGACGACGACTGCTCAGTGCTATGGACGGTGGTTTTAACGCAAACACTGGTCGGTTCTTGTCCGGACTTCGTCAAAGTCGAGGACATCATCGACGAGACGTACTCTTTTTTCGTTGTCGTGTGGGTGGTCGATGATTCGGTGATGGTCTGCGACATCTTGGTCAGCGTTTGGTTTTCACCCCCTACCTCGGACATCTTCTCCGTGGAGAAGTGTTTGTCGCTGCTGCTCGCCGCGTGCATTTCTTCGCTGGGCACTGTTTCGACTAGCTCGAGCACCCTCTCAACTTCTGTTGCCCCCTCGAACTCCTTTTTCTTCTCCACCTCCCTCGACCAGCCACCTAATAACGGTGATTAATCGGGTTATCAATAGATCGATGACTGTTTGCTGGCTGCTAGCCGGGAAAATTTTTTTTGACTCTCTTGTGTAACTTGTTTTTATTATTAATTTACTATATGGGACGAACCCATTAAACAGGTACGTAGTGATGGGATCTGAAACACTTCGAATCGCTACGATCCAATGTTTATGTCGAAATAATAAAATATATACGTAAACAAAGAAGCACAAGAGAAGAAAGGAAATAAATTAAAAGAGGGTGCAAGACTAACAGAGTTTCAATTCAAAATGACAGAGAATGACGAAATATATCGACAGGTATACGATCATTACTGAAATTACTCACGATTCAAACAAAGCTATTAATGAAACCACTAACAATCAACAATGAGTACTATGATGTATACTTTTAGGAAAGAGTAATGACACAGACTTCTGATTGGACCAATAAAAATAAATGAATTTATTAGTTATAAAATTACATTGAAAAGAAAAAGGGGTCCAGTGACGCAGTCAATTTTATAGGAACTAAAGTTAGGTTTTAATAGAATAAATCAAGAAATTTATCTGGTCATCAGTTCTAATTTTAGACTTACAATGTATCTTATCTTTTCATATGGATCTCATACGAAACTTTTGATTGGTCTATTTTTATTTCAATTTGACTTTTCAAGCACTTTTTATAATAGATTGTTCGATTTCAGAACATCTTTTTGAAGAATTTATTAGAAGAAGGATTTATCCCTTAATACCTAGAATTTGAAATGCATTGGACGACTATATTTGTTTCTCTTCGATGAAGTAGGCGGTGTGTTTGAATCCGAATTCCACTCGTTCCTCGTTTATTAGTCCAAGCTTCGAATAAAACGACGTTCAAAATGGCGAGAAAATCTTCACGATTAAATATCACGCTCGCAAAGAGTTATATTTAATATTTTCGAGTTACGAGTTACTCGTACGTAACATTTAGTTCTTACGAAATTCCTACATTTCTTTTAAATTACTATTGGTCACGATTACCAAGAAAAAAGTATAATAACTGCAGTGCCTATAATGAAAATTTAAAATACGACCTTTGTAAATCTAAGTAATTTATATACATTTAGTTAAAACCATTATTATTATTTAAAAACAAAAGTGTGAGAGGCCTCAGAAGAATTTATTAATATTATAAATTACATTAAAAAAAGGATACATTTTTATATAACCCCGGTTCATGCAAATTGATGCAAAACATTCTTATTTTGCTATTCTATTAATTACATTACATATGCTTGTCTATTAATTACAGATTAATCTTTGCAGATTATCACTAACTTCCCGAACGAAGAAAATTTAACGCCGATTACGGATCGATTTATTTCTTGAAATGACAGATTAATTAATAGATGGCCCGTTTAATCGATGTGACGCTAGAATAGAATCGGTGAATCCGGAATTAGAATTCGCGCGGATGGTGTAATCGTCTTCGAGATTCCGCGATTGTTCGGCTCTGAACTACAGGTAGATGAACAATTATTCTACAGCAATTATAGTGAAGAATTTATTGTACATTTTTCTTAAACTTTTTGGTTTACCGACTTTTTAAACAGATGTAGTTTTTCAACGGTAGGTTTTACGGAACACCTGAGATCACCGTGACGATTGGAAAAATTACTTTAATAATCACCCAGGCTTTGTTATTATAAAAAGTGGAGAAAGTTGCGAGTACAGTATGAAATAAAATCCCATTTTAAATGGAAACAGCCTTTGTAGATGTAAAACAAATAAAAATTCTATCGAATTTTATACTATAACTTTTTTCGAACATTTTTATAAGCCATAAATGCATAAAGATCCGCTTTTAGTATTTCAAATGGAAATTGAAAATAAAGGCAAAGTCCAAATATTTTCAATATTCTTAAAATAAAATACTATTATCAAAAATTACTGCCTCAAATAAATTATTTTATTTTCAAACAATTATTGCATCAAATAAAGCACATACTTTAAAATAAATAGGATTATTTATTATTTACTATTTAAAATACTGTTTTCCCCAGCTCTGCTGTAAATCAATATTTATGTGTATACTCAATTCTAGACTACAGATTTTTGTGCAAAATAAAAATTGTCTGTGTCAATTATAAGAAATAGAAGCCAAATAAAATTGTCCCTCATCAATTTCAACAAGAATGGAAATGATACATTTGTATTTAGAAATTCTTTTATCCCTTTTGTTATATTCAATTCCATGCATACAATTATTTTATAATGCCAGGATATTATTTCTGACGAAATATTAAACATTGCAATTAGTGAACAAGTTATTCCGCATACTTCTGTTTACTAGACTGAAAAATCATTCAGTTGTACTACTACCACATAATTCTTATTATTTGTAATTATGAATATGTTATGTGCATTTTAATATACTCCATACAGTTACGCTTCGAAGCACAAAATTGTTATTTGAAACTCTGGGAGCTGGACAATATTATTCTTACTGTTTACTGCTATTTACATTCGAAAGAAGTAGTAAAATAGTTTTCGTTGTGAAAAATATACGTAGATCAGTTTACTTCATACTTAAAGTTTGACCAATTTTAAAAGTAAATGTATATCGACATATATATGTAATTTTAATATTTATGCATGACACACATAAAGTTTTATCAGTCTGAGAATTAAGTATATAGTTACATATTCGTATAAACATTCAGATATATATTCCATTTTAAGTTACGTATAAATATGTTTTATAACTATTGAAACGTAAATAGATATGCTAACATTTTATATAAATTGATTTTTTACACTTACTCTGAATTTTTTATTTAATGATGAGTATAACATACAAAAATAGTATAATCAATAAACAAACAAATGACGTATTCATTAAAGTAATTTACGATAGCGTTGATGAATAATATCTGAATTAAAAAGTTTCAAATGGTGCTACGATGTGGTATGAATGTTAGACCATAACGATTAAGAATTCAACTTACTATGTTGATTAAATAATATTAATATATTTCACCGAGGTTAGTCAATTATGCAACAAAAATCCTATTTTTCTATGCAACCTGATTATTTTTAGCTAGCTAATAATAAGTCTAAAAAGGCGTGAGATAGGAATAATTTTCCACTTATATTTATAAGCGATGTATTGAAATTAAATTAAACGTGTCATAGGTTTAATTGCACTGTACAGTTTATATTACACACTAATTGGAATTAGATATTTGTGGCACGCATGTGTAGATGACATTTGAATTGGAAGTAAATATCAATGTACCTGTGACATCGAAAAATATTATCAAATTCAGAAAAAAAATTAAAAGCTAACGAGTCAAGTCAGTAACATACGATTTTCGAAAATTTGAAGCATTTTCTGTATTTGCAATTTTAACGTTGCATTACAAAATTACTACTACACCTATAAATAACAACCACCATATGTATATTCTTTAAGACTGTATATGTACACATTGTCAGTGCTCTATAAAAATTTGCAGCAGTGTCTCTATTCACATTTTAAATATTACATTGCACAATTTCTGAAAAAACAATACACCACAAACCTATATTACTTTATAAAAATGGTAAGTTTGTTTATGTAGATTTTTTTCAGGAATTCTTATTATTATTCTTTCCAATCGTAAATTAAAAATTATAGAACCTATTATTTCAGCAAGTGTCGTTGCTCTAATGTTAACACTAACCGTACTACGATCTGAAAATAATGAGTTTCACATTTTTTAGTGTATGATTAATAAAATTAGAAAGATGATGCTATTAGAAACTAGTTAACAAATTTATTTATTGATATAAATTACAAGAAATCAAAATTTAGTCTACTAAATTCAATGAAATACCATATACCAGTCACATTTGGTGCTCGGTACGGTTACTATTAATAGACAGTGGATTTTCAGCAGTTATGATAACAATGAGTAAATGCAATTTAAAAGAATCAAAACATTAGAAGAATTTACACATATTTTTAAATTATTTCCGATCTGTTAAACATGTTGTGAACGAACGTAATTTACTATTTCACTCCAGTTGTTGCAATTCAGATAGACGATTTGTATTTTGTATGAAGATCTGCTGTTAACACTTTACATCTTCACAAAATCGTGTCACTCCTCAAACGTTTGAACGGAAGCGTACGTTTTGCAATCGCCGCGAAGAAAGATGCTATTACAAACTTTCCTAAAAATACCCAGTAATTCATCTCTAAGAGAACGCTTACACGAATCCCCTACTTTATAATAATCGAAAGAAGTCGCATTCTTTGGCCAACATTCAAATTCTCGGGGATTCATCTGGCCGCATCTAGACCGCGAAACTTGCAGCAACCTGTCCCGAATTTCCGAGCGAATTCACGATACATCCAGCCGGATGACCGTTGAGCGAAATATCCTGCGAGCGCGAAACCGAGAACAGTTTTTCAAGGAAATTGTTTACGAGATCCTTAAACTTAATGGGACACGACGGATCGTAAAAGTTAACACTTCAGCCACCGGAAGCCTATTAATACCCTTTTCAATAACCAATAAGGGAAGTTATCGAACCCGAAAATCAAATAATTATGAAACTGGACACAAGACTTTTTTATTCTTTGTGGGAAATACACGTTAAAAGAATTTCTTTATCGCACTTTTAGAGACACAATAAAACAGTGCAACTTTCGTTTCAATTCTTTCTTAATATCATTCGTTGTTGTTGTTGAGATACTTTACGAAAATGAACAAAATTTAATTATTTTTTTGAATTTATGGGTTCAATAACTTTTTTTATGAGTTGTATGTAAAAGAAGTTCAATTACTTCTTTCTACTAATAATTTCTAAGAAGTTGTTACATTATATCAATTCTGTTAGGTAAAATATTTATTATACATTAGATAATTTTCTTTTAAATAATAATCTCAGAAGCGGGTGTCACACTATATTGATTCTAAAAATTTATTAAATGATTAATCGTATTGCGCTGTTGGTTTTAAACAATTTATTGAAAAATTCTCAAATGTTGCTCTTGCATTTTTTAAAATGCTATTAAATTAAAGCTTTTTAAAGTTTTTTTTTATTTCAAAGAGCCTATTGGATAAATTATTAGTACTAAAAGTGTTAAGTTTGGAGGTGTTGGTGTCGAGGTGTCGATGAAAGAGACCGAGGGCCTTTCGACTACCTAACGAAATAGTTTGCCTATAATCGACGACAGAAATAGTGTCGTTCGCCTAACCGCAACGAAAATCGAGCACTGGGGCGCAATTTATAAGTCGAACGCGATCTAGCCGAGATTGCGGTCGTCTAGCGCGAAATTTAGTTGCCCCTTCATACATTGCGAATAAATGGAATAGCAAATATTTTAGATAGAACTGAAATATTTAGCCATTTCTTTACTAACACTTAAACGTATAGGAAATCTAATTGCAGGTAATTAGTGGAGAATAAATTGCGTGTATCGTTTGACTTTTTTCATTATTTCAATTCTTTTTCAATTTTTTCATAAAGTGATATTTTATTTTACTGCGTTGTTTTATCTAGTTTGTATATTCAAATTAATGTAATTCCAGTATCATTTAAATATTAGTAAAGATCTGAAGACTCTTTCTGTTTTTTTTTTTAGTTATTGATATAGTTTCAATGTCTATTTAAAAATCGCGAACTTCTGTATTTGCAGTTACAAAAAGAAAAGAATAATAGTGTGCACAATAAAATAACATTTTCTAACACGCTTTGTATTAATTACTGTTTAGTCAAACAAACAGCTACGAACTTGAATAACACAGACAACAAGGAAATCGTAACACTATGGACCCTAATCTAGCAACGACGAAATATTAACGAACCACCTGCATCTTTCCGTCACATTACCGTTACTAATCTCCCGTACTATTACCACGTTTGACAACACCTACCAACCACAAACTAACACATCCCCAAGCACTGGCACTTTTCAGATAAACGCCAAAACTACTATGAAGAGAAATATTTTTTAGCGAACCATACACTTTACTCAAACCGTGACTGTGGAAACGAAAATGTTAAATAACAATTCGCACTTTCAAAATTGCTTAAACTGTGTGTATCACTTCGTTTGGAGTTGGGAGAATATAAAATCAAAGAAATTCCAACCGGACGTAGAAACGCAGAAAACTGTCGGTTCGACTGGAGAAAAGTTGTACGACCGAATAGGTTACCTCGAAAGGGGAAGAAGGATCAACTGGTTGATCTCGATGTCCCAACGATGACGGGAGGCAAGGACGATTTAAGGGTCACTCGATGATTATTCGTTTCCGACTCGGCGAGATACGACTCGGTAGGAGCGAGGCTCCCCGAAGAAGACGCGCTTAAATTCCCTGGGTTAGCGACTCTGGACTAGGCTACGTGCCGGGTATTCGTGCCGACAAAAATAACGTGGTTTCTGAGTGTGTGCATCGGCCGAAAGAGAGAAAGAGCAAGCGAGGCGAGCTTCTCTCAACACCGCGATACACACGGAACAGTCGGTCAAGCTTGCTAGAACACGGGAAACGCGGAACTGACCTATCGTGAAGGATGGGACCGACAGGATTGGCAGGTCCGAGTCACCACCATCATGTCCAAGAGTCATCGTCTCTGTCTATTTGTCTGACCTGCGATATCGCTCCCAGCCAAAGGTTATTCCGAATGAAGAGTACGTATTCGGTTGATTCGTCGTTCACAATGAATACATGCGCTGCATAATTATATTATAATTATAAGGGCATAAGAATAAAAAAATGCATGACATGTCGAAGAAAGTATGGTTAAATAAAAAAATCCGAGTCAACTTATCAATTCAAATAAACTTGTCAATTTATCAAAACTTGATCGGCTTAAGGTAAACTTGTGAATTTATTAAAAATTGATATTCTTAAGGTAAACTTGTGTGTTCATTCAACATTGATATCCTTAAGTAACTTTGCGAATTTATTAAAAATTCATGGTCGTAAGGATCAAGATAAACTTTTCAACTTATTAAAAATTGTTCTTCTGAAGGTAAACTGGTGCATTCATTAAAAATTGATATTCTTAAGGTAAACTTGTGAATTTATTAAAAATTGATATTCTTAAGGTAACTTTGCGAATTTATTAAAAATTCATCGTCGTAAGGATCAAGATAAACTTTTCAACTTATTAAAAATTGTTCGTCTTAAGATAAATTTGTGAATTTATTAAAAATTGATATTCTTAATGTAAACTTTGATGTTTCCATCATCTCACCGACAGCTTTAATCATTTAATTATCCATTGTAATAGGATGTAATACGATTGTTGTATTATGGGTTCATATAGACCCACACTTCCCGTCAATGTATACCACACTGCACTATTGCGGGATAAATGTTTTTGCACGGAACGCAGATAAATATGTACAGGCACGTACAGGTGGGCGTTAGAAACGTCAGATTTAATTGCCGCGGCTTGTGCACCAACCTAATATTAGTCGTGACTCAAAGTGACTTTTTGCCGGTGAAAGAAGAGAAAAGAGTTTGTTTAGTCGCCCCGGTTAAAAATAAGACCCTCCCGTACATATAACACCGGGTTCGTGGTAATGGATCACTAAATATTATTTAAACACCGAGACTAAATCTGCAATGAAACGAACAACCAAGCGAACCGACAATGTTACTGTCAAAATAAAATTAAAGAAATGTTAGAAAATAGTAAATTTTTCTGTATTTTCATGGTTTCTGTAAAGTATGATCCTGCGAGCGATTGGATATTTTTCGGAGAGGAGAGTCATCGATTCAATTATACTCGGAAATGTGTGATCGCTCGCGCGATGAGTAACAAACATTCTGCCAAGAAAGATAGAAATAGAATCTGAACCTTTTAAAAGGCGCTAAGCTTCAAGAAATGTCTTCAAACGATCGATCGTTAACTCTTTTATTTTTTTGTTTATTCTAAGCAGCTAAATGAGTGAACACTTTGCCAGTGGTAGTAGCACATATCGATCAATATTTTCCTTACAACAAATCAAATTTTTTTGTAGGTGGATGATCTTTGGACCACGGATCTCTATAAAAATATTCTGCATCTGTTAAAAGAAACTGGTGCCACACTTTGGAGTTTTGTTTCTATTTTAATAATTTCCGTAGGATGGAATTAATTATTCCGATGCTCTTAAATTCAATCACCGTCATAAATACAGTGACTCGAAATTAATATTCGAACGCTCCAAAGGAGACGATAACTTTTTTAATATTGTACTGTACGATTTGAACATTTTTCGGATGCTAGAGCAATTAGCTTACCACGTATGACTGTCACTTTCATTGTTCAGAAGGAAATCTCTGTACTTCATAATTGCTATTGCAGTAGTCGGTTAACTGTCAGTCAGATAGTTACGAGTTGAAATGAATCATATTAGCCTGAATACAAATTTTCAGATTTTTAGCTCGAAATATTTTTGATTCTAGGAGAATTAAAGATAATTAAATTAACATCATATATTATTCGCTGACTTTCTCATATTAAATTTCTACGATTGCCATGATTTCGAATCAGAATAAAAACTAGCAATTGAATTCTACTTGTATTATTTATATTTATAACAAGAACTGATTTCGATTAGAAGGTACCTTGTAATACAGTAAAACTTTTTTCTTTCATTTTCCTATATGATGATTTTGATCTTTCCCATTTCCGATAAGTACACAAAAGAAATTTTCAACCAAAAATGGATAAGTAATCAGTAACTTTAAGTAAAAGACAGTGGATTACATGCATTTATGACATAAAGGAGGAGATATAATTTTAAACAGTAAAAACATGAGAAGAATATAAAAGTGCAGTTATATTATTTTCAACCTATTATAAGCATATAGAGAAAGAAAATAAATTTCCATTTCATTCCAGTTTGTTGCAATTCGAGTAGAAAAATTGTATTCTACATAAAGATCCACTGTTTAGTAATTTCATAGTAATAAATTGCAATAACCAAACTTTTAAAAATGATCCTTATTGCATTAAAAATTAGAGTTCGCTTGTTTTGTTTGAGCGAAATTGTATTTTTTTAAATGAGTAATCCACGCACCTTCGTGCTCTGTTCATTACGAAATAAAAGTACTTCGTCGGAAATGGAATTAATTTAGAAGAAATACATTTTTTTCCGTTTTGCATAATACTATGTGACGATCGCTGATCGAACGCTGCGATTTTTCTCACGACGGACATGGCGAACGGTGTCGAATTTCAGAGCTCAGCCGGCGTGTCGCAATGTCGTCCTCTTTGCGCATATGTATGCACATCGAAATATCGTGTCCCGTCTTTCTGTTCGTTTACCGAAATGACAGTGGTCTCCGACGACCATGCGTCGTCGGCTACATCGTGAATGAAGCCGCCATGCGACTTCGGTGTACGTTTATTAATAACTCGTGGCACCGTTGCGAACGATACGATGATATTCTGGCAACGCGTAAACGAATTTCAACGCAACACTGCAGGGCAATAAAAATCGCCCTGTTCCCAAATCCAAAGATCGACAGGATGATACCGATAGCCTCGAAATATGACTCCTATGACCACAATGGCAGAGCACTTGGAATTTTAACGACTGCAACGCGAATAGACAAGCTGGAATCCCGAACTCCGATCAGCAACGAAATTTCAAATAGGGTAAACGTACCTATTACTGCGGTATTTTTACCCCAATGAAATAAATATATGTAAAAATAAATATTTGCTTTTGAATAAATTTGTAGAATTCAAGGAGAATATATTGAGAATTTCATACATCTGTCGCAAATACGAATGTCTAAAACTACCAAACTCTCATATTGTAAGATAACATCTACTTACAAGCGCGCAAAATTTCCCTACCACACACATCGCTAAATTACAAAATAAGCACGAGCATGATTTACAGGTAATTGAGACATTCTTATCGGGATCGAGCCGAGGAATTCGCTCGGTGAAACACAATAAGGGTAAATGTACCTATTACTGCGGGCGTACGTTTCACTGTGGTATTTTTTTCCAATGGGATTAACATACAAGAAACGAAATATTTTGCCTTGAATAAATTTTGTACAATTCAATGAGAATGTATTCTCGAGGCAAGCCGATCGGAAGCCGATCTTCTAGTTTTCCAAGGACACAT
Organism: Lasioglossum vierecki; assembly: GCA_028455595.1. NCBI lineage: Eukaryota > Metazoa > Arthropoda > Insecta > Hymenoptera > Halictidae > Lasioglossum > Lasioglossum vierecki. The sequence goes on from CM052341.1 coordinate 13,185,645, forward strand.
GACTTTCTTTATTTGAAATTTTTCAGATGTACTCTTCGAGCACGTGTGTATCTATAGCGCAAAAATAGAACTTGGTGTATATTTGTGTGTTATTTAAAATCGCCGTAATAATATTGTGTTACATTTGCTGATTTTTTATGTCGAAAGTAAATCTATTATTTTTTTAAGTATACATGACTTTTTTTATTTGCAATATTTTAGACGTACTCGTCTAGAACATGTGGATCTATCGTGTAAAAATAGAACTTGGTATATTTATTGAAATTCACCGCAATAATATTGTATTGCATTTGCTGATTTTTTAGATCGAAAGCTAGTCTTCTATTATTTCAAGGATACATGACTTTTTTTATTTGAAACTTTTTAGACGTACTTTTCTAAAACGTATGTATCTATCGTGTAAAAATCGAACTTGGTATATTATTGAAATTCGTTGCAATAATATTGTATTACATTTGCTGATTTTTTATGTCGAAAATGAATCTTCTATTTTTTTAAGTATATATGACTTTTTTTATTTGAAATATTTTAGACGTACTCGTCTAGAACATGTGAATCTATCGTGTAAAAATCGAACTTGGTATATTATTGAAATTCGTTGCAATAATATTATATTACATTTGCTGTTTTTTTATGTCGAAAGTGAATCTTCTATTTTTTAAAGTATACATGATTTCTTTTGTTTGAAACTTTTTATACGTACTTTTCTAGAACGTATGTATCTATCGTATAAAAATAGAACTTGGTACGTTTATTGAAATTCGCTGTAATTTGAGACTTACCAATTTCTAGACGAGCAGTGCAGATAGCTTTGCCAGCGGCGTTCTCCGCCACGCAGGAAATAGTGCCGGCATGCGTGCTTCCGGTCTCCGGAATCGTCAGCACCTGTCGATCCCCGCTGACCGACACCAAGAAATCCTTGCCATGGACGGGTCGATCGTTAAACAGCCATTGAATCTGGAAAATAAACATTCCATATTGTACTGCTCGTATTTTTAGTCACCGTTCGTTCTTCCCGTCAACTTGATACAATTTTCACGGATACTGAATTAACGCGGCTTTTTAACGCGGTATGTACATCAAGTGTAAAATGAAAAGTCCAAGGAAATCCATGTAAAACTTGTAAGCTCATCTTGTAACCAAACTTGTAGCCAACTCAATTTTTGCAAAAATAACACAGACGTTTTCTATTCCAGTCTTCATTCAGAGAATCAAAAAAATGGGGGATGGATAAGGGTTGAATACCATTCGATTTTACTTCTTAAAATTTTAATCTGCTTTGTTAGTAATGACACATTTATAATAACCTTCGAATAATTGGACATGGGTCCGGTCAAATGGTTCACAACCCATAGTTATAAACATTCCCAAATCTACATTCCAATTTTCTAAGAGCACCTTCAAATCATAAGCCATTTAGATTAAGGGAAATGGTTTGGGGGTGGCCTCGGACCCTGCTAATTAACTTTTGCTGGAAATATTTTTCTGGCAGATGACCGGATGCGGTTCAAAAATCGTGAGGATTAATTTTTTTTTTATTTAAGGAAATCTCATATGAGATTTATTAGAACATAGTATATATTACATTGTAATACAGCGTATATAAAAAACAAGAACATTAGGGAAGTTAAACAAAAAGGAAACATTATTAAAGTAAAACTTTTAGGCACGTAGATTACAAGCGTTTAGAAACGTTAATCTGCTTTGTTAGTAATCATTTACAATAACCTTCGAATGATTGGACATTATACTACATTATAATTTTCTAAGAGCACCTTCAAATCATAAGCCATTTAGATTAGTCTACTGAAAAAATCGACGCAGATCATGAAATACTAAGTTCAAACATGTGTAAAAACAATTGCTACGTTAAAATTTGAACGAAGCATCTTCATTTGCAGCGTTAATAGGTGCAGTATAACCTGTTCTACAATATTAAGCTACTCGTTTGCTAAATCAATTAACTGTAGGAAATAAAAAGTAAGTAAGATTAATAAAATAGTACACGTTCATTTTTAAAGTTCTAATAACTTTTATCATTCAGTGGCATTCAGCCCAATTATTCAAGAAAACCATTTTAAAATTTGTAGTATTAATCAAATTTTCTGACAGTAAAATGCCAAAAAACAGAAATGGTGGCTAATCGATTTGGCGTGTGATAGAATTACGTTGTTCGAATGTTTCATGTCTAAAATTAACAAAAGTCACAAAGTCATAGTGAGAGACTAACAGATGCTTGAATATAATTATTCCTTTCCAAAATTATTAAGCAGTCATAAACGCTTTATAAACACCAAGTATTATTAAATGGGTTGGAACGACCTATTTTTAGTTTTTCATTTTAAGACAACCATAAAGATGCTGTAACGAAAAAAATCATTCTTGCGAACATTGAGATGGAATTTGCCCAGACTTCGGGCAGACCTATTCTTAGTTCTTTTCATTTCTACATTATTATTTAATTTCATTTCTTTATTACCATAAGGACATTTCTATGAAAACTTTAATCTTACGAATATGAAGATAAAAGTTGCGTCAGATCTCTACAAACCTATTTTAAAATATGACAATTTTACGAGTAGACTGTGGATCTTTATGCAAGTATAGCTTCCGGAAATTTTCAGAAAATGTTAGGATAAAAAATGACATAAAATTTAGTACGATTTTAATTAACTTCTGATCTAAAGAGACTATTACCGCAGAAAACAAGATTCTATTTTATTCCACTTTCTTAAAAATCTTTTAGAAAAATTGAAAATTGCATAAACATCCGCAGCGTATTTATGAGATATCGAGTCGACACTTCACATTCCTTCGTTAAACTGAACTGTAAAAATGAATAAACTAATTTTTCACTATGTAGTTGTCTACTTATACTTGAATTACACCTATCACACAAATTCGATTACAGGTCTCAATTAGAAATGCACGTTAGTTCACGATTATTACATAAAAGGCGAGTTAATGGATTGATTTTAATGCACAATTTTCGAAATTACTGAACAGGAAACCCACAGATTAGGAAATAGCTATACCTGATCCGCGAGTGTCACAGAAAATTCCGCGACGTTCCTCGCGGTGCGGCTGTAACCGCGAATTTCCACATCAGGTACATTGTTCCTGTTTAAATATAACCCGCAGCCACGAAATTACTCTTAGTTGGCCACCTCCTGACAGGCTGGCCAACTTTGCGCCCTATCTTTCACGCGTCCCGACACTTTCGAAAAACGATTCTTGATCTGGCGCCACGACTCGAGAAAGCCAATTGCATTTACCCACGGAAGGGACCGAAGATTTACGACGGCCCGATTTGTTTATTCGCGATTTGACGCGAGCCGCAAGTGCAACTGACAGATAGATCTTTGTGCGTTCAATTTACATAAAATAATAATATTCTATTTTTACTACGAAGTATCATTTAAAGGAATAGACTCCTTTTCCGGGATTGCAAGGGAGCAGGATTCGCGAACTTATTTCTCGATAATACAAAAATGGGGTTTTTCAATTGTCAAAAACGCTAGATAAAAGATGTAGCGCGCTAATTTCTCAATAACACAAAAATGGAGTTTCTTAGTAGTCCAAAACGTTAGATAAGAGATTTACAACGCTATCGCTCTCAAGAGTAGTATTTTTTCGTTTACGAGGCATAATTTGTGATGTTTTTTCTTCGTGGAAAAAGTTGTCGGTGAACTATAAAGGGATCTTCTGGCGATGTACATTATTTTATCCATAAATGTCCCAGATCTATCCCCACTACTGCGAGGTATAGCCCTTTGAGTGGCCATGAAACTCGATAGGCCTCGGTCGTTAAGAAGTATGATATCATGCGGCTCGGGTATATCGGTGAGATCACCTAAACCGAATTTCTAACTTCTTTATTTTTTATTATTTTTTAATAGAATTTTCACCAACATATTCGTGGCATTTTTGTAATGCAAAATGATACCAAATATGATATAATTCCGATGATATTTACTTGTGTAATGTACAATTAAAGTTTTGGGCGCGAGGAAGGATAGCGTATGGCGTCGAGTATCGCGCCCGAAACTATAATTGTCTATTACACAAGTAAATATTAGCAGAATTGTATCATATTTGACATGATTTTATCAGAAAAATGTAACAAATATAATCATCGAAGTCCCATAAAAAAATAATGAAAAATTAGGAAGTTGGAAATTTGGATTAGCTATGTTTAAACCATCTCGGCGATTGAGGCCTCTCGAGCTCGGCAAAATTCAAAGAATATTGTCCCTGACGCATAAATGTCCCTCGCCAGACCCGTGCTGAAGACTTATATGAATAAAATACTATATGACCAATCGAGTATAAAACGCGCTACGGTAACAAAACGCTGCGTCCAGACAAATGTGCTCATGGGCTGTTTTCCAATTAGCAGTACTTAGAATAATAATAATAATGGTTACTAATTAATTTCCAAGGTTTAGGCAAGCGAAAGACTGGAGTGGTTATTACTGTTGATTCTTACCTTCGGCGATGGCTTCCCGATAACAATGCACTCGAATTTCGTAGAAACCCCGTCCGGTACGTTCCTGTCCTTGAATCTTTCTTTGAACGTCGGCGGGATCAGTTTCTCCTCCATTTGTACGAATTCCTCTTTTCTTCGGAAATCGCCCAGGGATCTAACAACCAGTCTAGCGAAAGCCTTCGCTTTTCCGTGGACATTTATAGCTTTCACGATGTAGTTTCCTCGATCTTCGGGAATCACCGACAAAAATCGTAGCATACCGGTTCCATCTTCTTTTTGCTCGATCTAAACATTGTATGAAGTTTAGATGTTAGTCGTCTAATGCAAAAATGGTGCATATCAGTCAATCATTGGTTACTGAGGAATTAACAGAGTACGTTATCAGCAAGTTATCAAGCAATCAAAATGAATAAATAGGATGTGCATACATGGTTTTAAAACATCCTGTGATCGTCATTTGCTAATTTTAACAGTTTTTTCAAGATCATTCTCTGCATATTAACATGTATCTTTTATAACAAAATGTGGTAATCGTCCTCAAAATGAGTTCAACAATCTACACACCACGACCTTGAAGTGATATTTAGTTCAAAAAATATTTTTAAACAACTCCGAATAACCCTAAAGACAAATTCGATTTTATATGCAGTATCTAATGGTTAAAAAAGAAACCTTGAAAAACTCCATATAAAAATAGTTGTATTAAATATATCATTATCGAAAGTCGAATGAAACTTGATAAGATGAAATTCACAATTATTGAAACTGTTATTGCAGTTATATACATGGTGGTTCACACAACTTGTTCACCCTCGATAACTTTCAAAGTATGCATTGTATGAAAACACTTTTTCTAGAAAAGTTGTATGGCTTGAAGGGATACATTATTATTGTCATTATTTTAATAGAAATTCTCAATTGTTAATTATTGGTTTCAAAAAAGCTATTAGGAAATTGCTGGTAAGTAAAATGTTAAAAACTTTATGAAGTTTTTTATTCTACCTTGTAATTATTAAAACAGAAGAAGGGACAATGATTGACTGCAATTCTACAGCATATTTATAGCTAATTACCAAAATTCTGTCATTTGCAGTGATTTCGCCGCTGTCTGAGAACCATTTGAGTTCTGGTTTGGGCTCTCCAACCACTGCGCAGTCGAAAATGGCGTTCTCGCCTTCGGCTACCAATGAATCTGTTGGTAGTTTCACAAATTTTGGTGGTGAACCGGTAACAAGCGTTTCTTCGACTTCCGGTTGCGTTTTGTCCAACTCGTCCGGAATAGAAACCGCTAAACAAAAATATTGTCTTATGAAACAACCCTCCAATTATTCTATGAAAATACTATCGATTAGAAAAATGTATGCTTATTATTAGATTCCGGATTTTATACATTTATAACAAAAATGAGCAAGTGCAATTTAAAACAGTAAAAATATTTAAAAAAATTTGAGATTATTAATATATTATTTTCATCACATTTAAATTATTAATGAAGTTTTAGAATTATTAATGACTTTATATTTAGCTACTGCATCTTGCAATTGATACACAAATTTTTTAATTTGCATAAACATTCGGAGTCTACTTATTATATATTGCGTGTTAATTTTAACTCGAGCACTCTAATTATTTCCACTACTATTAAAATTAAACAAAAAACACGACTAATATCGTCATTAGATTAAGAAAAAACAGTTTGCAACACTTTATCTGGTACACCCAGTATACATGTGTAATAAGCTACCTCTTGTTGCACACGTCGACATGATATTTGAATGAATTAATTTCTGTTACTCACGCGTCACTGTTAATATGCATTGACTAGATGCTTCGCCGCCAGAGTTAATCGCGACTACTTTGTAGACACCAGCGTCGTCCAGAAAAGCTTCATGGATCACCAAGGAGCATTTATCACCTTGGAACAACAGCTGGAAATCGGCGGACTCCTTCACCGGTTGATCGTTGTGGTACCAGATCACCTGTGACAACAGATTTAGCAACTCGTAGGTAATTACTTCCGCCGAAAACAGTGCTAATAATTATAATAATTGAAAATATAAAAAATTTTTTGACACATCCGTACGAGCAAGACGGCTAGCCCTTGATATTTTATTAAAATAGCTTGTATTTTATTAAAATAGAAAACAAATGACAGCAGATAATACGGCTGTCAGTGCACGTAAACATTGAATCTTATTCAATTCACACTTTATTAATTTTACCAAGGTAGATGTTCCCTTTATAAGCCATTTAGTGGTACAGTTTTTAAAAAATAAGTATTTCAATACAACACATTAAAACATAAATAAACTAAGAACTCAACTACCGATATACTCATATCTCCACTGTGAGCCATCATAAAAATAAAGTAAAAATAAAAGACTTCATTATTTACTACATTGATTCAAAAATTACTAATTTTCATTCATAGAGTAGTTATATGAATTTCATAATGTAAAGTAAAGTTAAATTAGATTTTATAGTTTATTTATAAGTAAACGTTCATTTTCTTTTTTTACTTGTTCTTCTTCTTTTAAGAGCCGTTTTCATTCTTTCGTTCAACCTCAATTTTTTTTTAATAGCAGCCCCTCTTCTCTTATTTTCTCTCTTCAGTTTCAACCAGCTTTTTAAATTATTCTTTTTCTTTATATTCGTTACATTATTTATTTTCTAATATATAATGCTAGTATAATAAACTTTATCTCATATAACATTTGAATCAATTTATATGTAATTAAATAAGGATGCACTTTAGATGCACTTTAGCTTTAGATGCACTTTAGCCTAATAATGCGACGATAGCTGTAACAGACAAAACAAATTGTTTTTCTTTCACTCCTAAAATTTAATTGGGCACCAATTTTCCACTTCTATTATTGGAATGTATTAATTTATCTTTTCTTAAATTAAACTTATAATTGTTATTCATCACCACGAAACGACGTAAACAGAGTTATACGATCGACTGGTTTATATTGGGAACATTCTCCTTATCGACAATTGAATAGGAGATGTTACCCTAGCGCCAGTTTTGCTCACAGGACAATCTCACCCGGAATTACTATATACTTACTTCCGGTTCAGGTTGCCCGACAATGACGCAATCCAGTCGCACGGACCTTCCTTCCTGGACCTGGAGGTCCTTCAAGGGCATTTGTATCTTAGGGACCACGGGCTCCATGTCACTGCAAGCTAACTCCGAATCGCTGGTCTCTTGAGGCAGTCGTCCTTTCACCGAGACGTTGCAGGACACTGTCGCTTCACCGGCTTCGTTCTTAGCGGTGACCATGTAGCATCCGGCATCCTTCGCGAAAGCCTCCGAGATGATCAGGCTGGTCTGGCCAGCGTCCGTTTGTATCTGAAGCGAACGAATTGCGACACCCTGAGCACTCGATTCCAGTACTTCCTTTTCCTTTCGCCGATCACGTTGCTCTATTTCGAATTCGACGCGTGCAAGTCGCTAAATATATCGGGGGATGCTCGCGGCAGGCTCACGGAAGGAATCGTGGAAGCGAGAGGAGACGAGGAAACGCTGCACGGTGGTCGATTTTGCGAAGAAGTGGGACAAAAATCGGAAACCCTTGAAAATTTAATCTATTCGCGTATATTAGAATTAAATACATTAGTTATAAATCTTCGCAGATAGATGTATAATTCTTGTCAAGTAATGACCTATTATCATCATCGATCATGGTCGATTTTTCCAATTAAAATCTCATCAGCTCTTAAAAGTGTGTATTTCAAATTCTTTTTATAATTTTTAAACCATAAATAGAGATACGTATTTATTCTATTATACCTGAATTATACTGATTTACTGTATTACATCTTTTCATAGATGACAATTTAGCCAACATCGACTACATAGTGTAGAATTAATTTTTTAAATGAGAAATTACTATTAAAAATAATTGGACTCTAAAAAAATTCGAACAAAATATGAATTTGTATCGAATTGGACGAGGGTTAAATACTGAGTTTTTTTGTGTATGTAAAACCGTCAAAGGAATTCATATACATATGCAAATGAATTTAACATTAGCATATTTGCAGACTTCAATTGAAATTATGAGGAATATGTTTTCTATTTAATTTGGGTTTCTTTTCAAGACTTTCAGGTTATTAGCATCATGTTTGGTTCGAGTTTATTAGTCTAGTGAAAAATAGTATGTAATTAATAGACTGCGGATGTTTATGCATTATCCAATTTTTGTAGACAAATTTTAAACAAAGCGGAATCAAATGGAACTTATTCATGAAGCGGAATCAAAATTAATAAGAACCGTACCAAATTCTATTGAATTTCGTGTTCTGATATTTTTTGAAAATTTACATACGCCATAAATGAATAAAGATCTGCAGTCTAGTTATTAAATTTTGATTCCTCATGGTCATCTTTAACAAAAACGATATATTTATTATTCAACTTTTTCGGAAACTTGCATGAAAAATTAATTGTCGAGGTTTAGTCTGGTCTGTTTGTTTACAAACGTATTTCTAATAAATCAATTTAATTTTTACCTTTATATTAATGGTTTCTTCGACCGGTCTTCCATCATGATACCAAGTCATTGTTGGTAACGGATTTCCCGTTGCTTTGCATTCAATTTTCACTCTTTGACCAGCCCTGCCCATTGCGTTTGATAAAGGTATCAGGAAATGTGGTTTCTCCATGTTACTTTCTGGGCCTGGAATTGTTCAAATGAAATTCCATGTTAATATCAGAATATCAGAAGACTATAGTAAAGCGTCTAATTTCGAAGAAATCGAAGCAAATTATAAACTAATTAGCATGTAATATTTTTAAGAAAATATACACTAAAACAAGTTTACTAGGTTGACTACTATAGAATAAAACAAATTCTATGCAAACTCTTTCTTTAAACACAGATTATACATTTTTTAAAAAACAAATAAAGAATTAGGATAAGCGTGTAATTGTGTAATGCTTTCGACAGAAAACTCGCCTAAACGCAGTGAACGATAAAACAAGAAAGACGTTTTAGATTGTCAAAGACTTAAAGTGAAAACAATTGCAAAATGTTAAAAGAGTTATTGATCAAATAGCTACGATTTATCCATGATATATTATACATATAGTAAGTCATTAATGCAGCAAACACGTTAACAATAATTAAGGTGGTTTTTAATATACATCAACCGTGCAACCGAAATATTTCATTGAGAGAAAGCACTAAGAGATATAAATGAAAAAAATTCATATTACGTTAATTGATTGTAAGTATCCAACAACTAATGAACAGGATACATTAAGAATATAAATTACATTATATTCTATAGTATTTGTATTTATAATTATGTGTTACATGCCATATATAATATTTCGTAGGCTACATATAATATAATATAGTAAATATACAAGGTTACACATTTATCAATAAACTTCCTAAATTGTGTTCTATTTTTACATAAAGAAATAAAAAGAAAATCCTCACGTTTTACATCGAGAAAAGCTGAAGTAGAAGCATGGCCCAACCGGTTCGCTGCTTTGCACGTATAAGTAGCCTTATCCTCGAGAAATACTTCGTCAAACTTTAACACCGCTTCGCCATTATTGTAAGTAATAATATAATCCGGAGAATTGTCGATGTTCGTATCATTTTTATACCACTGTACTGTTGGCAGAGGGTTGCCTTCGACAATGCAATCTAATCGGAGCGAGGAGCCTTCGGTCACTACCGATGCTGCCAATTCCTTTACAAAAATTGGAGGGCTCGGTTGCTCTTCCGGTGCTGTTTCTATAAATTAAACAAACAACAGTGCAAATTATTACTTCCAATTTATCATCTCTACAATAATGCATTCGATCGAATAGGGAAATGGTTTGAGGGTGGCCTCGGACCCTGCTAATTAACTTTTGCTGGAAACATTTTTCTGGCAGATGACCAAAAGCGGTTCAAAAATCGTG
>CM052341.1:13204522-13276203 GCA_028455595.1 Lasioglossum vierecki
TGGTATAATATTACTATACTTCTATACTGCTACACTAATATAATACTATACTATGTCTATTGTAATCTCTACTAATGTAATCCATTATATTAATAAAATATTATATAAAACTCTAACATTACATTATTTTTTACACTATGCTATACTATTTTTTACTATAGTATACTATATTATACTGTACTTTACTACACTACTTTTTGTTATATTATACTATTGTTCAGGCACGGAACTAATCTTCTATTTTACCAAGGGTATAACATGTTTCTGCACGAATTTTCTTTATACTTACTCTTCGGGAATCTATCTATGTATCTATCACGTAGAAGCAGAGCTTTGTACGATAAAAGAAGCTAAGAGAAATTTCAAAACACATGGAACAATCTTGCTCCTTGTTCCGCCAGGCTATTTCAAATCGCTCAGCGCCTTGGAACTAACGTAAGCGAACACCGAGAAACCATCTCAGTCGACGTTTGTTTATCGAAACGACGCCAAAATATCACGCACGGGAGGATCGATTATGTCTGTGAAAGTTTGGCGATCGTTAATTTCCGCGTCTCAGATCCTGAAAATAGCTACCGACATTCGCAGTCGTGTAAACACGTCAACGGGTTAACGAACGAATCGCTGGATGGGGAAATGATCGATGAACAGTGGCGTGAGTTGCATGAAAACTGGTATATAAAGCTTCATTATCGATGGCCACTGGGTAATTATACTCAGCGTAATAAGTTGCTAGTAACCTTGCGCGCAGCCGGACGATCGTTTTGCTTGTATGAGCTTCCATCACGGATTTCTCAACTTGCGAACACTTTAGTGTACCTTAGTTAATTTCTTTCAGTATATTCTAATATATTCCTGATCTATTCTTGTATATTCTAGTATATTCTGGTATATTCTGGTATATTCTGGTATATTCTGGTATATTATAATATATTCCAGTGTGTTCTGATGTATTATATTATATTATAGTATATTATAGTACATTCTGGTATATTTTGGTCTATTCTTGTATATTCTAGAATATTCTAATACATTATAGTATATTCTGGTATATTCTGGTATATTATAATATATTCCAATATGTTCTGATGTATTATATTATATTATAGTATATTATAGTACATTCTGGTATATTTTGGTCTATTCTTGTATATTCTAAAATATACTAGTACATTATAGTGTATTCTGGTATATTCTGGTATATTATAGTATATGCTAGTATGTTCTGTTGTCTTATATTATATTACAGTATATTATAATACATTCTGGTATATTCAGATATATTCTAGTACGTTCTTGTACATCCTGAAATATTCTAGTATATTCTAGTATATTCTAGTACATTTTCGTATATCTTAATATATTCTGATCTACTCTTGTATATTCTACAATATTCTAGTATATTATGGTATATTCTGGTATAGCATAGTATATTTCAGTATGTTCTGATGCATTATATTATATTCCAGTATATTTTAGTACATTTTTAATTTACTGTTGTTTAACGAATACACTCTATAAAAACACAACAGCACAGCTTACGTTTTTCAATATTTTACAGTGGAAATTGGTGGAAATATATTTTTCATGTGATCACTAGTAAATTGTATAACTGCAAATGTAAAGTTTGTAGTATGCAAACGAGTTGAAATGGTAGAACAACAGCTAACTTTACGTTTCCCAGCTATACATGAGCAGTTGAATAACAAGGCACAACATAGTTCATATCATGTGAGTTGCATTTATTTAAAAAGACAAAGAAATAGATTAATAAAAATTGGCCCTGGAGAATAACTAATTGTAAGTGGTCATGAAGTATATCATATTTACAACTTATTTAATGAACTAGATACAGTTTCAATTATTATCATCATAATTTAAGACAGGAGCAACAAATTTTGTGCTATTGTCAAACAGAAAGTGACAATTTAATGATTTGGTGTGATATTATAAAAAAATGGGCATCAAATTTATTGTTAGAAAAATAAATACTCCGAAGTATTGAAATGTTATTGATGAACAAATAAAGGCATGCTTAGGTGCTACACGTGCTGCTGAAGATAAATTTATTTTTCAATACCGAAACTCTGTGATTCATACTGCAAGCAATTCAAATTCAGTTTCAAAAATATTTGGAGGAGTTTTGTCAGAGTAGTATACAAAAATAGCAGATAATTTGCAACCGTCCAATGATTTTAAACAACACATTCCAGAGAAGTGAGAAGAACTGACGCATCTTATTTTGTAAAAATTATATAAATGCTCACCGAACTGTGTTACCACTGCTGTCATTAAATATGAATAAAACATACCAAAATATTAAATACAAAATATCATTGACAATAAAACTGGATTACTACATCTGCGTGTGCGATTTGAGTTTTTCCGCGTTGCAAGTAGAATGTGGTCGCGATGGTCGGACAAGTTTTTGCGAGTAAGATATCATTATATTGACGAAGAGATCGTGTAACGTTGACAGAACAAGGTTAGGTATCTGACATCATTGCTTCCGAAGGTTTTTTTTTAACATTCAACTACATTATTAATGTCAAGGTCACAAATTATCTCAGTTGTAGGCACAAAATATATACGATGTCTTAATATCTAAATTACATGCGAACCATCCCGTGTACAAACGACGTTAATCGAATTTGGGGAAATATAAGTGCACTATGTAAAAAATATTCGTCCACCCTTTAAAAACGAATGACTTTTTTTCAATGTGGACCAAACAGCTTGAATTTTTGGAGAAGTTAGGATGTGTGAATAACTTTTTTAAAAATTGCTATTTTTGTCATAATTCCTAAGAAGAAGAAAACGTCATGATTTTTAAACTTGTTATCTCTCCCTATAAAGAAAATTTCAAACATACCTTTTGTAAATCTAATTTATTTATGAGTGATGTTTTATTAAATTGCATCGCCTCATTCTTGTCATAAATGCACAAAATCCGCAGTTTCATTATCACTGGTTTTAATTTGACGATTTTGATGATTATGACAAAAATAGAAACGTAAAATTTGAAGCAGAGAACGTATTAAAAAGATTTAAGAAAATCAGTATAGTAGTTTCAATTCAATAAGATTATTAAACGAAGAAAGAATTTTTTATTTGGTTCCTTTGGCTTGTAATCGATGCAGACAATTTTTATTTTTGCACAAAGATCCGCAGTTTAATTATAACAAATGACTGCGTGTTTTTAGGTGAAATAAACATTTTCTGTATTAATTGCGAAAAATAGTACTTGGTTAAACACTTATTTCTCCTATTAGTAGTTTCAACAGTTCAATTAAATCCTTGAACAGTGTTCAACACTGTTCAATTATTAAAATGAATTATTACATGTTTGTGCAATTTTTATGGATTTTCAACGCATTGACATATTGTATCTAATAATTTCGGATTAGATTTATGACAAAAATGAACAGGTAAAACACAAAATTAAAATAATTTATAGATCTCAATATATCTTCCTCATCATACTAAAATAATTAAAGGAAAAAGGAAACTCCTATTTTAGCTCCTGTATTATTACAGTTGATGGTGAAAATGTTTATTTTGCATCTGGATGAGCAATAATAATACAATATAAAATTTCTGTAATAATTACAGCTTGCTAATTTTAACGGTTTCTATTGCGTTAGGAGGGATCGGAACGACAGACGTAACAAAACACGGAGCTGTCGGAAGCGTTATATTTTTAACGAGACCTGTTGCACGCTGAACGTTCAGTTTCCGATTTCTATTTTTAATGACAGCATCATCACTCGCGATATCGAGCATCCGTGTGCTCCTTTTTTCATCGGTGAATAACGCTCAGCAGGCTTCCAATAAATACGAACAGCGATTGAAACCGGTTGTCAATGTGCTGTTGCCAGATTAAAACTCTTCCAATCACGTTGAATCGCGATAGACATGCTACGAAAGTGTCACAATTACTGCTCGTTTGTCGGATCAGCGTTGCATTTAATTAGGACTCATTGGTATTCGCGTGCGAAAACACTCTGGACGCGATCTGTCTACACAAATCGTTATCGATACATTAACGTTTTATAATTTTGCATTGTATGATAAACAGACTGCAGATCTTTATGCGGAATATAAATCGTCTGCGACGATTGCAAGGAATAGAAAAGAAACAATATTATTCCCTCCCTCAATCATTTTAATAGACGAGATATCATATCATCATCAAGCAATCAAATAATATCAGTAGAATTTTCATAGCTATCATAAATTCACAATCACAAATTTTCAGGACTGTATGGGTATTTCCTTATGCCGATCGTAGAATTGTTAATAACAAATACATTAATGTTATTATCTGTATGGGGCTATAAAAAATTATTTTACACTTTTTAATCAGTCTTAAAAACGTAGTTTATTAAAAATTTCCTTTTTCCTTACACCCTTTTTACTTTTTCTGCTTTTTGGAGGAACACAGACAAGAAAGCGAATTAATATTGCATTGTCATCCAATTCTGAGTTATGTTTAAAGTTTCAAATCTCTAGCTCATAGGGAAGTTAGTTCAAAATCAATTGCAAAATTTTTACCAAACAGACAAACAAGAAAACGAGTTAATAAAAACGTGGGAAAAACGTGGTAAACTGCCTTTCCTTGGAAACAGGTGGTTACGTGCACGTATCGTAACGAACGGTGACTAGTAGCCGCGAAATTTTAATCCGCGCAAGCGACATTGGTACTACTTCGATGGTGACATCACATCCCTTTTTGCACACGCCAGTTTATTTGCAGCGAATCGTCGTCGTGCCATTCTAAATCCTTCGCTTACGCGCGATCGCCACTCCGCGAGAAGAATTCTATCAACTCCGCCCACACACGCGGTCTTTTGATCATTCAAATTCAAACGGCGCGTCACGTCGCCTTGATCTTTCAGATCAAATTTCGTGAACGTAACATCTCGAGGGCACGCTTTCGTGGAAATAATGATAACGGGTTCCTGAATTAATGAATACCATTCATCTTGATTAGCGAGCCGGCACGTTTGATCTTCCTCCCGTTTTGTAACTTCATCCACTACGTTGACTTACAAATTTCATGTTTTCTGTTTTAAATTTATAATCAGCAGCGCCGTTCAACAATCAGTGTTACATTGTTGGAAATCCTCAACCCCTGTTAAACTTGGAATTCGTTGATATAAAGATTCTTATTGAGATGGTTTTAAGATTTGCTTTTTTAAAGTTGCCGGAGGTTTAATCTTATTTTAAAACGTATCTCTGATTCCGATTGTTCGGTGGATATTAATAATAGATTTGCAGTCGGTGTAAAGAGTATTTATATATGTACACCCTTTAATAACGAATAACTTTTAAAAAACTAATTTATTTGAGATGTTACATGGATTAGTTTACGAGTAAATTTAAAAAATTGCTCTACCTATAACGAAAATTTAAAATGCGTGAATTTTGTAAATCTAAGTAAACATACATGTACAATATTTCATCAAAATTGATAGACGCATAAACAAAATTAGAGGTATTGTAAGATGTAAAAATCTTTTAAAACTTGTTGTTTGCAACTTTTATATGTGGGCCTATATTGAAAATGTAAAAAATGCATTTTGTAGATCTGTATCTGTTATACATTTCCTCAAAATTTCATTAAAATCGTTTGATGCGGAAAAAACTACAGACATTGAAAAATGGAAGAATCCTCAGATTTATCTTCAGTTATTCCTATACAATATTACATTTAGACATAATTGACACAGATTTACAAATTGCATTTTTTAAATTTTCAATATAGGCCCGCATAGAAAAGTTATAAACAGTAATTTCTAATATTTTCTCTATAATTTCGACTGCTTGTAATTTTTTCAAAAAAAATTTTTACGTCTTGTAGTAAACTAATTGCTCCAACTTATCAAATAAATCCAAGTCGTATATATGGTAAAATATTTAAGAGATTACCGTTCTGTTAACACTAATCCTAAAAGTAACTTGTACATTTTCCCTTATAAAAATAACAAAATTAATTTTATTTAAATTTCAATAGTTGCAAAATAAAAAATCTGGAACCAGTCATTTCGACCGCTCATGGTAAGTTTAGTGTTAATGAATAAGGAATAATTCATGATGTTACATATCTCTCGAAGTTGAAAATTTTTAAAACGCCGATACAATAGTAAGTCATCGTGTACTACACTAAATTACGAAAAAATTGGACAAATGAAACCATTTTATCAGAAAACCATTATTCATTTGTTCGTTAAAACGGTTTCACACAAAACTGAAGAGGTACGTGATTTTACATTTGTTTGAACTCGAGAAACGATTTTTTTAATATTTTGATTCTATTATATAATTAATTTGCTAGTTATCATATTTATTACTGACACAATTTTTCAACAGTCCAAAATACTGATCAATAGACAGCGGATTTAATGCATTTATTACGTAAATTAACAGGTGTGATTTAAAAGAGTAAAGACATTAGAAGAATTGAAGAATACTGTTATTATTTGTAACCTATTAACCATATTACAAGAGAAATTGAATCTCTATTTCACTCCAGTTTGTTCCAATTTAGTTAGAACATTTTTATGTTGCATAAAGATCTACTATTGCGACAAGACTCTCGCACAAACATTTATTACAGAAACTCGTACAGAAAGAAGTACATTACAGTGAGCCTGTACTAATGTAGCATCTGTTCTGTGTCCAATTATCCCACCATCGCTGTCATGGGGTTAAATAACCAATTAGAAGAAGGGAAAGAGCCTCTCGAATAAATCCAATTCTAAACTGTCCATTCTAAGTGTCCGAAGAGTTAAAATTAAGATTTCACAAGCTTGGACGATCTCGGTGGCTATCCCTCTTCGTAAACGCGTTCATGCACTCTCGTCGATTGGATGTCACGAGGGAATTGCTATAATTAATACCCGATATGATAACGTACTCGGGCGTGGTATAAATTCTGATATAATACTTGCCATGAAATGTAAGAGAGTATACAAAGAATTTACGATGCTGCTTCTCCTGCTTATTAACCATCCCGAGTAGAACTATTATTATTAAACTGCGGATCTTTGTGCATTTATAAAGAAATTCGTTGCATGAAATATAAAACAGTAAAAGATTAGAAAAATTTGAGAACATTTTAATGTAATAAAGCCATTAAGACATGAAATCAATTTTTATTTTATTTCTGCTTTCCACAATAAATGCAGAAAATTTTTATTGTGAATAAAAATTGCAATATTATAAATTATATTGACCGTACACGCGTGTAACTACTTTTTGTATAGTTTTCGCCATCGAATCAGAGTTGACAGAGGAGGAAAAAGTGACTTAAGGAGTAGATTAATTTCCAGAATTCTAAGGGTGCAGGATGCGCCTTCTCATTTCTCGATAATGCAAAGATAGGATTTTTCAATAGTCAAAAGTCATAGATTAAAGATCAATCTAGGCCGCGATCGCCCTGATAAGTTCTATTTTTGCGTTTACCAGGCGTAATTTGCATTACTCGACAGCATGTAATTCTCTGTGGCAGCTTTATGAAAATAGCTACATGCTCTCAGCTCTATGCTTGCGAATATGCAAATTATAAATTATGAGAGCGGTTGAGGCCTAGATTAATCTGTTATCTGGCGCTTTTCACTACTGAAAACCTCCAGCTTTGCATTATGAAGAAATGAGAAAGCGCATCCCACACTCTCGCAATCCTAGAAACGGCTCTGAGGCTTCTGTTTATTATAATAAGAATACGAATCTTTTAAGGTAATAAAAGCTTTCGTAAATACGTGTTTATCTATCTCTATACATGCTTGGCTTTAGTTTTTTTAGTGTTTAGTTAGAAATAAGATCGAGTAAGGTTTTTATAAGAACAGCGTGAAAGGAAGCGAAGGGGAAAGATGTATATGAACCTTACATTAATATTAACCTTAAGGGGAATCATTAATTCAATATATAGACTGCGGATCTTCATGCAAAATAAAAATTAGTGTAGTAATTTTTATAAAGTTGCGACAGCTACATGCTGCCGGATAATGAAAATTGGAGCTTTTAATCAGAACGAATAAATGAGTTTACTAACTATCAAGTTAAGCTTTGTATTTTAAACAGTATCTACGGAAATATGTGAATGGAAATGATCATAATAATAAGGATAAGACTTCTCCGGAATTGATAGAATTGTATGTCAAAACTTGCACGTGCAAGTAAGAACTATTGATTCATCAATTAACGATTGATTGATCGTAACTGATCGTAATTCTCTACTACTATGTTAAGCAGTGAAACGAAGATATCGAAGATAACCCAACGAATTCATGTTATAACTCAACTCCGGACCTTTATGCAGAATAAAAAGTTTGCGAATCAGTTTCAAGACACAGGAGATAAATATAAATTTTACACTGACAATTTTAATGTGGTGAAGATAATATATTAAAACTCTTAAAGTGTTCTAATTTTTAATTGTAATGTTTTATACCAAAATTTTGTATTAAATTAGTTTACGATAAGAGATTCGTCATTCGCAAACTGGATTTTGAAAGTTTCATTTGAGCCTAATTTTAAACTTTTTTATTTTCAAAATTTTTAATTTTGTACTGCAACTTTGAGGACTATTTTGGCTCTTTTAACACGAATGTCGGCAGCTAGAAAAAATATGTGTCATATATTTTTCTACAAGCTGTTGTATATCTTGTATAAATTTCATTAAAATCGGCATGTTACAATTGAGTAATTTCCCTTGTTAGTATTCAAATTGTTCTTGGATCCACTATAGGTGCTGTTACTGCTGCACAATATGTATTATGGTTTGTCTGGCTTCATTATCATTAGACTGCGGACCTTGATGCAAAAGAAAATATTCTTTGCATCATATATATTCTTATATACTTATATTTAAGGTTTTATGTTTCAAATAAGTATGTACTATAGTTATAAATGCATACGATCCACAGTTTCATTCAAAATAAAAATCGCACGGAATATGAATAAATTGAATCTTGTTATTTTCATAATACTATACACATTAGTCACTTTTCATGGTCGGTAGATTTAATATTAAATAAAACGTTCTAATATCGACAATTTCCCGAGAATTGGGAAATTCAGTGTTGGAATACTTTTTGGATCCACTGTATTGTCGCTGACGAATGGCAGTAGTAAGAGAGGAGACGAGATCGGTCCAGACGAAACTTTGGCAAGCTGCCAAAGATGAAAATGGAAGCATATCTCGTCTTTCTGTGGTCCAACTGCCGGGTCGACGAACCCAGGGGACCGATCTCTTCTAGTTTCTACGCTTCCCCCTTTCCCGTTCCAGAAGGGGTTCGCCATCTCTCGTCTTTCTCTTCCCGAATTTACCTACGAGCTCGTGTTTAGATTTAGAAGTGTACCCGGGTGCTCCGGAAATCCGACGTCGTTTTCATTTCGCCGACTTTTTCGAACGACCCCTGATTTACAGTGACGAGCAAAACTAAACATATTAGCTTCGTGGAAGAGTAAGTGCGGTTTTTCTTATTGAATTTTATATTTCGCTTTATTTGCCCATTTCAGCTAAACAATGAATGACTGTTGCTCCTCTCGAGATACTTTTCAAGGATCTACTTCGATAATGGATAAGGAACATTTTAACGATGTTACATATGTACTTTCACGAAATGAAGAAGAAAAACAATTTATAATGCAAACTGTGTCAAATTCGTTCAATCTAGCAACAGCTTTTTTAATGTATCTTCCTGGGTTTCATTCCAAGCACTTTCTAAATAAGTCCACAATAGTTTCTCTGATTTTGGGCACAATTGATTTTCTTTCGATTACCTAGAGGCCCCAGTAGCAAGTAGATAGAGCGAAGAGACATTTGCAACCACCATAGCTAAGTGTGTTTAGTGATGGGCATAAAATACTCTGCTTTGCAAGTTTTTTAACTAATCAAGCACTAGAGAGTTTCGAATCAATTCGATATTTATTCGAAATCAGAAGTTATTGAAATTCTTGATGTCGTGAAAATTTTAAGTCTTGATAATCTTAATAATTGTACTTTTTATGATATTGGTACCATCATACCGTTATTCATTTCAATGCTGACATGACGTAATCATTGTTTCGTGATAGATGTAACATTTCAAGAGTTTCAATTCTTACAAACCTTCCAAGGTTTTAGGCTCTCAAGATTTTCAAGACAATGAAGACTTTCAAGACGTCCGAGAGTTTCGAGAGTTCTAAGCTTCGAATTATGTTGCAAATGATTCCAATTTTTCGAAGTGATTCATATCCCATCACTAAGTGTGTTCGCTCAACCAGTCTTCGTTTGCTTATTATCTTCTTATTCGCAGTAATAGATCTTGAATATTATCTGTATTATTAATTATTATTTTTATATGAATGTATACAAGAAATACTGTGGCAATAGTTACATTGGTATGCCTTATTTTAAATATATTTTATATATCTATCTATCTTCTTCTATATAAATAAAAATTAAATGCTTTCGTTGGTAAGCGCATCACTTGAGAATGGCTGGATCGATTTGGAATAATTTTTATTAATAATGTTATGTTCATAATAGTTCGAATAAGGGGTTTAGGGAAAGAAAAGTTGAAGAAGGTGCCCGGAAAAATGGAAAATTCGGGGAAAAATTAAAGTGCTTTTTCTATGGGATTTTTACAGGAACTTGAGATCATAACTCACGATTCGAACAATGGATATACGTAATTGTTTTTTGTTTTGTTCGTTATGGACCTGGAAAAATTTTCAAGGTAAAGAAAATCATAATTTTTGAAAAGGTATAAGTAGCAGGTTGACTTGTTCTCATTTTTACTTTGTTTATACATTTCTGATAGCTCTTCACAAATTCACAAAACGATCCCAAACAAATTTATTTAAATTTGGACAGGACAACGTCTGTCGGGTCAACTAGTTTTCAATAAACTGAGGGTGATTGCCAAAGCTGCCAAATTGGCAGCATCAAATACAGAAATGAAACAAATCACTCATTATACCAGACTAAATGACCTCGAAAATAATATAAATGAAATATTCAGGAAACATGTAACTGATAATATTAAAAGAATTTATGCACAAAAGTACCATAACGAAGGAGCGTATTTTGAGTGACAAAAGCTTCCAAGTCCAATAGATCGTCAAATTCAAACGTCAATTTCTAGAATCAGAATTGGACACTCAGAAGTAACCCATTCATTTTAGTTAAGTAAAAAAGAAAACACGATCTGCGATATATGTAAAATACCAGTTAATATACATCACCTTATACTGGAATGCAAAAAATATGAATTTTGTTAGGTTCTGAGGAACACATTGTCGGTCTTGCCCAATATATCAAACATACTAAGATGTACAAAATATTGTAAGAAAATGTACCGCATTGCTAATGACCTTTGATGTTAAAGCAACATTAAATAATTAAATAAAAATAAAAAAAATTCTTATGATCGGTAGTGTATCGTTAAGTTACAGTGTATAGTTAATCCTATTTCTAATATGAAATCGGGCATTTCATCCGCAAGAACCGAATATAAAATGTTGGTGTGTAAATTGAGGGGTGTCGCCTCGATCACAAGTTCCATCAACGCTGAAATAATTGATTCTGCCCGCTAAATAATCGTAATTGCAAGCTACATGTCAAGTGTCACGGAGAACGCGTCCCCAGCTTCATCATCTACCGCAATCATCATTCAACACGGCCAACCTTTCTCTCTGGTCCGCTTCGCGCGCAGTGAAATGAAAAATCGGATGTACCAAGAAGAAGATAAATCACCGCAGTCGCGCGAAATAAGACGAGTAATCGTTATCGAGCAACCCAGCTCGATAGCATAGTGATCGCAAGCAGAGTTTCTACGATGGTAAAACGATGTCCCGGCTCGCGATACCGATCGATACTACGCGTGGAGCGATCGGCAACGATCCATGAAATCTACCATCGATCATTTCAGAATCGTGTTTCTCTTGTTAAGAAATTCTGTCACGCGTGTTTAGATTTTTCGTCGTGAAGGTACGGTATATGTATTCTGGAAATGTAACAGGTTCGCGCTGGCGACCAAAGGCAACTAAAAATTTGAATAAAATTAAATTTCAAAAGCATAATTAAATACAGCTTAAAACAAGCTTTAAAATGACATATTAAATTCAGGTAAATATTTATTCGTATAAAATTGCAATTAAAACAAAGAAATAAAAATCCTGAATTTTTTCTTTACAACCTAATAAATAAATTTTGTTTCAGCATCAATCTTTTGTATGTGTAGAAAAATAACACATCGACGATAGCATTATGTGATATTTGGTGAAAATGTGATTAACAAATACATAGACTGCAATAGAAGTTTAATTGTTAATTGTGATTAATTATTCAAGTAGAAATTTATTTGTCAATCGTTGATTATGTTATTGCCTAACCCTGCTATTATCCAAGGAAAAAAAGTCTTGCGCTCGTTCACGGTTAATAAATATGTTGTGGAAATTTGAACATTGTCGTCTATTTTCTTTACAGTTCTTTGCCGTATCACTTTCTTTACAGTTGCTGCGATTAGAACACGCCTATATCCCCAAAAATCTTGTATAAGAAAAAAAGAAAAATTATACTTTTTCTATAGCTACCTTTGTTTTAATGCTTAAGTATTGAATATAAGCAAATCAAATTTTATTTCGTTTTAAATGAAACGGGTAACATTATTTATTATCCTATTTCAAATCCTGATATTTATCATTTCTCCCATTCTGAGAGGCTTTGATACACAATTGAATACTGGAATTAAAAGAGAAAATCCATGTAAAACTTATAAGAATACAATTTATTTCAGACACTAGAAAAATTGCAATTTTAAAATTATAACTTTAAAAAAATAGAAAAGTGAGGAAAAAAAATTAGAACATCAAAAAACTAGAAAGCTTTCTTGAAAAAGGAACAACAAACCAATTGTCGGAGAACTTTCAGCCTGGTTTCATCGTAAAAAACTTTTTACTACTTTTCCAGAAATAATTTTTGAAAACAAGACGCTTACAGCTTTTTTTAATTTCAATCTTCAACCTAGCTCTCCAAGGAGAATATGCATAGTATTTCAAAAAATGCCTGTGTCCAGAGGTCAGTTTCAGATGGACATTAATCAAGTATTGATTACAAGCGAATCAAATTTTATGAAACGCGTAACATTCATATTTGTTAGACTTTGATTATAATCTTCACGACGTGTGTGACTCGTTTAAATACAGCTTGGGGTTAATGGGAAATAATCTCCGCAGCGAGAAAAGCCTTGAGCTTTGTTACGGTGTACAGTGTTTCCCGGCGTGTTTACCGCAGAACTTTTTTCAGCCGAGTTTTCGCGCGATTCGAGCGGCGATATTAAAACTCGTTTTGCGATAGTGTCTGCGCACGGTATCTGGATCGGGCGGCTCGTCGCGTCGTGTCCGCTGGCATACCAACGCCTTTAAGAGAAATTGCGGTGGTTTGTTGAAAAGTTCGTGTCTGCTTCTAGAACGGCTTCCTGTATTTCTAGACGAACTGTTACCTTTACACCATTGTGCAGAGTGTGGTGAAGAACGTGCGAAGTTTCTGGATATTTAAACATTCTGCCGAAAGATTCTACATTATCAGTAGACAGCGATTTTTGACAAAAATGAGGTGTCCTTTGAAACGGTGATAATATTAGAAGAGTTTAAAAATACTGTTATATTAGTTTCAACCTGTTAAATGTATTAAGGAAGAAATTAAATTTCAATTACGCCCTTCTGACATATTTGAACCACCCTGTATGAAGATGACATAGTGCATTTCAACTTTAAAAAAAGATCAATTTTTACAGTTTCTTTAAGTATTAGTAAATATAGGGAGATCTTCAATTTAACGTGATTTGGACCATAATCACATTTATAGTGATTGAGATAAGTGCTTTCCAATTTGCTTTATGTTCGACTTTCAAATGACCGGAATCATAGCAACGGCCAACACATTTCTTTTAATACATACGCTATGAATAAAAATATAACACGTGTAATTTTGATTATGTGCACTTTAAAAGAAATAATTTATGTACTCCAAATAACCATAAATGTCAGTATAAAATCGTAATGCAAAGAGTTTAATACTACTTCTGAAAGAAATTCCCACGAATTGGAGATGAAAGAGTATTAAAAATCAGAATAGCTCTTAGATAAAAATAAAATGGTTTTTTTCAAAGTTGCCAAATCGAATTTCCCTTTAAACCTAGAACCATATAATATTTCAGCGTCGGGACGCGTCGCACAGTGGTCGAAAATACCGTTTTGGCACTCTAAAATAATAACTTCTACACTGTTAGAGATAATCAAATGAAATTTAATAAATAAAAAGGTAATATTGAAAACTTCGAATTGCAACAAAAATTATTTTGAATTTACAAGGTGTTTATTAACTGCACAGGTTCTAAACAAATGACAGAATGAGTGGGATGTGTGGAATTAATATTCCTGAAGTAAATCCATAATTTCTGGTAGATAGTTTATTAGATTCCGGCTGAGATGTACATATTTAAAGTTAAAATTGTGGCGGAAAACTTGTGTTCACTTGAAGGAACTATAATTGTCAAAACGTAATAACAATTACTCGTTTAAAATCATTATAAATTCTAGAAGATATCAGCTTTAATAGTTTTCTTTTAAATTGCACTTGAATATTGGAAAAATCATGTGAAACGAGACGATTTCACGTTCTTAATTTTTTTCCTGAACTTTTCCAACCTTTTGTGGGTCATGGAGGTGAAAAAAAATTTTTAACTTCCCGATGTTATTTTTTTTTTAGTGAAATATTTTTAAAACGATCCCGTCACTCTCGAAAAACGACCACGAAAAATACGTGAGCATATCTACAAGAACCGATGACAATGAAATCAGATTCCGGAGCAGGCCGGAGTGAAAGTGAACACTGCAAACTGCAACGAGTGCAATCATTGCACGCGGAGTCGCGCGTGCAGCCCGCGTGTATCGGCGCGCGTGTCTCGTCTTGAGAACGATGAGTGCAATCGGTACACGGTGCTGCACCGCCATATTCGGTGTACTGAAATTGGGACAAGCCTGCGGGCACGATTGTACGAGGCAACGAGAATTTCTTGAAATGTCCTCTCCATTTTTTTTTACCAAAACTG
This sequence comes from Lasioglossum vierecki, assembly GCA_028455595.1. NCBI lineage: Eukaryota > Metazoa > Arthropoda > Insecta > Hymenoptera > Halictidae > Lasioglossum > Lasioglossum vierecki. The sequence goes on from CM052341.1 coordinate 13,219,627, forward strand.
TCGCGTACACGACGATTTTATTTTTCGTACAGTAATTGGTAGATTGCTATATAAATAATAATTAAATGCTGTCGTTGGTAAGCACATCACCTGAGAACGGTTGGATCGATTTGACTAATTTTTTAAATAAAATTTTCATAATAATCCGAATAAGGTTTTTAGGGAAAGAAAAGTTGAAAAAGGTGCCCAGAAGAATGGAAAATTCGGGAAAAAATTAAAGTGCTTTTTTCTATGGGATTAATAGATATTGATATATAATGATATATAATGTATATATATATAATATATAATTTTTTATTGTTTTATTTATTTATCATATCACATATTTTATTATATCATTGTATATATTTTATATAATATATAAAAATATATAATGATATATAATGATAGATAGATAATGATCACTCAGAAATACGTTTTTTCTCGTTTTTACTTTGTTTACACATTTCCAATAGCTTTTCACAAATTCACGAAACGAATAAATTTATTGAAATTTAAACAGAACAACATCTGTCGGTTCAGCTAGCTTATAATAAAAGTGCCTTACAATATCGTGTCTGACCCGTGGTGAAGACTGATAAAAATGTATGTTAACCCTTCGCTGCGTAGTGTATCATACCTGATACAGTTAACAAATCTGGTATATAGTAAACTAAAAATGTGTTTTCGTACTATTTTCATTTTTCTGAGAATGTTGGTTAAATTTTATTGAATATGTTTGCTTTAAATAAAATACAAAAATGACGCTCTTTCAATTTTTTCATCGGAATTAAAAAATCATGCACTGAAGAAATAATAAATTTCTTTTAAACCAAAATAATATTCTATTTTGTTTTTGTTAATGCACAGCTATTGGAGAACGCATTGGCATACAATAGGTATTTTATGACCGAAAATCATGAAAGATTGCAATTTTTACCACTTTCTTGTTCGTTTACAATTCTTAAATCAATTATCCAATTTCAATGAAATTTTCAGAACGTATATACAATACTTTGTACGAGTTTACAAAACACATCTTTTAAAGTGTCGTTATTTGTCTAGTTAAAAATAGTTGTAACAATCAATTTCTAATATTGTTTTTCACAATTCCGACGAAATGCATGTTTTTCAACATATTGTTGCGGAGGCATCATTCACTGAACAAATTCTTCTAGCCTTACAAATAAATTGAAGTCCATTCATAAAAATTGTTCTGACTTAAAGTGTGTGCGATCAGTCATGCTTCTAACTGTATTTTGAAGGGGACAACATTCATGTAGACATGTAGTTATTTTTTTAACACACCTCGTAGGTGGCGCTATAGTTCAAAACCGCAGATAAACTCGCGTGAGAATCTCGCTTCTGTTAGGACATTAAGAATGATACCATTGCATGTCCGGATAAAATTAGTCCAACCTATCAGGCTCATGATCTCGTTTAATATTTATAAGATCATCCTTCGGTGGTTACTTTGTCCAGGCACCGAGTGACGGATCAAAACGCGACGCCCGCCGCGTTCAAAGTATGCGGTAGACGGTGACGACTAATTGGTAGGTTCAGTAGAAAATTAACCGATAATTTGTAAATTTCGCCGGCGCTAATTAACGGGACGGCGGGATGGTTAATTTGCAAATAGCCGAGCGTGGCGCTCGCCAGTGGAACAATGAGTAATTATTTCGGTCGAAGGACCGCGAAGAAACGATTCGCTGCCGATGCAAATGGATATGCCAAGACGCGCCGCGTGTAGCCGATAATGCTGTGATGTAACTGTAACCGGTAATACCGTGATGTAATGTATCAAACCAGTTATATCGCTGTTATCGCTTATTCCCGTGATAAGATCGCGTGACGGCGTAGGAGGAGTCGCGGTGCGCCGATCGCCACTGTCCTTTTCTAAATCCCCCTCAAACAAATCTTCATATTGTCAGATAACATCTTCTCGCAAGCGCGCAAATTGTTCTTACGAAACAAATCGCTAAATTAAAATTAAAATTAGAAAAGAACCACGAACATGATCGACACCGGGAAGATACGGACGAATCGTGGCTGAAAGCGAAACACACGCGCTCCCTGGACAGGTAATTGAGACATTCTTATCGCGATCGAGCCGAGGAATTCGCTCGGTAAAACATAATAGGGTAAATGTACTTATTACTGCGGGTGTACGTTTTAGTGTGGTATGTTTTCCAAATACGTCAAGATAAATTCTTTTCCCTGAATTATATTGTGCTCGAATATTATAACTATATATATACATATTATATAATATAATATATAATAATATATAATATAGTATATAATATAATATATAATAATATATAATATAATATATAATAATATATGATAATATATAATAATATATTATATATTAATATAATATATAATAATATATTATATATTAATATAATATATAATATATAAAATAAATAAATAAATATATATATAAATAAATAAGATTCAAATACGTCAAGATAAATTCTTTTCGCTGAATTATATTGTGCTCGAATATTATAACTGTAATATAAAAATAAAATGAAAAATTGAGAAAAATGATTATTTTAGTAGCCCCACACTTTCCATTTTTAGTCTCACATTGTGTTAATACGCTCCACAAATAGAAATGCGATAATAAATTCAATATTACATTAATACTTTATTGAATGTGATTAACAGCAGGCATGTTTCATTTAATAAATTATTTAGGATTATTGGGATTAAATACAGCCTGTATATTTCATCTATATTGTATTGAAAAAGTTATATTTATATAAAAATCCTCTACCTGAATTGTAACAAACTGGAGTGAAATAGAAATTTATTTTATTTTTTAATGTGTTTAATATGTTGAAAATAATACAAGGATATTTTTAAATTCGTCTAGAGTTTTTACTATTTTAAATTACACCTACTCATTTTTGTCATAAATGCACAAAATCCACTGTCTACCAATAATATAAAAGACTTTCAAGCAAGTGCATCAGAATAGCTATGGAAACGCCACTGACAACTAGTTGTTACAAAATTTATAATTTTTGCTGTATAATGGACATTGATAACCAACAATTCGCCAATATTTCACGGCTATACATTAGAGTGGATTTATTATTTTCGATTATATAGTAGATTTCTACACTACTTTAGAGTGATTACATAAATACAGTTATTTCCTACGCCTTTCTGCAAACAAGTCTCAATTACACCTCTCGTTTCATCGATCACGAGTATTTGCCCAGTGCACGTGGGCAACCATCTATCTGTGTGTACACAGTCCAGACACAGTTCATACTTCCATCATCCCAAAAAGACTGGAACTGTTTCGTCTAATTTTAAGCAACTCGTTTTTAAAGTGATGTATAAATACTTTTTATACCTACTGCCAGTGCTGAGTAAAATGGTATTTGAAATAATTTGTAATAATTATTTACTTTCGAATTAATGGAAATACTATTCAAAATATTTGTTTAACTCTAAGTATAAATACAATATGTGTGATAACTATCTTATTTAGTTTTGCATTAATGGAAAGATTATTTACGATATGCCTTTATTATATATAAACTCTGGTATTTCGTATAGATTATGAACCTTTAACCATATTAATAGAGTAATATAATAAATAATACATAATAATACACAATAAAGCATACATCAAAAATATGTAAAAACAATTTGGATAAACTTCAACGTAATGATTCATTAAAAAATGTGAAATGGACACTCTAATCATCAGATTTGAACCTCATAGAAATATGTATTATGGGATTAACTGGACAGACTGGTACGAAACTTTTGTCCTACTTCGAAAACACGTTTATGGAATATTTTTGAACAAGAATGGAATAATGTAACAACAGAAAGTGGAAACTGTAATAAAGAAACGTGAAAAATGTAAATTTTAGTGCTTAGCAGCAATGGTTTCCTTGTTTAATTTCAAATCGATATATAACTACCCTATTCTGTCGTTATCTCTTTGAACGTATACTCCTCTAATAATTCTCGCCAGTCACGCGTGGGTGGCTCAATGCCCAAAAGGAACGAATCCGTTGATCACAATGGATAGGCTCTACCTCACATGATGAAGGGAAGATTAAGCAATTACACGATAGAAAATATTATGCAACGATGTTTAGACAACAAAGGTAAATGTGTGGATACGTGTGGTGAGAATGAGAAAGAAACATAATGAGCGAGAGGTACAAATGTATAAATTGAATTTAGTCGTGTGAATAAAGAATAAAGAAATGCTAAAAACTGGGTCATTTTAATATTGATTGCAAGGTCTCTAATTTAAGAAACTTAATAGAGATATAAACCAGACACAACTGAACATAATCAGACCTAACCTGACCTAGCCTAACGTAAAGTAAATTTTAAAAATAAATAACACAAGCTCAGCGTTGTTATTTGTTATTTAAAATGTGGATTGAGACCCAACCCATGTCTAATTAACCCCTTAGAACATTGTGTTTGACTCGTGATGAAGATGCAGTATTTTATCCATATAAGTCCTCAGCCAGAGTTGTGCAGAATTACAATTGAATTACTCCAGAATTATAATTACAAAGTAATTAAATTAAATTGTAATTCAATTATGTTGTAATTTATAATTCAGATCTTCATTCAATTAAATTATAATATAATTCGTAATTGCTGGAGCACAATTATAAAATACATTGTAATTGAATTAAATTGTAATTCAATTATGTTGTTATTTACAATTCAGATCTTTAGTCAATTAAATTACAATGTAATTCGTAATTGCAATGGAGTACAATTATAAAATACATTGTTTTCATGTAATGTATTGTATTATATTATATTTCAAGTATATTGTATTTCAATTATACTGTAATTCAATTACAAATTGCATTTCAATTACATTGTATTTCAATTATAAACTGATTGAAATACTTAGTAACTGAATTACGTTGTATTTAAATTATATAGTAATTCATTTACGACGTAATTGAATTACTATTAATTGAAATACAATGTAATTCAACTACGTAATTGAATTACAATGTAATTGAATTAGCACAACTCTGTCCTCAGCATGGATCCAGGGACAGTATTCTTTGAGTTTTGCCGAACGTAGAGAAGGACAGCTGAGCTCGAGAAGCCTCGGTCCCTGAGAAATGTGAACATAGCTAATCCAAATTTGCAACTTGCTTATTTTTCATTATTTTTTGATGGGACTTCGATGACCAAGTTTGTGGCATTTTTCTGATAAAAATCATACCAAAGTATTAAATTATGTTAAGTTATGTGGCATATCAGCCGCAGGGTTAAAGAGTCGTCGCGTCTTTTACGTTTCTCCAGTCCTAACCCGGAAATCATGCGTGTATCCGTCGACACACATAAGTCACGCGAAGTCCTCGACTCGTTTTTTGCGAAATCGAGAAAGGCTGTCTGCGATTCTGGGATACCCTGGTCGCGTTCGAGGTGATCTTTTATGGACAACCTGTCGCAATCTCGGGTATTTCGATCTGCACGATAAAGAAAACTTACGCGATCCGTAAGTAGTACATTTCTAAAAAGAACAACTTTCCGAAAGTACTGTTTCATCTTGTACCTAGCGCGAATGTTTTAAAATCTCGCATTTAGTCGCTACTATTAGTAGACTGGGAATCTTTATGCATTTAAGGCTTATAGCAATTTTCAAAAAATGATCAAATATAAGAGTGCACGTGAGTAATAAAGAAAAAGAGAAAAAAGACAGAAAGCGGAGATGGAGAATTGACAGAAATATATCTCAACAAAAACTAAAACTGAGTTTACTCAGTTTTGAATTCAGTTCCAGCTGTTGATCATTGATCAATTATCCGATTAACGATTGCAATTGAAAGGAAGGTAACCTTTAACCGCAATCAACGACTAAAGTAGAAGTTTAATTGTTAATTGCGATTAACAATTGAAGTAGAAATTTATTCATCAATCGTCGATTAAATTTCTTCCAACTCTGCCAGAGGTTTAGACGTGAAGCGTGAGGCTGAAACGAATTTTTTCGAACGGGGACCAGTTCGAAGGTGCTTGAAGATGACTGTACCGACTGTATGGGGTCCCATCTTTCGGCCGTCCACCTTATATTTTCCTTTTTCTGTTCCGTTCGGTCCCTTCGTAGGTAGGAGTCAGTGTCGTAAGGTCGTAGGTACGATGTAGGTAGAGGCGAGGAGGAAGGATCACGCCTGCCGTCTCGTATAATACCGGTTTGTTGGATTACACGAGACCGTATGGCCGATCCATGCCACGGTAGATCCAGTTGGATCGAACCGCGGGGACCGGGCTTCGTGTGTCTGTCTATCTGTCTGTCTCCCCGTCTGGATGCTTGTCTTTTCGATTACGCTGCGGCGATAACATGCATTAACGGCCCCCATCCGCGAGAATATGGTAAACATTTTTGCCGTGGATTTTTCCAAATTTTATCGATCATCGAACGATTCACCGCAAGGATAGAATTGTTCAAGTAAATTCGCAGTAAAAACACGGTTATTTCGTTTCTCAAAAAATCGACATGAGTTCTTTTAAATGGCCACGGAGCCGATTCTGTAGGTGCATAGTTTAGGAATTATAACACAAAAAGTGTGCGTTCTTCTTAAACCTTTTTGGTTTATCGACTTTTTAAACAGCTGTAGCTTTTCAACAGTAGGTTTTAGGGAAAAATCTGAAACCACCTTGGCGATTGAAAATTTAATTACGTTAATAATCAACCAGGATTTGTCATTGCACGTGAACAAAGTCATGGGTACAGCTAGTTGATTTATCAAAAGGTGGAAATGATTTGCGAAAGGGTGCATTTGACTTGAAAATTTAATTACGTTAATAATCAACCAGTATTTGTTATTGCACGTGAACAAAGTCGCGGCTACAGTTGATTTACAAAAAAGGTGAATTCGGAGTGCGAAACCTGTAACAAGGTTTAAAGAAATAGAAAATGTCTGGTTTTGAAATTCAATGTGGAAGCATCGGTCAAAAAACACCAGGCAGCTTTCCTATTATTGATTGCAAGAAATGCGACTTGGGAGAGTGTTGCATCGGGAATCTTATGATACGCTCAAAGAACACCATTCAGATCGTGTTCAAGGGAGCTTACGCAATCCCCTGGCAAACCGTTTCAGTCTAGATGTTTGATGTTCCTCGTTAACAATGGAATCGTCCAGACCGCGTCCAATTATTTTCGTGGGATAACGAACGCGAGATGGTACCCCGTTCATGGTGGGTTCACGATGGAAGGAACCGTAGCGGTTAAATTTATCCTTCGTGGAGTTTCGGAGACCTCGTTTTGCTCGATGGTTACCTAAAACGCTCACAGTTTCGAGAGGTCTCGAAAATAGCTATGGACTCGAGCGACCGGTTCCCAAAATAATCTAACACCGTAGATTATGGTCGCGTGTAACGCGCGTGCAGCTACGCGCCGCACCCTACCTGACGAATGTTGGGACGATTAAATGTCGCCGAACGCTTCCTAAACCGTACATCATGTCCGTTGGATATGCTCTTTTGACAACTTCGTCTATACGACGCAGATATACCGCTTAAGAGGGTGGAATCGTTTTTTCCAGGATTGCAAAGGTGCGAAGTGGGCCCTCTCATTTCTCGACAGTGGCGCACCCAGGGTGGATGAGCCAGGGGGCCAGCCCCACCCCCAAGGAACAGAAAACAAAAGACTGGAAAATTAACTAAGCCGTAGAATAGCAGGTTCCTCTCCGATTTCGATGATTTTTGGATATGTCATATGTAAAACTAAAAATTTGAAGATCTTTTCCCCATTTATATACGTAAACATTTACCATTGACAGATATTTTTGCTAAGAAAAGGCTTTATAGTAGACAAAAGCGCTAGATGAAAGATTAATCTAGACCGCAATCGTTTTTCTTTAATCAATATAAAAAAATTTGTTTAGAAATTTTGTGTTGAAAATCGGATATTTCCGTATGCAGCAATTTAATACACGGAAACAAGGAATTGTTAGTAAAATTTTGTACACATGGTACAATAACCAATTTGCTAACTAGTTACAATAGATGAGTTTCCGTGAGTAGGCTTATTAGCTAATGTATGACGGTGCTATACTCCGCACTATATCAATCGGTAGACACGGTGACTTCAACGCCAGCGTAGGAAAGTATGCGACTGTCTAGCTATTCAGGCGTAACTGAACCAGACGAACGTGACAATTCAGTTTGAGTGTCATGATTAGACTGCACATTTTATACATTTATAACAAAATTGAATACATGAAATTTATATTGTAGAAATTAAAAGAAAGCAAAAATAGAATACATTATTCCTGATCTAATAAAATTATAAAGGAAACGTCTTTTTATCTAATTTGCATTTTCTGTGATCGATGCAAAAAAAAACAATGTTTTTTTAGTAGTACATATAATAGTACACAATGTTATTATTTAAAAAAAAATATATAAATATCGGATTGATTACAATATGTATTTTACTATACTGCGAGTCTTTACGTAAATTAAAAATTTTCGGCATCGATTGCAAAAGCAAGAGGCAAATAAGAATTTAATCCTTTCTCCAATTAGTTTGCAGACTCGGAAATAATGTTAAATTGGAGAGAAAGTTCTGTTGTATTTTAAAGAAAACATTTGAATCAATTTATTAAAAATATGTTTAATATTATTCAATGATGTAATTTCCATTATTTGTTAGGGCTTGTTGCAATCTTTCAGATAACCTGTCAATTCCTTTCTCCCAATGACTCATCAGCAACATGTGTTTTTGATTTATAAGCAAAATGACCTGCTTATTCAAAATACGATGGAACTTTCCCCGCAACCTAATATATTCATATTTTTAAATACTAACTCTTTCTGCCGTTTTAAATTTCACTTATCCATTTCTGTTGTAACTACATAAAATTCGCAGTCTATTTTTTCATGAAATAGTAACTCAGGAAGAGATTATCATTGTTAAAATTAGAAACACAATTCTATGGCATTTCTACTTCGAACAAGTGACTGCAAGTGTTCATACCTAAGAATTTAGCCAGATTATGTTCGTGCCTATTTTATATTTTAAGGAAGAAATCAACCTTTTTATCTGACCTTCTATACATATAATTGCTTTTAAATCACAGATGACAAAAGATATGAAAAAATAGTTAAAATAAAAATAATATCTAGTCCTTCAGAGTATAAACACAAAACAAGTGATTTGAAAAAAATAAAGAAATTTTTTTTATTTAAAGAAACGTGCACACACATGTACAGGCTGAAACTATTATCTTATATCTTTTGTCGTCAGGGATTTAGGAACGCTTATACAGGAAGTTCCCTCGAGGGCAAATGTTTGTTTCTAATAAAAATCCGAGGTCTCTCTCTAGTAATTCCTTAAATAAAACAATCAATGAAGAATTTCCAAACTTCAATGGAGATGTTCCTGTTTTTATTATTGTACTTCAAAGAGGCTCCGAACTTCTATCGAGCTTCTTACTAAAAGGGGATATGTAGTGTTTCTGAGCACGGACAGATTAATGCATTGGTGGTCTAATTGTAAGATAAGATACGGTGGCCCTTACTTGAAGTAGAGCGATCACCAGACGCGTTTCACCGCTCTGCACGGCTATGGTGCTTATGGTGGTCGTCGGAGCAGTGGTTTGTTGCGGGGTATCCTCGTTGCTCTCCACCACCGATCGTGATTCCTTCTCACGAGGTCCATCACTATTCTCCGTCGTTTCCATCGCGTCGTGTCCGTCCACCATCCTCGTAATTCTCCCGTTTCGCGGGAAAACAGAGTCGTTCGAACTACCGGCATTGATCGATTTTAGCGTTTGCCCTCGATACCGATCAAACATTATCCTATCCTTGCTTCTGCTTGCATAGATCTCAATCGTACAAACCAGAATCGTATTATGAAACGAATTCGTCGTACATAACAGATCCAATTGAAGTTAGTCATCGAATCCGTATATTAAAAAAATTAAGAAACTTTGCAACCAGTAAGTTGGCCTAATACAATTCAATTTTAATAGAGTAGAATCAGCCCCCTTTTAAAAATTTTGTAACTATCTTAAGAACAACAAATGAAATTTTTTAAAAATGTTAAAACAACAGTTGCATGGTATGGAAATTTTATTAAAAGCATTTTTTTTATTATCTTTGCGAAATGCATTTTCGAACCATTCAAACCATTTCTAACATAGACTGCACATTTTGATGCATTTATGAAGAATTTGGATGGATGAAATAAGAAACAGTGAAAGATTTTAAAAATTCAAGAATGTTGTAACGATGCTTTCAATGCAACAAGTCGATCTGGGATGAAATAAATTTTTATGTTATTCCTGCGTCCCGCGTTTATGTTATTCCTTTTGTATAAAGATCCGATGTCTACTAATAATGAGCAAACCATTTCGAAGGAACTGAAATAAAATTCCATTTCTTTGTGTTACGTATGCGCGCATTTCTATTAGAATCTTTCTAATCTCTGTTCTTAGAAGTGAAAATACTTATTGGTCGGAATTGCGAAGAAAAAAGTAAAAGTCAATTTGTTTAAGTTTTTTATCTCTGCCTATAATAAACAATTTAAAACATGCACTTTGTAGGTCTACGTGAAGTCGCACATATTCGACAACGTTATTGAATATTGAAATGTTTATTGCTCATAGCAACATTAACCCATTTAGATGAAATTTGCATGGTTGGGATATTAATTCATCTATATCGTAAATCTATTAATAATTAATAAATCTAAATGAACTATAAACCGCACGCGACCCATACTCGTAAAGTTTGTTATCAATATTTAACCCTTAGTGAAATTTGCTGTACCATTATTCAAAATATTATTTACATTATTAAATATGTCGGTATCTAATCAATTGCTAAACATTTAGGTATTGCACGAGGTATTATACCAATTTCATATCCGTAAAATTAAAAAAATTATAGGGAGTAGAAATATTTAAAAATCGATTTTCAATTTTAGGGGTAATTACAATAACTTCCCTATAAAATCGGGAAGTTAATTATCGAGTTGAAATAGCCCTGAGCGTAAAGGGTGTAACCATTAGTGGAAATATAAAAACACAAACAATATACATATTTTTTTCTTGTAAGAAAGTACAAATGAGAAAGAAGTTTGAACGATTTTGGTGGTTGAAACTGGATGGAAGACCACGTTAGAGACAATTTCGCTGACTTTACGGAAACACGGAACTCTGTGGGATGTTCGTGAAAGGCGGAATTTAATTGGCCTGGGTCCAAGAGCTCGACGATTCCTGAACACAGAGGCCAATAAATGAAGGTTTAATAGATCCCGTCTATCCATGGCGAATTAATTTCGACGTTGATCAACGTTCCGCGTGCCATCGCGGTGAAAACCCCTGAAAACCACCACGCGGAAACGTTTTCGGGTCAGAATTGATGCTCGTTCTCCCATCGAGGAGCAGACATTGCGTTCTCCAGTTACCACCGCGCCGGCACCACTGATTAACGTTATTTTTGGCGATTTGCCAAGCAACCATCGCGGCAAATTCCGCGGACAACCGGCGACAATTCCTTGCCGTTGCTAGAAGCCACCGCCGCGAAAAATTCCGTTGCTCTCCTCACTCTCGATCATGCTTCCCATCCCGACCGGAGTAACGTACAACCGCAGAATAAATTATGGCAGAAGTTCCTCGAGGTAAAAATAGCAGTTCGAATCAGGATTCCGCGTGTCACGCTGAGACTGTGTGCGCACGCGAAACTATTGCGGCAACTTTCGTAAAAGTGACTCTTTTGGCAGAAAAATGGACAAGATTCTCCATAGATTGAAAATATATCGTACTGAGAATTTTTTCTTTTTAGTAGACAGCGGATTTTATACATTTATTTGATTTGAAAGTACAGTTACATTATTTTCAACCTATTGAACATATTAAAGAAGAAAACAAATTTCTACATCACTACAGTTAGTTGTAATTAAGGTAGAAAATTTTTATTTTGCTAATTGTTTTGAAAGAATTGTTCGTAGAAATTCTAAAGAAACCTATTATCCCTTTATACAACTTAAATCTCGAGGAAGAGATTATTTTACAAAAAGAAAATTATTCGAAACATTATAATCTTTGTAACGAAAACTGTTAGTGAGAACTGTTTAAAATTTTTCAACGAATCGAAAATATTCTGGAAATTATTTATATCATTTTTAAAAACGTTGTTGGCATTCCCTATTCTAAGTAGACTTATTAGAAATTAATTACATCGGGTTTATGAATTAAAATCAGTAATCAGTATCACATTTAGAGTAAATTTAAATTTGATTTTAAATTAAAGTCGGGATTATGAATAATTATATATAATTAGTATGAACATATTTAGTTTCTAATATGTATTTCGTAAATGAACAAGCTAGATAAATAATCTTGCTTTGACTAATGTAATTTTTGTAATTTTTTAAAACATAAAATATCAATCGTCACTAAACCTTTAGCTTTTGTAATTATGGAGCTACGTTGATAGAAATTTAATAATATTTTAAGGTGAACAGATGTTAGAATATTTAGAGATTTTATTACTATTCAATATAAAATAAATTAAAAACAACACACTTATATTCCCATGTAAAATTTTATTTTGAGGAAAATGGAGCTGAAAAATTGAATATTGTTCCATTACCTGGGGAATATTATGGACTTTTTACGATTGCTGTTAATCTTTTAATTTTCAAATTTATAATTTTACCTAGTTGTTATGAGCTACTTCTACAAACATCGAAGATACCCTGGATCTTTCCAAACTGATCACGTAAGACGTAAGTGATAAAAAGAAATAAATTAGGCAGTTGCTAATATAAACAGTATACATAGACAGCAAAAGAACTTGTTACCCAACGAAATTGTGAAAATATTGTGGACATGTTAAAATACCATCTCTGTTATCCTTTATAATTTACCCCTATACTGTATGTGTATTGTCTGTACGTAATTGTACAACATATTTATAATTTTAAAAAACATTGCAGAAACTGTTACTAGAGAAAACATTGTTAGAAATGCAATAAATGCATAAATCTAAAATACAAAACAGTATCAGCCATAGAAGAATGAAAAAACATCCTCGTATTACTTTCGACTGATTAAAACTATTGGAACAAAAAAATAAACATTTATCCAATTCTTGTTCCTCAGAATTCATGCAAAAAAATTTTGTTTCGGATAAAGATCCACAGTCTATAAATGACATTCGAAATTAAACACATGTATACACATCTACAGTGGATCTAATCAATATTTGAACATTAAATTTCCGATTCTAAAAAAAGTATCGATATTTAACACTAAACCTATGGCTCAATACAATTTATATTAAAACCTATGATTCAATTTATTTACACTTTGTGTAATTTTGATTATAACATATACTTGAATAAAGAAATCTGTCTATCTAAGAAATCTATCTACAGTTAATGATTAAATGAAATATAATATACTATTTAGATACTATTTAGAAAATACTATTTACTATTTACATTTGGATTTAAATATAGAAGATAGATAAATTTATTTTAAAAAAAAATAGTATGCTCGAAAAGCGTGTTCTGTTTAAATCAATCAAAGTGAATCAGTAACTACATCAATTACTTCTATAATGTTTCCAGTTAGCGGAGATGGAGAATTGACAGAAATATATCTTAACAAAAACAGTTTACATTTTTTTTCAGTATGCATACAGCTTTGATTCTGTATTTCATTAAAAAATATCAGCAATTAATCATTAATCAATTATCCGATTGTCAATTATACAATTGACAATTAATAAATTAATTAATTGTCAATTATACAATTGAAAAGAATGTAATCGTTGAATGCAAATAACGACTAAAGTAGAAGTTTAATTGTTAATTGCTATTAACGATTGAAGTAGAAATTTATTCGTCAATCGTTGATTATATTTCAGAATTACCTCGAAAAATTGTTTTACCATTATCCAAAATGTTCTTTACACTATTAAATATGTTGCTATCTAATCAACTAATAAACATTTAAGTATTGTATGAGGTACTATACCAATTACATATCCACAAAATAAAAAAAAAAACAGAATTAAAATAGCTCCGAGCACAGAGGGATATTCGTGTTTACTAGTTCCTATTTGAAGTCCTCGTGAGGCGTCAGACACGATATCGAACAGCGAGGTGTTAATCACGGAATCGAACCAGAACGAAAACCGCATGAATGCATCATCTCCAGTGCAAAAGGTCTGTGGGACTATGGCTCCAGTTCGCTTAATTATCAGCCTCCTATGAAACGACTATTTCAGATTAAGAGAGATCTGGATACACCTTTTGCTGGACGTTGGTGTGTTTATACTTTATACGTATCTTTGTAAGGTGACGTCACCAACACGGACGAACGAATGGGAGGATAAAACCGGACTGACTGGTGGCGTTCTCCGAACGGGAGGTTCACCACACCGCGACCCACGATCGGAGATAATCTCGTAGAAACGAGCAGAGAGAAAAAAAGGGAACAATAAAAAAGAAACATAAAAAATAATGACGATCTTTGGTCCGGTCCACCAAAAATCACGATTCGGATGAGAGCCGATCGTCCGATGTATCGCGCCGCGCTGTGTCGCTCCGAAACTATCAGGTCGCCCGGTTAGCATCGTGGACAATGTACGGTATTATCGGTCGCATTATGTCAGACTAATTACACGTTATCTCGAAGCCGGCGAGTTCGCTGGTAGAGACCGATTAACGAGCGACACCCGGCCACTTTGATGCATGCGCATACTTTTATTTTTTTTTCATTAATTGGGCTCAACGAGTAAAAACATCGATTCCTCGAGCCGAGTCTCGACGATGATAGCAGACAACGGGGAAAGTAAACGTGGGCTAAATCCGCGCTGAAACCGGAGTCGTGTGCGAAATACCGATTATTTCGGGATCGAGGATTTTTTCGTCGGTTTTCAAGGCTGCGGACCGATGGGCCGAGTAACAGACTGAGAAAAGAAACCGAGAACGAGGTCGGCCTGAGGAACGCAGGAATTGTGCTGCGCCTATGGCTATTTTGTCAATCTCGGATTGACAAGTAGGTCCGAGTAGAAATTAGCCAAAATATTTAAGTTCGAATGGTTCTTTTCCATTCTGAAATTTCTTGATACATTTGTTGATATCTCTGTTTGTATTAGGATCACTGTGCAAGCTGAATAGGATATAGATTGACCGGTAGATTTTCGCGAGTACTCTGCAACGTGTGTTCGTATTTCGAGGAAATACAAATCTAAACGTAGAGTTGAATTAGATTCGGGCAATCACCTAAGTCGACCCACGTTCAAGCAGTGACAAGCACAACGTAAACCGCAGCAGGAGCAACACTCGCGTGACACATGTCACAAACGTGTCACAACACCGGTCGACCGGTCGCAGAAGCAAGCCGACCCGAGACTGAGCCGTCGGCCGGTTTCGAATGCCGCCGAAGCCGATCGGCTGCGGACGCGACTCGCCGAGCGCAACCGAACACTGCCGAGATTCGGCGAACGTGTACGGAAATCGACGGGGACTAGTCGCCCGCGAAATTCAAAAGCATCTGGATGTTAACCCTTTATTTAAGGACGGGACTTATAAGTCTCGTAAGTTTCCTCATGGTACTGTATTAATCTAACACTAAAACTACCGAGCACTGAAAGCGATTCAAATATCTTAGCTGATGACAATGACGAGGCTCTATTTATTTAGATTATGTGCAAATTTTATTGCAATGTGTGCTTGGATAAAGAAATTTATCGAATTATTTTCCATGTAAACTACTTCATTATTTTAATAATTATATAATTAAGAAGGTAAGACTGGTAATTGGCCGGCAGTGACAGGTTTAGTGTTAAACGCTTTGAGACCCATTGGAACTTTGATGGTCACTTCTGTGAAATTCGTTTTCCAGTTGACTACTTTCGAAGAAAACAGACACAAATCAAAAACCACTAGTTTGAAGAAAATTTGATTTAAAGATTTAACCAATGTTCAATTGAATACCACTTATCTCCATAGAATCACTTTTGAGGATCTCTAAGGATTTTTTAACTAGATTCTTCAATAAATATATAAGGCTGAAGTTAATGATTTTAATTTATTAATAACCTATAACATTGTAAATATAATGATATTAGTAACAATATTTGAACTCAATTATTTGATCTTTCAAAACATGTTAAATAAAACAACTTCACATTGGTGAGTGTTGCCTGAATGTTGCCACAGTCGCCATAATCACATCAGCAATATCTTCTACTTTGTTTAAAGAATATACTTAGAGGTAACTTTGGTATAGCTTTCGTTTCTTCTAACTGAGATATTAACCCTAAGGGTTCAGACATGTAAGACTTTTCTTTTAAAAAATATACCACTTTTTCATTTTGATTATGACATAAGCGAACAATAGAAATTTTTGAGTTATACCAGTTTTCTTCCAAAGTAGCGAACTGTTGGATGGCAGCATAAGCTTATTTCTTTTTGGAAGCTAGCTAGAAACAAGTATATAAGGTGATGTAAGGTCAAGATTGATGCCTAGAAGATTGAAAATCGTCCATGTGTTTATATATGTTACAAAATACTTATTTGTTTTGCATTTTTGTAAATTATAATTTCTAGTTATTATTATTAATTATATGTAACGTAAAATTTGATATGTGATGAACTTTATGAGCCCATATTATAGAATTAATTTTATCATACAAGGCTTTTTCGTGGAACACATACTTTGGAGGTTGTATGGGTGTGCAAGTTGCGTGAACCACCCTGTATATTGAGTTGCGTCACGTTTTTTTTTTAATGAATAAGATATGTACGGCTTGTACAACTTTTTTAATTACGTATAACATCTTATTAGAATCTAATTTCTTGGCCTTGCTTTTTTATGCATATTTTAAAATAATGAGTGAGTTTTCTGCAAAATCAGTTGCACAAGTGTAAAATACAAAGTGGAATTGGACGGGGATCTAACACTTTTTACTCTAATGTTTTGATTCATTCTGCATGATTCATGGGGGAATTAGATACTCAGAATATTGCTTATTAATATTAATATAAATATTTAAATTAATCATCTATATTGATACTAATATTAATAGTATCATATAATTTGAAGTATCAACTTCAACAGTTTAACTTCAACTGTTTGCACATTGGAGTTTAATTCTCTCCTTCGTGGAACATAGCAATAATTAATGAATAGCGTGATTTATGCTTTACAATATTACGTAATTACTTACAATACTTACCAACAGATTTTTACTAAAAAAATGCTGTTTCTCTCGTCGCGAATTACAATTTTGTATTGTTTGTTGCAAAAGTAATCTTACCGATTTAAAAACACACGAGAGATTATTATATCAAACACTTTATTTACAAAATTGACGAAGAAAGCCATGCGTAGTGTAAAACTGTTACAAATACAACAATAATTAGCAACAATTAGAACTGTCATTCTAAATAGAAATAATTGTTTTCGATTTTCGAGTTAGATGTTAAGGTGTTAACTTATCTACGATATTTGTGCTTGAAATACGTACATAATATTGTGTAGGAATGTATTCAATCCGATACTACTGATGATTATACTGCGAATTTTAGCGCAAAATAAATATTGTCTACGTTAATTACGAAAAACGGGGATTAAATCCTCTTAACAATATCAATTATCAAAAATAACATGGGCGTATTTGCACCCATTTTTGTCACAAATGTATAAAATTCGCAGTCTGGTGATGGTACTTGCATGCATTAAATATTCTTGTTTGTGATAGATATATGTATGTTCAATGAAGCTTACTTTTCTTTCATGATACGACTCCCATTATTTACTTCACTATAACGATCTAAAGCTAATCTACAGACTTCGTCAGACTATTTATTATCCTTAATGTGGCGATTGCAAGCAACAACTGATCTGCAATCATCAATTACTTCCGCAGATGCACTTCTGATGCATAAGAAAAATAAAACTATACCCCTAATTTTATTGCTACAATGATCTTATTAGGCATCGCCTAAACGAACACTTCAATTTCTCACAATTATTACAATCGACAGAAAAATCGAGAGTTTAAGGGGACAGTCTCATGTGAATGCTGCAGAGAACAATTTTCACGTATTTTTGTTCAAAACAATGTTCATCATACAAAACAATTTCTTATAGAAATTTAAATAATTGTGTACTAATACATATAATATTTTTCTAGCGGTTCTAGAAGGTTCTGCTCGGTAAACTGCGCCATCATCACTATAAACCAATATGGCAGCGCGCTTACCTGCCAAAAACACTGCAAATTTCTCAACTTTAAGTGAACATAACTTCTGAACCATTGATGCTACAGGATCGAAACTTCGATGTGCAGGTTCCCTGGGTATAAATCTACTGGATCACATACTAAATATATATAAATAAAAATTAAATGGTGTTCGTTGGTAAGCGCATCAGTTGAGAACGGCTAGACTGATTTGGATAATTTTTTTTTAATGTTCGTAATAGTAACTTAGGGAAAGAAAAATTGGAAAAGTTGCCCAGAGAAATTAAAAATTTCCCATTGGTGTGCTTCTGAATGTACTTCTCCTTAAATTGATATCCATGGCCACAATCGTTAATGAATAGAATCATCATTCAGAAATATGTTTTTCTCCCACTTTTACTTCGTTTGCATATTTCCAATAGCTTTTCACAAATTCGTAGAACGATCACGAACTTTATTGAAATTTTGACAGGACAATGTCTGTCAGGTCAGCTAGTACATTCATAGAAGAAAGGTAAAAATTTGAAGTCCGGTAAAGTTTCGAAAAATGCAGTGAGAAATAACTCGATGTTCTAATCAGACTGCCCCCTTAATTCTAAACATGGATGCACAGAAATCACACGTAATGCAGCTAGCTTGCATTAGACAGCGGCAAACGACGACAATTCTCGTTAACACTGGAAAGCTCGATGAAACTCTGTTGCACTGAGTAACGATCGAAGCACGCAGCCTCGTGGCTGCAGTTACAGCTGCAGCAACATTTGCCATTGATCGACGGGCCGTCTATCGGACTCACCTTCCTCGCTTTTTCGAGGAAATCTTGACCCTCCAGACTGTCCTCCCTTTTCGTCGGTGACATTTCGATCCCGCTGTCTTCGTGATGTCTAGTGTACTCTTTCAATGACAGCGTCATCTCCTTCGTGGTATCCACAGGCGTCACAAACGGTTTCGATTCTTCGGTCTTGCCACTGATTTTTATGCACTTTATTGTACGTTCGCCGTCGTCGGTTTTTGTGGATAATTCGTCTCTGCGGCTATACGATTCACCTGTTGAATATAGAAAAAACACGATATCATTAAAACAGTATTTAGTGGTTCAATCGACGATGATTGATCTCTGCTCGGGTGTATCGGTGTGAACCACCATTAATCCAATTACGAAACTTCTTTATTTTTCAATATTTTTATATGTGACTTTCACCAACTTATTTCTGGCATTTTTTCTGATTATAATGATACTAAATACGATATTATTTCAAATGTATTTAATAGTTCAATAGACGATGCTTGATCTCTGCTCGGGTGTATCGGTGTGAACCACCATTAATCCAATTACGAAACTTCTTTGTTTTTCATTATTTTTATATGCAACTTTCACTAACTTATTTCTGGCATTTTTCTAATTATAATGATACTAAATACGATATTATTTCAAATGTATTTAATAGTTCAATCGACGATGAAAGTTTCGGACGCAAAGAAGAACAGCTATAGGAAATTCTTTGAACTGGGATGGCGACGGTGACTCTCCGCGTCTCTTTCCTTCCCAAACGCTGTAATTCCTTGCGCCCGAAACTGTCATCGTCGATTAAACCACTAAAAAGGATGAAAATTTTGAAAAATTTTAAGTTTTACCACTTTTGATAGTTTTCAACTCGTAAACCAATTAACCAGTTTCAATGAAATTTTCAGAGCGTATATAATTCATACGAATTGACCAAATACATCATTTAAATTTTCGTTATTGGTCCAGCTAAGAAAGTTGAAAAAAAAACAATTTTTTAGACGCGATTTACTAATTCTTCTAGCCTTACAGAGAAGTTGAAGTGGTTTGGTCCTTTCATAAAAAAATTATTCGGATTTAAAGTGTGTGTGATCAGTTGTGCTCCTAAATGTATATGTAAGTAATTTATAAAATGTGGTCTCTTTAATTACGAACTCCTGGGAGATTAAAAATGAGTTTGAATATTTTGTAACTCTAAAACATTTGCACTACATTAAGTAAGTAATTCATAAAATAACGCTCTCTATAATGACGAACTCCTGGAGATTAAAAATGAATTTGAATATTTTGTAAATAAAAAAAATTTGCACTGTATATATAATGTAAGTAATTTATAAAATGTACTCTCTGTAATTACGAACTTCTGGGAGATTAAAAATGAGTTTGAATATTTTGTACCTCTAGTAAATATGCACTGTATTAGATAAGTATTTTATAAAATGTGGTCTATACAATGACGAACGCCTAGGAGATTAAAAATGAACGAATCTCACTTTTCGATCCAAGCTCCGTTTCGTGATGATGCCCATTCGTTTTCTCATAGGCTTCCGGTGTCACGATGCGCTCGAGATCTTTGATTTCTTTAACATCAACGTTTTCACGATGATCTTGCACAGTGTTAGATATCACTTTGTAAGATGCGACTCCTAATCGTGTATCGTGAGATACACGCAAAGTTGTCGTTTCCGTGACTTCCTTTACGATTTTTCCGGATTTGTCCTGTGGCAAAAATTTTTTAAATAATATCTTAAAGAAACAATTTAATTATATTAAGCAATGTTATTTTATAAATTATTTCTACTGCTTCAACCCTTTGCGCTTCGAATTAATTTTCAATTTTATTGCCCACAACTCCCTACTATTTTAAGTGTTTCATTTGAAATTTATTTGAAAGGACAGATCATTGACTGCTACTTATTTTAAACAATTTTGTTTACTAATTGTATTAAATATAGCTCTCAAATTCCGTTGTAATTTATATTTGTAGAATTTCTATTTGTTTTTAACTAGAAAATAAAAAATTAAATATACGTAAAGAGAGAATCAAGTACATATAAATACTATTTTCATTTAGATTTTTCTTTCTCTGATGTGGAGTCGCTGGAGGGTTAATAAACTAATTTCTCAAATTGCTTTAATACAAAATAAATGTGTCCTAATGTAGACGACACCTTTGTTTATGCTCGAAACATTTTTAATGTTTCCATATAATGAATATATTAACTTATGTTCAAAGTTATCATTTGTAAACTTTTTTAAAATTATATTTTACATGATGAGCACGTTTGCTCATACTCTTAATTCTTTTCTTTTTATAAAGAAATGCAATTTTTTAAGGTATGTATATTTAACCAAAATTTATAATCTATTTTTTTCAATGTAGAAAGTTATGTCAAACCTATAGATAATGCAGATGCAGAATACGAACATTTATTTTGCACTGTGAAGTCATTTGAGAGGATAAAATTTCCAACTCTTTTAAAAACAAATTAAACATACATGTGATAAATCGTCACAATATTCGACAAATTAATGTCGAAACAAAATGTTTTTCTACGACATGATTAAATTAGTTATAATCCTCTAAGTATCACGTTTCTGTATATACGAATTTTTCTATGCTATAAAATATTGTTTCTAATAAAACGTTCTGAACCTTATAAAATCATAATAACATACTAAATAAAATCGTTGAAATTATAATTGTTTACTTCTTGACGTACCTCCACAATCTTTTCCATAGTAACAAATTTTTCAACTTTCCTTTCCCCATTCTGGTCACAAATTTCTGGTTTTGAAACTTCGATCAACGTCGCCGTTTTCTCTAATTCAGAAACCTTTGGAAGTTCACTTTGCCTGATTGCAGACGATGACGTCGCCCCTTCAGCAGTAGTCATTTTCGAGTCTTCAATGTTCCACCTGCATGAATTGAGAAAACAAGAAAATTTGTTATTACACATTATTCTTAAACAAATTATCTAGAATGTTACGCTACTGCATAAATTCTTATGACTGACTTTTCACTAGGTATAATAAATTAAAACTCGCCTCTATTTCAAGGAACTAGTAGACACTTTAATTTCTTATTACGTTTGTAATATACTATCATAATTAGACTACGGATTTTATACAGTTATGAGTAGACAGCGGATTTTATGCGTTTATGGCAAAATGAGTAGGTGTAATTTAAAAAATTAAATACGTTAGACGAACTTAAACATACATTTATATTATTTTCGGCCCATTGAACATATTAAGAGAGAAAATAAATGGCTATGTCACTTTGGTTTCTTGCAATTCAGGCGGAATGTTTTTATTCTGCATGAAGATCCGCAGTCTAGTTACGACAAAAACGTATTACTTTTAAATACACATGCCATAGTATAGAGCACATGATAGTGCCGAAAGCACAAATTTTTTTATTACAAAAATTGTTCATACGCTAGAAATTTAGGTCATTAAGACATTGTCAATAAATTATTCATTTGAAAACAGTATTTACACACATACGCTATATATTTAGGTAATTAATATATCGTCAATTAATCATTTATTTAAAAACAGTATTTACATACATACGCTATATATTTAGGTAATTAATATATCGTCAATTAATCATTTATTTAAAAACAGTATTTACTTTGCTATTTACTTTGCAGTTTTACTTTGAAGAATTATTGACGATCACGACCTACGTTGCATGTGATATATTTTCTTTCTGTGTATAGTCTATATTCTATATCATACCAAGTATCGCACACAGGCGTCATGGTTGCTGGAGCAGCAAGGTCTTCGAATTCTGGGGACGTGACGAAGGATTCGCTCCTTGAACGACCTGTTGGAGTTGTCGAACACTCGGTAGCAGTCACGTAACACTCCACGTTAGAATCATCGGCTACACTTTCATCGCAAGACTTGTCGATAATATCCTGTCATGAACATAAACATTCTAGAGTTTCGTATTACCGCGTTACTTAACACTCGGAAGGCGCCCGGTTATAATGAATAATGTTTTTCGTTTTGAATCTTGTTAAATGTGTCTAAAAGAATTTTTAAATACAGTGGGTGTACAAAGTGTTCGTACACCTTTCAAAATAGAATAACTTTTTTATAATTGTACCAGACGACCTGATTTTTTATAATCAATTAGAAGCATTGGTTTACGAAATGATATGATAAAAAGATTTCCCAAAAATTACATGCAAAAATAAAAAAAAAATAGGGATTTTTAAAACTTCTTGATTTGGGCTCAAAATGAAAATTTAAAAAACATGTATTGTAGATCTGTGTTAGTTATATGCATTCTGAAAATTTCATCGAAATCGTTTGGCGCAGGAAAAAACGACTGCCATAGAAAGATGTACGATTCTGTGGATTTTGAGCAGAAATTGATTAAAAGTCGTGTAAAATTACGATTTTCACCCCTTTTAACTGCTTGTAGTTAGTGGGCATGTTAAATGACTATAAAGTAACTACTACAGATTTAAAAAACATATATTTTAAACTTTCTTTAAGGGCCCAAATAAAAAAGTTTTAAGAATCCCTTTTTTTTATTTTTGCATGTAACCTTGTAAATTATTACTTTTTTCGTTTTAAATCTTGCAAGTACATATTTTCGTTTCTTTTTAGTTTTATACGTTTTAGTCTATTACTTAGCATATTAAACATTTTTTAAAATTTAAATAATCATTTACGTTTACGAGACGTAATTTGCATTATTCGGCAGAATAATTTGTATTATTCAGAAGCATACAGCATATATTAACTGGCAAATTAAATTCAACCCTTTAAAAATCACTTTCACCCAGTTGCTGATGAAATTCAACATTTTGCAAATCAATTTCAACCATTAAGAATATTTAGAATTAATTATTTATTTATATAGATGTAATTATATATCTGCGAGAGAAACATAAGACTCAATACTCAATACGCTTCAATAAATACATCTGTACTTTCATTCTTAAAATTTATACATACAGTGAATATACATATCTATCGTACAAGTTCCATATATTACAAAGTTAATAATTTGATAATTACTTTAAAGTAAGTATTTCATATACATCTTTGCAATAAATAATGTTTTTACAAAACATCCGTCTCTCTAACGACCACAGCAGCTGACGCGATGTAAAACAAATACTAAATAACAATTACTTAAAAATACTTTATTCGTAAAATGAAATTGATTTGCGAAAGGGTGAATTTGGAGTACGAAAAAATTTTCCGAATAATGCAAACTACGCCTCGGAAACGTAAAAATAGGATTTTTGAGAGCGATCGCGACCTAGATTGATTTTTGTTAATCCTTACATTATCGAGAAATGAGAAGGCGTATCCTTGTAATCCTGAAAACGAGAGTCTACCCCCTTGGGATTTAGAGTTACCGTCAAACAATGATTTACAGAACCACAACTTAACAGTAATTCAATATTAAAGATCTTACCTCTGGAATGTCTTCTGCCTGCTTAATCCCACCAGCATCCAAACCACGATTCAAAGAAGAATCCAGCCAATCACTATCACTGCCAGCGACACTCTTCTCGGCAGTCTTGGCATTAGTCTGCGTGACAGGTGACGCAACTCTTTCAACCCCAATGCAACTTCCATTCGCCGATGGTGCTGGCGCCGTCGAGGATGAAGACGGCAATGCTCCCTTCGCTGTCGTGGTCGAGAACGTAGACACGGATCTCGGTTGAAATTGCGGGGCAGGTGTGGATGAGCTTATCATCGGAATCGAAGGTGCGTTTGCGGTAGCAATCGACGAGATTCCAGCAGAGATCGGTTGCACCGATGAGGATGCAGCGGAGGTAGAGGTGGGCAAAGAGAACAAGGATGAAGTGGAGGACATGGCTGATGATGACATTGGAACTGGCCGAGTCCTGGCGCCCGCCTCGCAGAGTCTTGCGTCCAGCTTCTCAGCGAGCCGCGTTACTTCCGCCAGCCTTGCTGAGATCGCCTCCACCGCTGTCAAGTTACTGACTTTGTCCGAGGCATCCTCGGCTTCAGACATTCTAGAAAAATAAATTTCCGTCGTTCACTTCCAGCTATTAATAGAGTTTCCCTAGACAGAGGTCCGCCAGGTCTGCGAACGATACACCACCGCGTGCTTACTAACATCCGCGCTATCAGCCAGCCTCCACGGACGTCTGTTTAGGGTTTCGATCACGACTTGGTGGTGTGACTTGCTATCGACGCGACGGGGAAGAGTGTTTGAAAAAACACGATCACTGGAGGGAAGCTAAGAGACGCCTAACCTAACTGATTCATGACTAGACCCTGAACTATGTATACACTGGGGTTAACCTAATTTTTCAATTTTGACATTTCGAACACGCCGCCTCCCGAACATGTTCCGTTTCATGAAAAATTATACAGGGAGCCTCAGCCAAAGCAGGCCATCTAAATAGCCTCCTAGAAGTTAGCCCCCCCCCCCCACTTGTTGAATTAAATGATATCAACGGTTGTGCTGAATTCTGCTATGTTTGTGCTATATTGTGCTCCAATATTATAACGATAATATAAAATATACGATGAAAAATTGAGAAAAATGATTTTTTGAGTAGTCCCCCCCCCCCCCCCTTCCATTTTTTTCAATTTGCTAAGTTTTGCTGGTTTTGTTTCATAAAATCTTTTTTTTTAAAGACACGAAAATATTTATAGTATTTAAATTGAAATTTAAATGGTATCGAAGGAGGAATATCATAGAAGAACAATCTTTTTTGTCCGGTTATTTTTTCATAGTTTTTTTTTCAAGGTCATAGTTATTTTTTTTATTGGGAACATTGTATTTTTGTTATTCTATCTTGCAGCAGTTTCGAACAAAATTAATTAGTTTCTAGTTGGCTACTGTAATAGCTTCATTTCATTAAGTGGTACTATTCATTTCTTTAGTACGTAATGTTAATATTGAGTCAACTCAAAGTGATTTCAACGGCCTAGCATACTATGACCTTGACATGAGAGATAAATATCTTCACCAAATATTCCATTAAAAAATGTGACAATTTCCTTTTTTTTAAATTTCATATATTGATTGTCATTTGATATTGACTGATATGTAAATTGCTGTGAATGTAAATTTATTTATTATGCAATTTGAAAAATATATATATGCTGATTTATTTGACGAGCTGTACTACAAAAATTTTGTAAAATTGTAAGTGTAGGGAACCATTGTGCTGGACACTGGCTTCATTGCTACGTGGTGGAAGTGCTTTTATCACGAAGGATAATTAAAGATCCATCGATCAGTTGTCGCGGAGATAATTAAACGTAGCGAGGCGGATTCGGTAAACGTCAAATTTCAAAATTGTTATATAATGAACAGTGACAGCGCCGCAACGAGGCGTTGTGGACCAGATGGTGCTTCCAATGTGGGGCGTAGTTCTAATTTCGGTGGACCAAGTGCCGCCGAATCTGCGGAGCATTACGTTTGAGCGGCATTTTCAATCTTTACTGCACACAATAAAATTCTGCGCCGTCTTCGACACGGCGCGTCACTTTCTCTCATCGAAAATAGCTTTTCGATTGCTATTTTTATAACTAATAACTAGAATACGGATGCTTACGCAACATTAAAATTGTTTAGATCGGTTAAGAGCAACGAGATGTTCAATTAAAATTGTTTACATCCCATAATAATTTTAATGGATTACAAGTAATATTAGAATATACATGTTTAAATGGTTCTGCTGTTTTATATTATGACTGCCAATTCTTTTCACAAATGCATAAAATCTGCAGTCTAATAATAACCACAAATACGATCTACTGTCTCAGTTATGCATATAAAAAATTGAATACACTTTGTTGTATAAAAAATTTAAAATAATCATTCTGTGTTTGTTTACATTGTATTTAAATTTCTTTCGCGTGCGTGTACTCTCACTAAAAAAGTAATGCACTTTTTCTATTTTTTTCTATTCTTTTGCTGTGTCGAATTATATTGTATCATAGATTCTAATACAAAAAGCAAATCAATCATGAACTCTGTTTTTAATTGCAATTACGTGCGATTAAGTTTCAGTGATAAAACAACACGATTTTAGTATTTTCGTTACTATGATCTATTTCGGTAACAGTTTTCGTAGTTATAGACTTCTTTTAGACGCAACGAATACTTCTATAAAATATGAATGTGTTATTGGTGTTTCAATTACATTTGTTACGCAACCAGTGTAACCGGCTTTCATGTAATATAGTACGAACTTTTAAAAAAATTTCAAGACAAATGAAACCATCATAGAAATTTGTTAGGTCATGCTTCATATCCTAAGTAGGAGAAAAAATATGATTTAAATTCTACAACAATAAACAATAACGTCAACTTTGTAACTCTAATTCCATCAAACTTGAATTGAATTCGTTGATCAGAAAGTGGTTTCTGGAAAGAGATACATACGAGATTCATAAACATTTACTCTCCATTAGAAAATACAGATTTATAAATAGACAACAAATTGACGCCTTTAGAAATTCCACTTATGAACACAATAGAAATGATTAGCCAAATGTTTTGATTTATCACTTCTTTCACGTTCTGTCACATCACAGTAAATTATTACTAATGTTTAGTGATTCGTATAAATTGATTGAAAATGAAGGATTTATTAAACATAATAAATATTTATATTGTTTCTGTTTTTACTCATTTAAATGTTCGTGTCCTATCACATCACAGTAAGTCATTTTTAATATTCAGTAGCACATGTTTAGAGATGAACAATAACTATCAGATATTCAATTGAAACAGATACTTTCTAAACTAATAAATCTTAATATTGTTTCTATTTTTTACCATTTAAATGTCCCTGTACTATTGCATCACAGTAAGTTATTGTTAATATTTAGAGATAAACAATTTCTAACAAAAATTCAATTTAAACAGGTACTATCGAATGAAAAAAAATTACCGACTTTAAAAAATTTTAATTATAAAAAATTTCCCTGACTTTAACCATTTAAATACCGGCATTGCATTGTATCACAGAAAACTATTACCAATACAGAATCGATCTCACAATTATTCTGACATAACCGCGTGAGTCTTTGAAAATTCGACAATTCCAAAATGGGTGCATAAACGATCGTAAGCACTGTTTTTCCCTGATTCGATTTGGGGGTCATTTATCTACGTAATTCGTGGAATGGATCGTAGCCAACCAGTGTTCTCGCGACTCGCTTTCGAACCCGAAAGCATCTACACGTGTATTAAAACAAAGTAGATCTCGGAACAACGGTCCGTCTCTGATAAGGGCTTTAAATAAATGTAACAGCTGCTGTGAAAAATATAAAAAGACGGATGCACCGATGCAGTTACAGCTGTGCGTCGTTTATCTTGGCTGTTAGCCAACGAACTACATTTTCCGGATTTAAAATCTCCCGGACTCGCGGAGATTTCTCAGCTCGCGGACTCGAATCCGACATGGAGAACGTGCACGTAACAGTTCCGATGCCCCTGACCGTCCTCATGCTTGGTGAAAATGGAACGTTGGTCCTCTATGAATACAAACGTCAACGAGGAGGAGACACGGTTGACCCATATTTACCTCATGAACGCGTGGGTGTGCGACAAAACTCAACGCGGCGCGCATCCATCATCGTTTCGCAGTGCTCGCGAAGAACGATTCGAATAACTCGAACATTCGGCGTGTTTGACAACTATCGACGACCGAACCGGAAGCCTAGTTGGAGACTGACAGGTGATTCGATTCATCTGTCACAGAGTTACGTTACTGGAAGCACTCGTTCAGAGATTCGGACGATTGAAGGACACTTATCCGAAGGTTGTAGGATTCTTGATTCGACGGAGTGACAAGTGGGATCATTGTTAATGGTATCTCGAAACGATGGACTTACATGTATCGATTTCAAGGTGTAGGTGACTCTTCGACGTGCAGCCATGGACTGACACACCGACTCCGTTAAAAACGGAGGTGGCCGTCGACGAGCTTCGTTCCCCCGCGCCTCTTATTACCAGCTCCGGCCGGCGCGCCGTGCTCTTTCTTTCGCCGAGATTATAGTAACTCGCCGGAGCTGATCCGACTCTCTTCGATTCCGCGGATACGTAGACGATGACCGAATTATCCCTGCGTTTTATTGCTTTAACCCGATTGCACCGGATATATCGGACGAGAAAAATCCAAGGATACACGTGTCGATCGAAAGAGTTCGACGACGAGGAGGAACGGTGCCAAATGTTTCGTTTTTTATTTTTTTTTTTTTTTTTGTGAAAACACGCGACACCAGATGTTCAAAGTCGTTTGCGGATTAGAACCTACGGAAGTAGTCAGTTGGCAATACACACCCAGTCAAAAAGATAGCACACTGTGCTATCTTTAATTTCTCACAAGAAGATGTCACAGTGGTGTCGTCGATTTTAATTTAACAATTTTTGCTCCCCTACAGTGAAGTTTAATCTAAACTGAAGATATTTATTCAATAACATATTTTACATTGTGTTCTATATTAATTTCTGCGATTTTTCAAGCGACTTATCATGTTATAAATATCCTAATTTTATCTTTGGATTTTTATTTTTATTTATTTGAAATCTTTCTTTATTGTTTTTCTTATGTTTGCAAGGAGATGTCACAGTGATGAGGTTACCGAACTTTATTTAAAAAATTTTGATCCCCTAACAAGTAGTCTGTTTAACGTTTACTTCTCACTGTGCCAATGACTGTACTATTTCTCTTACGATTGTTATTCGCTGAATATATTTTATAATACAATATTTATGTCGCGTAAAACTGTTTGATTTTGCTGAAAAACCTCTATTGGCTGATAATAATAACAAGTTAAGCTCGCTTAAACATTTGAAAAAAATATAAAAGATTTTAACTACGATTTTTACTTAGGGTGTCAATCATTGCAAAGTTTACTTTACCTGATTTTTTCTTGTCTACTCTAAAATGTTTATATTAAACGTATTTAAAATACTATTTTCTTTAAGCAAAATAAAGTAGAAAATATTAAATAGTATTTGAAATATTTGTTTCGCTAAATAATTCCTCCCCTTAAGCGAACTAACTTTACGGTAAATACTAACAATTTATAATAAGATTCCAATAACTCTATGTATCCCAAAGTTGTTTAGAGTATAGTTTTGTTGATTTATTTTTAAATCAAACTCTGAAATTATTTTTAAACACCTGACCTCAGTTATCCGAACCGAAGCTGGTGAACACAAGTAGGTCCGAAAACTGCGTTCTATCCTTTATCCAAATCTTTACAATAAAACTACTTCCTAAAACGTCCACCTTAGGAAGTAACACTACCAACAGAATTCACAACTGTTTGTTTGTTCTTCTCGATCGTAAATTGTTGTGAATTCAAAAATTCCTAATGATATCGGCGCCCAGGTTCGACCTGTTATAACTCCTACACTATTTGCAAAATTTCACAATTTTTATTTTTCGACGTTTCGATCTTTTTTTTAGATCATTCTCAAGAAAATTTTTAAGATAGCGTCTTTAAATTAATAATTCAAGATTAAGTTTTGTAACATATGAATTTAAAACGAAAAAGACCTGTAACATACTTGCTTTGTGTAAGGGAAAATAATTTTTCCGTAATACTTTTAATTAGCCACGTGTTGATGCTAAGACTGTATGCATGGTAATGAGGTTATGCGAATATACTTGTAATTAGAAATCTAAATATCGAACGGTCAAGAATTGATCGATATTTGGCGGTGAATTCAAACAGACATTTTTCCTTATACCTTCCTTTCACTATTTTTATACCATATTAGATATGGTATATCTCATTTAACATTCATATTTAATTTGACCTTTTTATACAAAAAAATATATGCAGATAATAAAGAAAAATTTTTAAGATATTGATAGAAATTATTTAGAAAAATTATTTTCCCTTACACAAAGCAAGTATGTTACAGGTCTTTGTCATATTAAATTCATATGTTACAAAACTTGAATTATTAATTTACAGACGCAATCTTTAAAATTTTCTTGAAAATGATCTAAAAAAGAGATCGAAACGTCGAAACGTCGAAAAGTAAAAATTGTGAAATTTTGCAAATAGTGTAAGAGTTATAACAAATCGAACTTGGACGCCGAGATCATTAGGAATTTTTTAATTCACAACTGTAATGAAACTGGTGTTTTTTATTAACAGCATTATTGAAATAGCATCAAGAATTTCTTGCGAAACGCTTATGATCGCTATCGTACTTGCCGTTGATGGCATAGAGGTTCCTTCAGTCTCGTTCTCAAGAGTCGACCCAACCGCACCATTCGGCCGACTTCCAGCAGAAGCTTTTCTCGATCGCCCAAGATGTCCCGGATCTCTGCTCTGTCTCGTGATTCCGCTGCTGAATCCTCCGTCTTCAAGGATCGACGCAGGCTGCACACTGCCTCGATCAAATCACGCAGTTTTGAACAGTGCTTAAACAAATGTAAATATGCAAAATAAATTATCCGCTTTGAAATTCACCTGAAGATTGGATGAATGAAATGCTTTTCTATTTGAAACAGATAATTTTGATTATGTTTTTGAAGATGATAAATTGTTCAGCTCTCTCTCGATCTCTCAACAGAGAAGTTGAGCTGCACTGAATTTCTGTTATTTTTCTAAAGTATTTTGTACTTATATCTTTTGCCATTTTAAATGGTACTATGGAATATTGAAACTGCATACGTTTAACAACATTGTATGATTTATAAGCAACATTATTCTTCGTATTAACAGATAATCAGACCTGGGTAAATAATATTTCAACTAAGAAATAGAAATATTTACAACTGTGTTACACATGGTTCATTTGAAATAGTAATTTAGTACTAGTTTCAAATGAAACATATGTAACAGTTGTGAGAAATAGTATTTGTAAATATTCGTATTTCTTAGTTGAAATATTTTTTACCCGGGGCTGTAGATAATACACATATTTTTCGTACGGAAGTCCTAATATTGACGTTAAACAAACGCAACATTTATCTAAATAGATTTATTAATAAAACTAATGAGAGAGAGAGAGAATTGTGATTAAAATATTCTATCAATGAATTTTATGTTTCTTATATCTATTTTCTGAATACATGAGAATAGCAATTTGTTAGGGAAAACAACTTCTTAAAATAATTATCATTGTGCATACATCTTCAACACTCCGGTGAAAAACAGCGCAAACCCTCAGCCTGGTCAATTGTTCTTGACCAACAGAACGAAGCTGCTTCCAAGCCTGTCGTAACTTTGAGAAAAGGGTTGTGTTGCTATCCAATGGTAGTCTGCAGGATAACCTTAACACTCGGGCTCCGTTCACTAATTGACACCCGTAGTCGTATGTCCCCTGGAAATTCGAACACCAACGTAGTTGATTAAATTTTTGTCCAACTTTGGCTTTGTGCCGCAGTAATGAGCTTCTCCTTCAATATAATGTACATAATGCTGAAGGCTTAATCTTTTCTTATTAAAAAGACACAAGAAATTTCATTTTATGTTGTTATTGCATCACAGTAGGTATCTAAATAATTTGTCCAGTTGAGTTCTCGCGAGATTCTGGCATTCCCCTATAATAGCTTAGGAGGGCGTGTGGTTTTAGTGAGTTGGCCCCGGGGAGGGAGGATGAGTGCTTTTGCTTAGCCTCATCTTCCCCCTCCGAGGAGGGTCTCACACTCCCTCCGTTTCCCCCAGGGAAACGGAGGCGCCTATACAAGGTTTCCACACGAAAAAAAAAAAGAAAAAAAAAAGGTATCTAAATAATTACAGTAAACCCTAGCAAGTTGTCCCAGGTTGGACGACTCGATTCTTGTCCATGCCTACTCACTCCACTACCCGTCACCGCTGTGCCGCTCCGCAGGGCGGCGGCTATTGTTCTCGGCCCGGGTATATCGGTGTGAACACTACTGCATTAACACAAGGAATCGAATGTTCAAACATCTTAATGTTCATTACTTTTTAACGAAATTTCACTGACTTATTCCTGGCATTTTTCTGATTACAACAAGACCAAACACGATATAATTGAAATTTTATTTAGTACGATAAAATTTCAATTTTATTCTTGTACGAAGAGATCAAATTCATGTCAAATGTACAGTTATACGGCATATTGTATGTGCAGGTCACAGGCTTTTGCGAGAACCCGAAATCTCGGGAAACCCGACGCTCAGGACGGGTCGGGAAATCTCAGCCGAGACGGGTCGGGTTCCCGAAAGTGCGATACGTTTCGGGTTCCCGAAATTCTTCGGGACCCCGAAACTCTTTCGAAGAGCCATAGGCGAGTAAGACCCGTAAACGCTTCGGAATCCCGAAGAGTTTCGGGAACCCGAAGAGTTTCGGGATACCGAAGAGTTTCGGGATCCCGAACGGTTTCGAGGCCCCGAAAGAGTTTCGGGGTCCCGAAGAATTTATCGAAACGTATCGCACTTTCGGGAACCCGACCCGTCTCGGCCGAGATTTCCCGACCCGTCCCGAACCCGAGAAATCCGGGTTCTCGCACAAGTCTGGCAGGTCATGCTGTGCTTCTACGGTTCAAAAAATTCAAGTCTAATTCTTAGAGAACATATTTTCGAGATGTTTAGTTGTTTATTTAAACATATGCTATAGCATATGTTGAAGGTATCATAAATTATAAATTATGCTTCACATGTAGAGTAAATATGGGCCAAATTATATCGTGTTTGGTCTGGTTTTAATCAGAATAATGCCAGAAAAAAAGCCAATAAAATTCTCATAAAAAAATAATGCAAAATAAACTATTTAGAATTGGCATTACATTGTGAGAACACGTGGGCCTTTAAACCGTGCCGGCGACGGCGACACTCTGCGGCCCCACGCTGCGCGTAGCCGTCGCCGAAACAGTTGCTCTATTGTAGTCTCGCTCAGCGCGATCGGAGCGGTAGATCCAGCCGTAAATTAAAATTACTAATTATCACCGCGATTCTTGTCCGCTCCAGGAACAGTCCCTTGGATAAGAATCAAGGGATTACTGTATTAAATTTCCCCCTAAGCAAATTAAAACAATATGAACAAAGCACAGTCATAAGAACAATCTTTGGTGATTGAGATAGAAGAATAATCGTTAATACATTATGTATATACATTTGCGACAGTTACAGAAAGAAGTTAATAACGCGATACCTTGGCAGTTTCTTGAAACGATTGATGCTCTTCCTTCTGCATTTGTATTTCGTTCGCATTACAGCCAATCTCCATGTGATTCTTCAATAGGACATTGTACAAATCGTTCAACCATTTAACAGCCTGTAAAAGATGCATCGACGTGTAACAGATCTTATTCGAATAATAATTTCAAGTAATCCGTGTGGTCACCTGTTCCGTGTCCATTTCGTAAGTATATATCAAGGCGATTTGTTTCAGGGAGAGTTTCTGCAGTTCAACGCTGTCGTTGAATATATTTTTCCTTGCGTTCGTTGCATCTAAAATATCTCTGACGTTTACTATGTCTTCGCCGTAGTCGACTCTAACGTCTCGTCCCAGGGCATCCTTCACAGGCATCGAAAGTATGTCCGATAATTTTTCTCCTTCCTTCACTAGTTCGCATTCCAAAGATTCTAGAAATTCATGACAGACAAATATGAAAAGATTCTACACAAATAAAAAAATCACCGCGTGGTAAACCATGCGCGGCAGGAGATCAAGCTAGAGCTGGGGAAAATAGTATTTTAAATAGTAAATAATCCTATTTATTTTAAAATATGTATATAATTTTGAAAATGAAATATTTTATTTCATGTTTTTTGAAAATGAAATATTTTATTTGATGCAAGTAAGTTTTGAAAATAAAATAATTTATTTGAGGCAGTCATTTTTGAAAATAGTATTTTAAAATAGTATTTTATTTTAAGAATATTGAAAATATTTGGACTTGGTTTTTATTTTCAATTTCAATTTTGAATCTTATTGCAAAAAATAATGGTTCGCATTTAATTGATTTATTAGCTGAAATAGTTTCCTGGTGATTAGATACACTGTATGTTTATCAACAAACCTCAGTAGCCACAAATAATACAATATTCTATTTTGTATTTCAGATTATTAAAATAGAAATATTTTATAAATTAATTTTTATTTTATTCTTGCATCCAACAATCAATGCAGGATATTCTTATTTTACATAAAGATCGACAGTCTAATTATTACTAATAGAGTAATAGTTTATTCTTATTATTTACCAAGATTTGCTTGGCTCTGCTCCAATTTTAACAGATTCGCGCTAGCCTGAGAAAAGTCGTGAGTTCTGTTGCCCATCACCAATTTATCGAACACTTCGCTGGTTTTGTCAAAATACTGTAACAATATCAATGAAACTTAGGCTCTGGAATAAAAGAATGGTATTATCCTATCGTTTTCTTAAGCAAATACCTCGGAAACCAGTCTGAAGAATCTCTGCGAAGTAATTAACACGTTCCGTCGCCTTTCGAGCCTGGTTGCGAAGCTTCGACATACGAAGTCCATGAAATCTCTCTGACATTTCAAATCTTCAGAAAGACGAGTGCTCGGTAAACTATCGATTTTGTGAAGCAGTTCAGCGTAACGACCGTAAGTTTCCTGAAACGATGATTCATTCTAATCAATCTATGAACAAAATAGAAACTTACACGTCTCTATATCTTTATTTCAATATGTTTAATTAGTTCGCTTTAAACTTGGTTTCATACTTCATAGATCTTGAACTAGAAAATTTATGATAAAGAATTAAGTGTTCGAAATTATGACCTTGAATAGTAACACAGACATTAAAATGTTTTGCAAGGCTATCGATTAATTTCACTTTCAATCGTTTCATAAGATTTTGTATTAGCTTTGTCCTTGAAGTTTAACAAAGTTTGCATTTCCTTAATATATAATTAATTTCTTCGTAGGAAGAAAAGAGAAGTTAGTTAAAAAAAGTAGTAAAAATCAATTTTTATTATTGTTTTTTCACAATTCCCACCAAATGCATTTTTTCAAAATATTTTCTGGACGTGATTTCCTGGACTAATTCTTCTAGCCTTGAATAGTAACATAGACATTAAAATGTTTTGCAAGGCTATCAAATAATTTCACTTTTAATCGTTTCATAAGATTTTGTATTAGCTTTGTCCTTAAAGTTTAACAAAGTTTGCATTTCCTTAATATATAATTAATTTCTTCGTAGGAAGAAAAGAGAAGTTAGTTAAAAAAGTAGTAAAAATCAATTTTTATTATTGTTTTTTCACAATTCCCACCAAATGCATTTTTTCAAGATATTTTTTTCACGTGATTTCCTGAACTAATTCCTCTAGCCTTACAGAGAAGTTTGGTCCATTAACTATATTTCTTCTAACTATATTTCTTCCAATCGGCGTAGACAATTTTTATTTTGCATAGAGATTCGCAGTCTACTTATTAGTTTCTAAAGTGTGTTGTCGAATCGTACCCTGCATTCGAGTTCCAATTCCTCGTGCCGCCTTCGCAGCTCTTCCGAGGATGAAACGTCGAATCCAACCTGGCAACAGGAATTCAGCATTGCGTCAGCGGGTCCAAGGATCCAATCGGTGACACGAGACACACCCCTCTCGAGATCGCCGATCACTCTGGCAGTGTCCAGGTTCCTTTCCATTTCAGACCAGGAATTTTCGATGTCCACCTAAAGAGTATAACGCGACGTTTCATTTACATAAACATCAATGTGTTTTTGCTCGATTTAGAATGCCGCGAGTACCTTCTTCAATTCGATCGAATCGATAAGCTCGTGGATTCGTTTCGTAGCGTCCAAAACATCCTTCGCCGACACCCTACTCATTAAATTCACCAAGCTTCTGCCTGAAAAATAACACGCGTTCGTACACAACCATTCTTTATTGTTTCCTCTTATGCAGTTACTCGCATACTTCATCATCACTAGCCTGCGGATCTTTATGAATTTATGACAAAAATTAATAGATGGAATTCGAAACGATAAAAATGTTGAATGACTCGAACAGTGTCGATACACTACTTTTAACACACAAACATTATTAACGAGGAAGATAAATTGTTACTAAGCTTCTGTAGATCATAATTTGTGTATAAAAATTTTATTTTGCATAAAAACCCACAGTCTAATCATCACACACACTCTAGATCGGAATAACTGTTTTATAGCTGGATCAAACGATTCCAATTACTCGAATCACGTCAAATAAACGTGTTCAAAAATGTATTTGGTCAGAATTGTGAAAAAAATTGATTTGTACAACATTTTTACCCGAGTGAATAACAAAAATTTGTAAAAGTGTGTTTTGTATACTCATATAAGGTGTACTTGCTGTAAATTTGATCGAAATTAATTATGACTTATGCGTTACAAACGATCAAAGATTTTATCTATTTTCGACCTATAACTGCCATTTTTACCACTTTTAATCGATTATCACTCGTATACCAATTAACCAATTTCAATAAAATTATCAGAATGTATGGTACAATGTATATGGGTCTACAAAACACAGTTTCATAACTTTTGTTATTAGCCCAGATAAAAAATTTGTTTTTACTATTTTTTTCACAATTCCGACCAAATACATCTATTTAATTTGTTTATGAGACTTCATTTACTAAACTAATCCTTCTAGACTTACAGAGAAATTGAAGTCATTTGGCCCATTCGTAAAACATTAAAGAGTGCGTTGAAAGAGTGAAAAAAGTGTGATCAATTAAAAAGGTAAAGTCGAGGACATATTGTTCTATGAACATTTGAAAAGGATTGAACAACCAACAGTAAATAATCTATGAAAATACTGAAATGTATCAAATATGATTTAGATAAGCCAGCTTTACAAGTCAATAAAATACTGACTCTTCATCGTAGACGAAAGTTAATTTTCTCTTTCAACAATTTCAGATGACACGTCTTAACGGGTATTTTATTTCCGTTCTATTGAAAACGAGTAGCTGCTTAAAGGAGGACATATACGACGAAACAGAAATACCACGGGACACTCTTATTGTTCACCGTTTTTACACCCTCGCGAGCACATGATCGCGCTTGTTTCTTACGGAACGCTTATGCTCGACATCCGGTTAAGCCGGTTTTTCAATTTTTGCGGACAATCTAGCTGCAAGTGTCTATCTACCGGCACGACTGGCGTGATTATAACGCTAGACTAGGAAATAACTACACATTGAGCATGATGCGTAGGAGTAAGTTTCGCCGAGTATTTTCACTGTCGGATGAAAATATTTAGTCACTTGCGATTACCGAACAGCACAGGCTGCAAACAAAAATTAAATCAAAGACACTATAGTATCATCATATATAGTATCATTATAAATGATTGAACATGGCGCCAATATCATTCAATTATTATATTAATTTTCGATCGCGAATAAATTTTTCCGTTATTATTATAAATGATCGAACCTGGCGCCAATATCATTCAATTATTATATTAATTTTCGATCACGAATAAATTTTTCCGTTATTATTATAAATGATCGAACCTGGCGCCAATATCATTCAATTATTACACTACAGTATATTATGAATTTTTATTCTCGGCGCAAGGTTCGATCATTTTTCTACACAACAATTAGCTATTTTATAGGAATACTAAACGCTGGATTAGGATTTGAATCTTCCGGTTCAAGAACCACGTTAGCTATTAAAAATGTTCAATAGGAGGAAAAGAAAGGAGGTGTTTCGTCCTAGGACCTCCTATTAAACATTTTTATAGCTAACGTGGTTCTTGTACCGGGAGATTCAAATCCGAATCCAGCGTTTAGTATTCCTACAAATTGGCTAATTGTTGTGTAGAAAAATGATCGAACCTTGAATAAAAATTCAAAATATATTAAAGATAAATTACGATCAATATATAATTAATTATTTACACTATAGTATATTGTTTTATGTGATAATAATTTAACGATCTAGAGACAAGGAAAATGGATATCGACCGCGTCATGCACTTGACTCACATTATTTGAAGATTTTACGAATCGCTATGTTTAAATCTACTTATGTAGTTATTCATTTAATATTATTAACCCTTGTGTAGTCAGAGGCGGCTAAACTTCAGATATTTATTCATAGATTTATTCAATAATGTATTTTCAATTATGTTCTATTACTTTATCGAGGTAACTATTATTGAATAAACATTTGAATAAATATATAATTAATTTGAAAACACTACGAACTTTTATTCTAACCGAATATATAATGAAAAAACTTGAGTTACTGTGTTTAAAAGACAGCGATATTCGTAGAAATAGACTGTCGAAATAATATCTTACTTGGCTTGAGTTTATTTAAAATTCTATCTTCTTTCAAGAAATTGCAAGCAAATATGCTGTAAAGTCGTAAGTCAGGAAGTTAACTGCGAGTGCGGGTTATTTCCAGTCTACTGAAAATAACGACTCAAAAAGTTGTAGCTCGAGTTTATCTAATGTTGTAAATTTGCATAAGCATATCTGGACCGGGACATAGGCACGGATACGGGGCAATCGGCAGTGATAACAGCAGAAAGCGAAACGAGAGGGACATCGAATTCCCCGACGAAGAAATCATGTTCACCTGATTGCAGGATGTATCCCGCTACAGATGTTAATTCCGTGCTCGTATCCCAGTAGGATTCTATATCCTCGTCCGATTCTAGCATGCGAAACGCATCCAAGCTGGTTATTCTTTGGTGCAGGTCTGCCATCTTTGACATGAGATCCGTGGCGTCCTTGATGTAGTCTTCCACTTTCTTTCATGTCGGAAATTTATTATTATTATTATTTATTATAGACGGACTGAAGCCCTTTTGCATAAGTGTTTACAATAAAAAAGAGAAAGATACAAGACTACTCGTTTAATAACAAAGGGACATGCACAAAATAAAAATTGGTACAATCGATATGGTATTATCATGTAATCCTGCGTAGTTGCATTTTAAAATTTTGTAAAGACTCAATGAAAAAATCAATGTGATTATAAATAGTGCATGATTTTGCAATAATGCGATTCATTATTATTATTTGATTACGGTGACGATATGTATAGCAATTTTCTAATAAAAATCATACCAAATATGATATAATTCCGATGATATTTACTTGTGTAATAGACAATTATAGTTTCGGGCGCGAGGAAGGATAGGACTTCCTTGCGCTCAAAACTTTAATTGTCTATTACACAAGTAAATATCATCGGAATTATGTAATATTTGGTATGATTTTTATTAGAAAAATGCCACCAATATGGTCATTGAAGTCCCATAAAAAAATAATGGAATATAAAGAAGTTGGAAATTCCGATCAGGCGGGCTCACCGATCTACCCGCACCGCATGGTGTCATATTTCTCGGCGATCGAGGCCTCTCGAGCTTCCGTACTACCGAAACGAATTTCCTTTCCAACCCAATACATTCGAAAACTAATTTCGTCAATAATCACAGAATAAGTCTTACAAAATATTTTAATACCAATGTCATTAATCGATGAACTTTTTATACTGTAATTACGAAAGCTAAATGGCGAATGGAGATAATGTACATATTCTGAAATACATTTCCATTAGTTGTAGTAATAATTAAAATTTACCACGCGATTTTGAATCCACTCCGTGTGATCGTAGAATTTGTTACCGCCCAATTCGTACGGCAAATGCGCATAATCTATGTGAAGAGGAAGCCTCGTCAGGATAAGGTATGTCGGCTAAAACAATGACGATTACAATAGACAGATTAATTTACGTAAAGTGATGGCATCAACCTCCAAATAACATAGTCGAGACCCTATAATCCTTTCTTATTTCGCGATATACAATTTCAAAATATAGTTATATTTTGTTATATAGTCTGCTAAGAAAGTTACACGAAAATTAATGTCTCGGTACTCTTTTAACACAATGTAAATCAAGTTAGAATGTTTATCTTATCTTTTCTTGTTATCGATTGTTCCTCGTTTAATCATTTCCACGAATTCAAAGCATTTATTACAAAGTGTTTGTTGATTATCGATCGTAAGGTAGTTTATAACAAGAAGTATTGATGATCTCGGCGCAAAGGTTCGATCAGAAATTAAAACATTGAGTGATCTGCATTTTAAATTAATATAAAACATAACATTTTCTAATAGAACCTTTGCGCCGAGATCATCTATATTTATTACAATGAATAGAAATGGCTTTGTCCATTATTAAATTAGGCACAAACCTCTCCTTCCTTATGAGACCTGGTGCAGCTGTCGACTCTTTTGTCCCAAAAACCTTCAGGTCGCACAACGATCACAGAGGCGGTATGCGATCCCAGAAGAACCATTGACAGTCTTATGCAAGACCTTGCAACGCGCCATGCACCCTTTCGTGCGTCCACGACCAGGACTAACCCATTCCTCTTCGTCTCCTCGCTAACAATGTAATGCATTCCTTATAACCCACTTTCATCATGGCGAAACAATCGGTTCGTAAGGCAGTATTCACTTGTTAACCGGTAAAGGGCTATTCGAGCGTACTGACTCAAAATATTTGTTTGCTTTAATGTGTATCGCAAACAAAGTATCTTAAAAATGTCCTTGAACTTTATACTCCCATACGAGCAATTGTAGTTAACTATGTTCGGTGCCAAAAATAAAGAAAAGTATGGAAGATTTTATCAGGCTGCAAAAATTACAGAATGATACAATTTGACGTGATTATAATATTGACGATAACCATTAGACAGCGGATCTTCATGCAAAAAAAGTTTTCTTCCTGAATTGCATCAAACTGGGGTGAAAAAAAATTTATTTTCATTTTCAATATGTTTAAAAAATTGTAAATAATATAGCAGTATTTCAAAATTCTTTAAATGTATTTACAGTTTTAAATTACACCTACTCATTTTTGTGCTAAATGCATAAAATCCGTTGTGTAATAATCACACACGTGATGAAGACGTACGCAAGATTTGTGTTCGATTGGTATACTGTAGTTTTTGAGATTTAACATGAGAGATCACATGAGTGTTAGAGTTTCCGAGATAAAGTTTGAATTATCCCTATCGCTAGTCTCTGTTGCATCACACTGAACTAACAATAATAAAAGTCACAAAAAGTTTCGGGAAGATTTACCTACAAATCACAGAACAGTATGATTTATATCAAGTCTGTACGGACCCTCTCTCTGTCCCCTGTTTTTTATACATGCATTTCTTAAATCTCACAGTTTATTTCTTTAATGTTAATATTATATTCGAAAACGTTCAATATATTCCTTAGTTATAGTTCATAAGTTATCCTTGCAATGTTAGCATGCACAGCCGTGTGCATGCTGCTAATAATCCATGTGGGGTTTCACATCTTAATAAAAAAAAAAGAAAAAAAACTTATATCGGGGAAAACTGTGTTAAATTGACACGATGGACGGATGAGGGTTATACTCCATTGTCATCCAGTTCTGAGCTGCTCTTAAAGTTTCAACTCTCGGAAAGTGGTTTAAATGCGATTACAAGATTTGACGCATACAACAAACAACACGGCAAGCTAATATAAATGTGATAATAATAAATTCGTGGGAGAATTGGTGACCATTCAGTGGCTGTGATAATTACCTAAATATCGACAAAAAGTACAGAATGAGCGACTCCAATCTGGGTTTCGTGTTTGGTTGGAGTTCCGATGGAACGTTGACGACGATCAAAGGTCTTCCCTCGCGATCGCGTCCTCCTGGAATGTATGCGAGATTCGATTCAAGGGCTTCCAGAATGTCCACAGCCTCGAAATTCTTCGCGGGCATGGCTGCATCCGCTCCGACCTATTATATCATCCTCACTTTCGGAACAATTTCTCCGTTCAACTATTTCTGAATACGGTCACACGCGCACTACATTAGCACCGACGATCCCGACGAATTTGCGGATCACCGTGGATCATCATCGTGTGGCGTGTATAGCCGGTGTAAAACAATACGGCACATCGGCCAGGTAAACGATCGATGTCCAGAGACGATCGTGCCCACCGAGATCCAAGGAATTGTGTTACGCGCGATCAGGTTCGTTGACTGTAAAAACAACCTCGTGGTTAGCATACCGCAATACACGTTCACCAAAAGAACCGCGCATGCATGCCGTGTATCACGTCTAACGAAAAATCCTGTAACCTTAGTATGTACGTTCTTCAGATCCTTCTCGAGGCAATCACGTTCTCGCTTCTTTAGCAATGCTGCGACTGTCTTATCCCGTTTTATTCTGATCGCG
Organism: Lasioglossum vierecki; assembly: GCA_028455595.1. Taxonomy (NCBI): domain Eukaryota; kingdom Metazoa; phylum Arthropoda; class Insecta; order Hymenoptera; family Halictidae; genus Lasioglossum; species Lasioglossum vierecki. The sequence goes on from CM052341.1 coordinate 13,262,779, forward strand.
TTCTTTCAAAGATGTTAGAGGAATTTAATATTATTCTTGATTCTTTCAAATTATTAATCCAGAAAATACATTTTTGCGTAACGTCTGCTCCTTGCACTTTCTGCTTTTTAGAGGCAGGTCTATGCATTTAAAGGCAGAGTAGATAGGTATATACTTGGAGTAAGTGTCTTATACTTTAACGATATCTATGTTATTGTGTTTAATAAAAGGTATACTTATATACCTGGGTCGGATAATTGTATAAATTATAATAGAGAATATATGTAGAACAAAATAATATCTGTATTAATAATATAATGATTAGTATATTATTGTGTTCGATAAAAGTACTTATAAAAAATTTAGGTTATAATATATTTCTACATTATAATAGAGAATATAAAACACAATAATATCTGTATTAATGATATGGCCGATAAAAGTATAAAAAATTGAATTACTGGGTTATAAGATTACTATAACAAAAAATATTATAATTATAATATTAAAATTGCGAGTATAGAACACAATAGTATGTTTATTTTAATTTAATATAATGTAATACCTCCAAGTATACACTTTGAACAACACTGTTTATCCTGTCACAATCATCTAATCACGTTCCCATTCCAAACATTTTAATGTTTTATCTATGTATAAAACTAAAACTTTCAAAGCAAAATCAGTGTGATAAAACCCGCTGTGTATTTCTCATGAAAGGATAAGATCAATCGATGTGATTCGTTTCACAATCTGCGAGGCACTGTCGCACGTACGAACGTTGTTTAACATGCATACTTAAACATATTTGCATATTTCACAGAAAATTCAGAGCTTCGATAACAAAGTCAGCCAATTCTTCCAGTGTTGTATTCACCTCTGTCTCAACTATTTCGGTTTCCTTCGAGCTTTTCCCAACCGCCGTACACTCGAAACGCGTGTCTCCTTTCCGAGCATAACCGAACCACAAACCGTAACAAGACTCAACACACACGTTCACGCACAGTTCGTTTAGAAAACGTTCGAGGAAATTTTATTTGCATTTCAAGGGGCCCCTTGGTTCACAGTGAAAGTCGAGCATCGTGTCGCAGGCTCCTCGAGAACCTTGACCAACAAATTCAAAGCGTCCATCGCGACCGTTGTCCGGGTGGGACCGAAAGAGTCAACGAGTCCCGCTAAAACACTCACGGAGACTGCGAAGAGGTCCGATTCGGCGAAACTAGCCGAATAAAACTGGGACCGCGGCGTTCCTCGGCATCTCTCGGTGGAGGAGGAATTCGTTTTCGGCTGGAGCGGGGTCACGCGGACCGGGAAACGTTTCAACAGCTGTTGCAGGAATTGTCGCAGGTGCAGGTGCACGTGGTCGAACGGTGGTCCACGCGGAAATGCACCGGCACGGCGGTTTACGGTTCGAGATCTCAATATAGGTATCGTTGAAAAGAAAAACTGTCGCGCGCTTTCACGTGCACGAACCAGCGCGCGAGAGCGCACGGTCACGTGCTTGTATCTACGTGGAAGTCGGTGTAAAACGCGAACGGAGAACGGAGAACTGCAGCTGCGATGGAGACTGCAGGGAAACCGAAAGCCATCTCGCTGCTCCATTCAGGTACAACGGTACTCTGGCACCGATTAACCGTCTTCCCCTTCTCCCGTTCATTTCCTCGTGGCTCTTCCTTCTCCTTTCCTGCGTCCACGACCTCTTTCGACCGAAGCGACGACGCGTCGTCCTCTTTTGTATCCTCTACACCGGCGCACGGTGGTTAATTCGATTAAAAAGAGTCAGCAAAATTGAATAGAAAGTTTCCTATACACGGGACCGGGTCGATGCTATTAGCATTAGACGACTGCGAAACCCTCTCTGTTCAAATAATAAATGCAACGCACACGGAACACGAACAATTTATAAATACGATTATAAATAATGCATGACTTTAAAATAATGCTATTATTATTATATGTAAGGATTAATCCGTATTTATTTGTGAAACATGACACATGGATAACCAACGTTGACAGACGTGTTTTCCGCGGATGCTCGTTTTGATCTGATCTTCTTTTTCCAATTCGTTTGCAATTACAATTTTAGAATTCTTCTGTTCCGATTCTCTATTTTATAAATTTAACTATATATAGCGTTATTTGTTAATACACACATGTATATACACATAATACATACATTTCATTTGTACTTTAACCCTATATTTTGTAAGGATTAAGCCGTATTTATTTGTGAAACATGACACATGGATAACCAACGTTGACAGACGTGTTTTCCGCGGATGCTCGTTTTGATCTGATCTTCTTTTTACAATTCGTTTGCAATTATAATTTTAGAATTCTTCTGTTCCGATTCTCTATTTTATAAATTTAACTATATATAGCGTTATTTGTTAATATACATATGTACATATACATAATACATACACATCATTCGTACTCAAACCCTATATTATTTACTAAAGATCAAAATAAACTAGCATAAGGGAATAGACTTTTTTTCTAGGATTGTAAGGGTGCGGGATGTGCGTTCTCATTTCTCGATTATACCGAAATGAGGTTCTTCAGTTGTAAAAAACGCTAAATAAAAGATCGATCGCATTATAAATGTTTTCCTTATGTCGATCGTAGATTGTTGCTAACTATTTTTCTTGAAAATGATCTAAGGTAAGATCGAAACGTCAGAAAAAATTATTGTGGTAATTTTCAAACAGTGTTTAAAAAATAATTGATCGAACCAGTGCGCAGGAAGCATAAAAATATTATTAGTAATGTGCATTGTTGTGAATAATGCAAATTACGCCTCATAAAAGTATCGCGGCCTAGATTGATCTTTTATGTAGCACTTTTGAGAAACAAGAACGCGCATCCTGTATCCTTGCAATTCTGAAAACGAGTCTACTGTCTTAACCCCTTGCCGAACCTTTTCTTCTACAGTTACAATGAACGTCTTTATGCACAAAAAATGTCGTAGAAATTACGTACATGTAAGAGAATTATAAATAAAACAAAATAGGCATTGTTAAAGTCAATTCACATCTCTTGTATTGGGTTGGAGCGAAAGTTCATAGCGTTGTTTTACAGTCATGTTTTAAAATTTACAGCTTGAAACTTGCTATTTAAATTCTTTTTATATTGTTTATTTATAAAGATCGCATCAACATCGAGATCAGTAGCGACCATTTTTGGTATACAATTATAAGTGTATATGTTATATAATGAGTGTGAATATAATTAAATTTTGTAGCACAGATCTACATTTTTTTAGGTAAGGTAAGAACACTTGCAATAGTCTTTTGGTCGTTGATTCATTCGCTCAGTTTGATTGGAATATTGTGGGCTTGTTGTTGTTTAAATATTTTACTTTCCTGTACAAAGGTTAACAATTACTCTAATGAATAAATTTAGTAATGACTGTCTCGATGCAGTGACGTATAATATAATTACGTCGATTTATGTAAAGTTAAACAATTTGATAAATTGTTCCGTCCATCTCCTTGCGGAGAATCGTGATACCGCTTTCACCATTGCCACGGACGATTAAACAGACAACAAAAAATAAGTAGCAATTGTTACCGCTAAAAGTTCCGCAATAGTTGCCTCTATCCATCGGTACTTTGAAAGTATCGGAAGTGACAATGAGAAGAAACTTCAAAGCTATCGCAAAAACGAGTAAATCGAAAACGACGGAATCATCGGCGTCCGCGTGACGAGATATTTTGTAAGTCTCGGCGTGGAATGTTTTTCTGCTGAATGATTTATAGGTGCGACTGACCGCTCGACGAGTTACAACATGCACACAAGGAACATGTTTTGGCTGTAACTTGCGATCGTAAAAATTTCTCAAGGTTATTGTACTCCATGGCAAATAAAAAAGTAGGGACCTGTTCAATTCTTGGACATAGCACTGCTTGGGAGCTTTGAATTGGCAAAATTAATAGAAAAGGGACATTACAATGTTTAGTGATATTCCTATAGCGTACATGGTAAAAGGAAATACAAAATTCTTAAAATAACACAAAAAATTTGTCAAACTTATTGTATCCTGTGGCAAAATAAGAAAGAAGGAACCTGTCAAGAATTTGGGAACTTGAAATTTTGCGAAATTAATAGAAACAGGATATTAAAATGTTGGTAGGTGATTAAGCCAACTATTAATAAATGAACAATTTAACACTTTCTTTTTAGAGTTTCTGAGGTTTCTTTTTTATCCATTAACGCTATCATACTTCCTGCAGCGAAAATGTAGCTGGCAACTATACCTTTCCTACAATATAATTCTTTTGCGTAATTCTCATCCTATGAAAGTTTATAGCTGAAAAGCAAAATGGCCAAAAAAACCAACCTTTGCGAAAATCTCTCAGGAATTGCTTCTCGATCGATTAAAATATCAGTTTAGTTCAATATACCTATCGCGTAAGTTTCACGAGCAAATTGTTAATAAGAATAATGCCGGTAGGTCGAACTGAAGAACTTTTTAGTGTCCTGTACGAGAAACCAGTACCGCTTTTTTGCACTTGTATAGGATACTATGGTCCCACCCTGAGGCACGCGAGCTTCGCGCGAAGGATGAAAGCAAGTTCCCACGTCAAACACAAAACCGCAAATTCTTTTATCATCCGCGTATTTTAACGGTCACGTATACGGAAAGACATCCGGGATTTCAACATTCTTCGAGCAAATGTAGCCCGCTCCCGAATTCCTTACTTGATGTCTGCCATTACGGTTCTTGCGCGCGAGCAGTTAGGGCACGCGATGAAAGAAACGCAGAGCGGTATTAAACCGAAATCAAAAAAGAAATGTTCACTGCAAGAGGTGCAGAATCATTTGTTTAATCGGATCCCGTGGGAGCATACTCTCATGTATCTTCTCTTACGTAGTTTGAAGTAACCCGTTATGATAGGGTAAGTGTCATACTTTTATGCAGAGTGAATCATTTAAAATTCTCCCCAGAAAGATTTTCGTTGCTTTTAATCACACGAAAAAATGTGGAAGTAAGTCGAATCTTCAGTAAAACAAATGTGATGATAAAGATGACTTTTTCCTTGAGATCATGTTTTCTGATCTTTCAAAGACATATAATTGTTCATGTCAGTTGAACAATGTTCAAGTAAACCATTATGATAGCATTATTGTGATATTATAATATCGCGTGAGTCATTTAACAACTTCCCTGAAATATTTCCGTTGTTTTTAATCACACAACAAAATGTGGAAGTAAGAAAAATAGTCAATAAAACAATTGTGTTGATAAAGATGACTTTTTCCTCAAGAGCATGTTTTCTGATCTTTCAAGGACATATAGTTGTTCATGTCAGTGGAACAATGTTCAAGTAAACCATTATGATAGCATTATTGTGATACTATAATATATCGTGTCATTTAACAACTTCCCTAAAATATTTCAGTTGTTTTTAATCACACGAGAAAATGTGGAAGTAAGAAAAATCGTCAACAAAACAATTGGGATGATAAAGATGACATTTTCCTCAAGATCATGTTTTCTAATCTTTCAAGGACATATAATTGTACATGGCAGTGGAACAATGTTCAAGTAACAAATTATGATAGCATTATTGTGATACTATAATATAGTGTGAGTCATTTAACAACTTCCCTGAAATATTTCAGTTGTTTTTAGTCACACGAGAAAATGTGGAAGTAAGACGAATCTTCAGTAAAACAATTATGATACTTTTGGACAGAGTGAATCATTTAACATTCTTCCCAGAAAGATTTTCGTTGCTTTTAATTACACGAGAAACTGGTAGTAAGACAAATATTCAGTAGAACAATTTTGATGATAAAGATGATATTTTCCTCAAGATCATATTCTCTGATATTTTAAGAACATTTAATTGTATTTTTCGATGGGACTATATTAAAGTCACTTATGATAGCATTATTGCGATACTTTTATCAGTGTGAGTCATTTACCAATTTCCCCTGAAATATTTCCGTTGCTTTCAATCACGCGAGAATATGTGGAAGAAAAATCTTCGGTAAAGATGATTTTTTCCTCCACATCATGTTTTCTGATATTTTACGTCCTTCTGATTTAAGATGTTTGTTTAAAATGTCAAGCAAATACTGTTTAAATATTATATAATATGATGTGCACATTTTTAAAAATAAACAATTTGATATACAAAAATGTTGAGTTCTTCTGATTTGTCAACCCTGTCCAATGGTATGTAATCTCCAAGTATAGCGATGTTGGGGACCGCAAATCTGTACCAAAGTGACAATACATACTTCGTCGCGCGTGATTGCAAGTTAATGCGTCTCGTTCCCATTTTTGTTAGCCGTTGAATACACGGGGGTTTAACAGAGTCGGTGATCCATGGCGCACGTAAAAGCACTTAGGTACTTGGCGGCACGCGCATGAGTCAAGGTCAGTGACCGGCGGTGACCAAACACTGTGAAAAGCAAGGTGTGCCGCAGTAAATACAAGTTCGTACATACGTACGTACATACATTACGCGTTCCTCTCGATGTGATGAGGAAATAAAGACCGATCATCGAATAGCTGTTTAGCAAAGATAGGGGTCCCCAATAGTGATGTCACGATCGCGTTCACCTCTTTGCGCCACCAAAAACTCAAGTTTGTGAAAGCTGTGACGACCACGTGGTGGTTGTTGTGGTAAAATTTTGTTGCGGAATAATATTCGACTCTTAAACAATTCACATATACATTTATTATAAATTTCTATAAAATCCCTCAAATTTTATATAAATTTAAATATTTTGTATGTATACGTGAGTCGTTTATTTTGAAAGTGGTTCAAGTCCATTGAAATTTAAATTGAGGTATTTTATCAGAGTTTGAATTTCAATAAAATTAAAAATATACGTATAGGATACCAATATACCACACTCCTTAAGTGTATCTAAGAGATTTAAATTTACAATTCTTATTAAAATAATAGCACTTATCAAGTGCTAAGAATATTCGTCATCTCACCAAGAATGGACTTAAGCTACTTTCAAAATTAACAACTTGATTTGAATATAAAATTTGAAACAGCCCAAGTCCATTTGATATAATTGAAAATGATTCAAACTAAAAAAACGGTGTGCAATTTATTTTATATTTTATTGAAAAACTTTGAAAACACCATTTATGCAATTCAGGAAATCTTCTAACTGTATAAATTACATAACAATTTACTCCTCCTTTACATTTTCTGTATGAGGGATGCATTTGAAGAAGTCATGGTGGTCCGGTGTATATCGCAGTTAGTCCATCATAGCCTTGTGTTTCGCAGTTGTAATTTTACTTATATTTTTTATAAAGTGGTGTCGATACAATATTTTCGATTTTCTTGATCTAATCTGACGTGGTAATCAATTCAGTAATTTAAATTCTGCATTATCATCAATTGATATCTCACAGAAAATTTTACATGGTTCATTTATCAAGCAACGAATTCAGCATATTTTAAATCAATTTATTGTTTCTCTGTTAGAATTCTTTACCTTTTTAAAAAGTGCATCCTCCAAAATTCTTGTTGATATGAAATCCACTTGTTTCATTTCATTTAAAATAAAGTTATTACCTTTCCGACACTTCTTGATAACATTATAATAATCTTAGGGGACAAACAGTAAATTATGTTTCTTTAATGACATTCCTACAACGCGAAAATCTCTGACATTCGGTTAAAACGAATGTCCCGATGTAAAACTTTATGGTTTGTGATTTCTACATTATGTTCAACGGTTTGGACACTTTTTAGCCACATTAAAGCTACTTTAATATTTCTACAGGAGGCTAGAGGTCTAGACGTCTGATGGAGGACCTTAACATCAAACAACTGACAAAAGGACTTAGGCTACTTTTAAAATAAAAAATTGTATCATTCTATTAACCAGTTAATTTCTATTATACAAAATCTTTGTGATTTTAAATATATTAGTTACAATTTGCTTCAGGATGGAAAAATAATGGACTAATTAATCCAATGAGTCGCATTATACCAAAATCACGCACTATTTATAACAATATTGATTTTTTCATTGAATCTTTTAAAAATTTTTAAATGCAACTCCACCAATAGTATTTTGTTCTTTTTTTTCTTTCTCTTTGTCCTTGCGCGCATGTCCCTTCTTTCTTATAAGATAAGCAGCCTTGTATCCATCTCTTTTTTTTTTGTTTTTTTTTCTTTACTTTGTAAATACTTATGTAAAAAGGGCTTCTGCCCGTCTATAATAAATAATAATAATAATAAAAAATTGCTAGCTTAATTTGTCTCGAAAACAGACTTGGGCACTTATAAGATAAACGGCCCAACTCTAAAAGAGTTATATACGAGTTCTACGTCGTTTTACATGACTCTTCAACGGTCTCCCTTATAGTTTCCTGCAATGTCTTGTAGGATTGTCGCGGCGAAGTAATTCGGAACGAGCCAGGAGGTGTCAGCCAAGTCCACTAGGAGCGAAATCCGCCAGCTGGCCGGTTACATAACAAAACAATAATGAATCCGGCCGTGTTCAATCAGCGTGCGACGATCAGCGTGGCGCGAGCGAGACAATTTCGAGAATCCCGAGGAACTCGCGGAAGCTCTGTCGAGGCAGGGAAACAAAGAAATCGGGGGAGGGACAAAGATAGCCTGAAGAGGAAGCCTGAAGAGGCCTGGCGTCGCTACGGTCGTCGGCCACGAAGAGGTCCGGCAGTGCTGCACCGAGCCTCGCGCTATATCGAGCCGGATTCTTTCTCTCTCACTCCCGTTTGGTCTCGGTTCGGACGTCGTCGACGACGGACCGCTATTTTTCCCTCCTTCCACGACCGATCTTGATCCTCGGTGTCGATCGATGACGGACTTCCGGTTCGCCGACGTCCCGGAACCAACGGGAAACTGGCCAGGAACGAAGTGATCGTCGAGCGAGGCTCGACGTGGAAGAGGAAGAGGAGGAACGACCGACCATGGGCAACACCACCACGAAGAACCACTACTCGAAGAGTCTGGCTGTCGGCAGCGCCTCCAGAAGACCACGCTGGGAGGGATCAGGTTAGACACTGCTTCAGAACCCGTTTCCGTTTGCCCGACCCCGCCAAACATGTCAAAGACCGCACCTCCTCGGGGTTTGATCTCGAGGGTCGAGGACATGTCATCTACATATGCCACCGGTCGCCATTTTGATCGGGGGTCGATCCACCACGGGAGCACCTCGTGACAGCTATCTTTCGTTTCGGGAACTTGTCGCTGTTGCACGTCGGTGCAAACCGTGATATTAAGCTGGCGAGGATCATTCTGCGAGGGAAGCGTCCTGCGTGACTAAGTTTCCGGTAACGGCTGCTCGCCGCCGTGCGTGTGACGCGACGCGACGCGCGACGGTGCGCTGTGTTTGGGCTGGTTTTGATTGGCTTGCTTCGATAGTGGGATGATCGCTAAAATTAGGCTCCTCCGCTGACTGATCTGTCAAGATCGCGCAACGTTTGAGTGATCGGTAACGAACCACGCGGGAGTAATTAGCAAGCAGCTTTCGTTTCGTTCGCAGTCTTGCCGCGACCACGTTATTCTCTTGATTAATATGAATTATCGGAGAGCTCTGATAAGCTTTGAAAGTCTAGGATCGAAAATACCGTTTTCCGAATATTGATGATGAGTAATCGTTACGGTGCTTGAACTTCTGTGGTAGTTTATCTGGAAGTTCTGTATTTATTTACAGTCAAATCGACCGGTAATCCAAAATTAACTCATACGCCTCGGTGGCGTTTATTTTAATAGTCGATGGCAGGCCTGTTGAAAGGTAGCTGGGCTACACGGGAAAATCAAGTGAAAACGTGAGTCTTGCTATCGGATAAAAGGAATGACAAATTTTTGCTTGAAAATAGGGTGCGTTGTCACTAGACTGCGGATTTTATCTGGAAAGGATTTTAAAATATCAATGTACTCGTTTCAGCTAATTAATATCATCAGAGAAAAAAATACATTTCTATCTGGCTTCTATGTTGTAATTTATAAGGACAATTTTTATTTTGTATAAAGATCCGCAGTCTAGTTACAGCCTTTCCGTTGTAAACTAAATCGTATGGCTCAAATGGAGGCATTAACGATTCCAGTAACTTGAAAATGGTTAAATTTGAAACGTAAATAGATCAATCAAAGCTGCGTTCTTTTTTACGAGAAAGAATGGTGATCGTGTCTGTAAACTTTAAAAAGTGATCAGTGTGGGTGTACATAAAATATATCTATATATTATTAACCCTTTGCACTCCTTTGAAAAATGTAAATAAAACGGGTTCTTATATGTGTTTGTTTTATTTTTTAGTTAAAACGAATGTGAGTTCTACAAATATAAATAATAAGAAAATTTGAGAGCTGTATTTAATATATAATAATTAGTAAACAACTTTCAAAGTAAATTTCAAACAAAACACTTCAAATAGCAGGGAGTTGTTGCCAACAAAATTGAAAAATAATTTAGAGTGCAAAGGGTTAGCTTTATGGGGCCAGTGAAAATAGCGGTGTTTAATCTTTTTAAATACGTTTATTGATATTGTAGCTGCACCCCTAAGGAATTATTAAATAAATTTATTTCTGTGGGTATACATTAGAAAAATGAACGGCTGAAAATTTGGATAGACACATTCTTGTTATGTTTATCAGGCAATTTAGTCACTCAGTGTTCCGCAAACGTAGTGTTAATCTCTGACGATCACAGTAACGGAATAAGTGACAAGGGGTTGATCTCAAGGAGTTACAGTTGCAGCGATAAGTATGTTGACACGTCACGAAAATGCATATTTTCTATTTCAAATGATTAATTTAGGAATTAATAGAAAGTGTATATTATGTACGTTATTTAATATAGTACAAACTAGTGTGTGCAGCACCAAAGATGACACAAAGTTTATAATAATGTACGGAAAAGATTAAATAACTTTTTTATCGATTGCAGAAAGTATGTTGACAGCATTAAAAATTCTGTATTCTTAAAAATGAAACGGCATAACTAATATAAAGTTTGATACCCATTGTTTTTTATGTCATTGTTAAGTCCTCTAGGCATACTTTCAAACAATTTATTTACAACATTTTCGTCAATACTATTCCAAGCAATCTGTATCGTTCATTTAAAAACTGATTTATTATTACGAAATTCACAGGTGGTCAATTAAATTCAAATCGGAACTTTGAATCGTCGTTAAATATATCCTTCTTCCAACAATCTGGTGATTTGTTTTTAAACAAAATGTGTGTAGAGAAAGCAAGGCGAATGCTTTAAATCAACTGTGATAACGCCTACAGCATGGCATGGTGTAGAATCGGTATGCGTTTGGAGTCGTTTTTCTGCAAATGGTGTTGGAAATATTTACATTTTATAGACGGGATGCTAACACGAGCAGGGTATGTAAATATTTTGTAACAGAATTTATAAGATAAAATAATAAAAATTAACATCCAGGGTGATTATATCTTCCAGCAAAATATCGACCCCAAACATAACTGCAAACCAGCGACGAAATATTTCAGTGAAACTGATCCTTCTTCGTTCTGAGCCTTCACTACTGAAGGCTTCGAACAGTATTGATGAAAATGTTATTATATAAATAAATTGTTTGAAAGTATGCCTAGAAGACTTGAAGAGGTCATAAAATACAAACGGTATCATACTTTGTATTAATTATGTCGTTTTACTATTAAGAATACCCTCAATTACGAATTTTCAATGTTGTTAAAATACTTTCTGCAATCGATAAAAAAGTTATTTAATCTTTTCTGTACATTATTACAAACTTTGTGTCATCTTTGCTACATATAATAGTTTGTACTATATTAAATAACGTACTGAATATACAGGGTGTCCCAAAATTCGTGTACTTCCCGAAAATGGGAGGTTCCTTGGGTCATTTGAAGCGACATTTTCCTTTACAAAAATGACGCCAGCGGCTTTGTTTAGGAGTTATTAACAAAAAACACGGACCAATCAGAGCGCGGCTACAATGGATTGAATCTGGCTCGGCCAATGGCGCCGCCACGCTAAGCGGGACCTGTCGCTGAGTCGGACTCCGTTTGCTCTAGCCGCGCTCTGATTGGTCTGTGTTTTTTCTTAATAACTCCTAAACAAAGCCGCTGGCGTCATTTTTGTAAAGGAAAATGTTGCTTCAAATGACCCAAGGAACCTCCCATTTCCGGGAAGTACACGAATTTTGGGACACCCTGTATATATTTTCGATTAAATCCTAAATTATTGATTTAAAACAGAAAATTGCATTTTTGAGACGTGTCAACAGACTTTCCGCGGCGACTGTATGTTCGTAGGGGGTTGCAGGTCAGTATAAACGAGGGCAAACCGTCTGCAATAACGATAGGTATGTTGTACAATTGTATCGGAGACGCGTTGAGCCGGTGTCCGATGTCGGCTAGGAGTCTCGCATAGTTTTCCTACCCTGAGGACTGCACAGCAGTGGCCCTCAGATTGCCAAACGCTTTAAATTTTATTTTGGGAGCGCCACCTGCGGACCTGTGTCGAGAATGTGTGTTCTACACGTATGTGAGCATCGTTCTGGCACGTGCGAGCTTTCCGTGAACTTATTAACGACCGAACTCATTTATACCATACTCACCAAACATCGCGCCATCGATGTATTAAAACATTGTGAACCGTTCATTATTCCCTTTTCCACTTGGACGAAAGAATGGCCGATGTAGAACTGGAAGATACGACTAGCGAATATCGTGGTAGATAGATTGTGTTAAACTGTACCAAACGCATCTGAAACACAGTTGCGTGACATATAGGTGGTTGACGGCATGTGGCCAGCTGTTTAAAATAGTAAATTAAATAAATAAATTACTGTAAGTAGACGAAGTTTCGATCGAAATGTTGCAGTTCCGGGCGGTTTCTTACTTTGGCGAAATAATACCGTTGAAACGCTAAAAACCTAACCCAGATTCAACCATTATTTATCTTTATACTTAACCCTTAACTGGTATACGGGGGTCGGATATAAAATCACCGAAAATTTAAACATTGAAGCTTCTCTCTTAGAATGACACCTCAAAAATTGATATTGTATTTATGGTCGTTTTATTGAGCTTTGAATAAGAAGTATGTATGTAAAGTTACACTATGAAGGCTTTACACAACCGAACGTGTTCTATATTCTTGTACCATAAAAAAATTATTACTGCTGAAAATAATGATTCGCGTTGAATAGATTTATGAGTAGAAATTGTTTCCTGGTGACAAGATACACTGTATGTTTACTAACAAACCTCAGTAGGCACAAAAAATACAATATTCTATTTTGTGTTTCAGATTATTAAAATAGAAATATTTTATTTTGTGGTTCTCATTGTTAAAATAGAAATATTTTATTTTCGAAATTGTATATCTTATTTAAAATAATTAATTAATTAGTTAACGATCGTAATTTATCTGAAAGTATAAGTATTTATTCGCGGCGCACAGGTTCGATCATTTATGACAAGCAAAGGA
>CM052341.1:13276303-13313009 GCA_028455595.1 Lasioglossum vierecki
GTTCCGCCAAATAATGCCCACCTCTGGCAAGAAGACATGATGGGGGCTTAAAAATTAATTAATCAGAAATAATAAAAAAATAATTTTAATGTAAATTAAAATATTTTATATTACAAAATATAAAATATATTATTATATATATATATTATTATATATATTACAAATATATTTTTTTTTTAATCTATTGGTTCTTTTTGTTCTTTTAATCAGGGCTTCCAGCACCGCCAGGGAAGCCGATTTTAATACCAGGAGCGGACGAATCCCAGCCCGAGGTGGTGGCCATTCGTTGGGAGAGGTCACCGAGTAACGGCGGCTCGGCCATCGTTGGATATCATGTCGAACACAGACGACTCGGATCGCAGCATTGGGTACGCAGCACGCCAGGGTTATGCACCTTCCCGGAACTGACCTTGAGCGGCCTCGAGCCTGGATGGCGCTACCAATTCAGGGTCAGGGCGCAGAACGCCGTGGGTCTCTCGCGGCCCAGCGAGATCTCGGATCCGCTGACTGTAACCTTGCAAAGGTCCGCCGCATCTCCGCCATCCTTCGACCTTGAGCTCAAGGACACAATCGTCCTCGAAAATGATCAGGTGCTTATTCCTTCTAATTATTAGGTTATAGATTTTGCACTCCAAAGTCACATTTTTGTAAATCAGTTTCAACCTTTTGCAAATTAATTTCACCCGTTTGTTTGTTTTATTTGATCAGATTAAATTATATATTTATTTATATGCGCGTGAACGGTATCATTACTGCTAGGGAAACATAAGACGCGATACTCAATACGATTAAATAAATACATATCTGATTTCATCTTAAAAATTTATTAATAATTAAAAAGGCTTAATGTCTTTACAATTTAAAATTCTACCTTGTCAGTTTTACCATAAATGCTTAAAATCCGCAATCTAAAGATTAACATCTGTATGCATTAGACGTTATGTCAGGGTGAAATAACTACTATCATGATGCGTCCTCCGTAATATCATAAAACTTTCATCTAAAACATTTTTTCATTTTCGGTACTTTTGCTGTTGAATGGGAAACGGGTGACGCGTCTGACCATGACCAACTAATTCTACTTCTTGCGGGTGCTAGAACATACAGATTCGTCCAACTTTCAAACTCAATTATCTCGAAAACGAAGCGTCAACTGAAAAATGTTATTCGCGTTTTGTGCTTGTTTTTTGTTCAAATAGAATGTACACTATTTCAACAATCTCCTCACGTCAAATGATTTCATAATGCAATCGTTATGGACTGTTTCGATTAAGGAATACTATTTGTCTACAGGTTTTTTATATTGTACACAGCGGACATTTAATTGTATCACTAAAGATTATTTGAAAACTGTTCATTCTGTAAAAAAGGCTATCAAAGAAATGTTTTATGGCATCGCGCAGAGTATACGATATAATAATTTATTTTTAGTGTTTCTTTTCTTCGTGAAGATATGAAGGTAATCTCGAGCAAATAAATTCAAATTAATTTTTGAAATACTGATAATTGTCTACAGAAAATTAAAGAAGTTAGAAACCAATAAATTTACGGTAAAGCCTTGATCTAAGAAAAACCCTCGGGTTTGTTGTTTCTAAGACCATGTGGTTCTACCATTTCTTTGACTAAGGCAGCGCTCGAGTTTCATGGCCCCCGCAGTGGAAGAAATTGTATTAGTTTTTCGTAGATGCTACGGTCTCTGTTTTCTTAGATCAAAGATTTACTGTAGAACCAATTTGCTTACATAAAGTTATTTCAAGTATACAGCTTTGGTGGTTTCTTCCTTAGTTTATTTTATATTCCCTCTATCCCATAATAATAGTACCAAGTGAATATGTAAACGGAAATTATTATCGAATTAATGTTTTATTGCTTTATAGAATAAAGTAACAAACGATCGAACCTTGCACCGAAAACATTAACCACTTTACATACATATATTAACAACACATACGATCGATAGAAAAATATATTTATTAATGTTTTATGGCATCTATCATTTGTTTTGACGCATGTTTCAATTTCTAGGTTAACTTAATTATTACGAATTACAAGTATTTTTCTAATTTCCGTCCGCTGATCTAAATCAATTGTTTTATTTCAGTTGTATATCAACCCATTGTAAAAGTAAGATGCGAAAAAAAAACAATTTATGCTGGACGCATTGCAGAACACTCAAAATTAAAGTTAGGAGTAATATTTTTAATTTCTATTTAATGGAATCTAGTTTTATATTTATTTTCTTTCGCTACTATTACTATGGGACAGATGAAGTATTCTTCTAAACCTTCATAGACACTGGTATTCTTTTTACAACTAATTATAGTCAAGTAAGATAATTTACTACGGTAGAGCCTCGATTATCCGGACCTCTGATGTTCGAATTCTTTATCGTCAGCACACTTCAATAAGGATTTAGTTCAGCACTGAAACTGGATTATTGAATTAGCACGGATAATTAAAGTTCTGCTGGAATTAAGAAAAACAAAAAATACGGGAAAATTATTAATTTGCTTTTATTTGCAGGCTGAATTCGTAGTACGATTTACTGGTTCGCCTCTGCCGAAAATTTCGTGGTTCAAAGATGGCTTCGAAATCTTCAGTAGCAGGCGAACTAGAATCATCACCGACAGTGGGAGAACGGTTCTCTTAATCCATCAAGCCGCGCTGAACGACGAGGGTGAAATCAAATGCACAGCTACCAACAGGGCCGGCCATACTAGTACCAAAGCCCGACTAATTCTGGAAGGTGTGCAGAACATTCCATTGTTAATTCCTATATAATAATTCTCTGTTTAACGTTTAACCCTGAATCTCTCTGTTAAATCTATTTGCTGCTCGTGTCTTCAAGATTAATATTAAAGAATGGCTTTCAGGTACCAAAAATATGATTCATGAAGTTTGTTTAATCTCGAGTTTCAATACTCCAGTTTATATTAATGCAATAAAGAAGCTATATTCAAATTCGTATTTAACTATATTTATAATGTTGTTAACAAAATTGATTTTCGATAATGAGAGTATTAACAACAAGGACTGTATATCGAAGTACCTAAAATTTATTAAAAAAATTAATAGCAACATAATGATACAGCCTAATAAGTATTTACAACAACACTAAAAAACTAAACGAGGGTAGACAGCTGAAAAATATTGAAAATGTTTTCAGAAGATTGTTAAAAAATCATTTATTGTTGCGTGTGTCCTAAGGTCAGTTTTAAAGAATTATTTTCGTTTTGGTAAAAATTTTATTTTTTAAATTTAAACAAATTTCATTGTGATGATTTGGTAAGAGAATAAGCGTTAGCTTCTAATACGCCAAGCACGTTTTCATGCCACTAATAACCCCAATTTTTAATATGAAGATGCATTTGAAAAGTAAGAATTTTATTCTAAGAAGAAAGAACAAAGTATACGTTGCAATTTATTTACTCTAACTTCTTTTACTCTAATTTACTTTATTTTGAGATAAATAAAAACAACACTAAGTATGTTTAATCGAATTTGTGTTTAGTATTTGGTCGTCCCAACAATTAATGCATTCCACTAATGCACACAATGAAAATTTTAGTTTTTTTAAAATAAAAATATGAATGAATGAAACGTTAACGAACAGATAATTTATCAATATTAAACATACACATTGCGAAAGTAATTTTTGGGACAACCTAATAAACACGGTGTCCTAATAATGTCAGAGAACTTTGAAGGGGTTGATTCCTTAGGTTACGTGAAGTAACTTTATTAATACGTTTATTAAATAATGTTTATTTCTTATATATTGAAATTATAAAGATGCTTCTATTATAAATTACTCAGAAAATTCCTTTCTTCAAGCTCGTATTAATATATAAAAATTGTTAAAAATTTTAATTTATCTATCTCCTATCGCCCTCAAACGTCCTATCTTTTCGTTTACGAGGCATAATTTGCATTATTCGGCAGCGTAATTTGCATTATCAGATATTTTCATAACTACATGCTGCCTAATAATGCAAATTACGCCTCGTAAACGAAAAAATAGTACTTTTGAGGTCGATAGCGTCCTAGAGCGATCTTTTATGTAGCGTTTTTCACTACTGAAGAACCCCATTTTTGTATTTTCGAGAAATGGTAACGCAAATCCTGTGTCCTTGCAATCCTGGAAACGAGACTACCGCCTTAAGTGTACTCGCTCAACCAATTTTAAATTCAATATTTCTCATTACCTTTTATTCCCAGTGATTGAGTTTTAGTATATTATCTGTATTATTAATCATTACTTTTATACGAGTGTGTAGAAGAAATACTGTGACAAAAGTGACATTGGGAGGCTTTAATTTAAATATATTTTGTATATTTTCGATAAACTGAAGGTGGTCCAATATTTATTGAGAGTATTGGTTTATATACTCATACTCAAATTGGTTTTTGTTTTTCCTTAATAACTCTTTAACAAAACCGAAGCGGAAATTTTCGTTAAGGAAAAATTAACTTCGAATGCCCTAAAGAACCACCCCTATCAAAGTACCCTGACATTTTTGGGACACCCTGTATTGCACTGCAATTTTTCTAATTGTAATTGTCGAGCAGTTAGAAGGGAAGTTTTGGGGAATCAATTGTCGATTTTTATTGATTTTTTAATTACCCAGCACCTCCAAAAATACGACTTCCACGTCAATACGAGGACGGTCTCCTTTTCGAACAGGATGAGACTATCAGATTGAAGGTGTCGATGGCTGGAAGACCTCCGCCCTCTGTGATGTGGTATCACGATGGGGAATTGATTTCTGATGACAACAGGCACATCTTCGAAACGACGGACAACGAAGCGATTCTAAAGATACCGGATGCCAAGCGCATTGACAGGGGAGAGTACACGGTCAAAGCCATAAATAAACTTGGAGAGGACATATCTTCATTTCTAGTTACAGTCACAGGTTAATATAGTAGCACAATCAATATGGCGATTCGTTGAATGAATATTCTTCCGTGAAACGAAAGGCGCAGCTACTTCTAACGCAATAAAAAAATAATTTACCTGAGAATATCATTCCCGATCCGTTTTATATTTTACTAATTTGCTATACACTTGCTAATTATTACTAATCTGCGGATTTTATTTACAACTTGCTCATGGAAAAAGCGAATAAATTTCTAGTTGACAGTTACTTGTTGTAATTGAAGTAGAACATCTTTTTCATAATCTAAGGATCAAAATACAGGTTAATGAATTGTGTATCTGGATGATTGTTTTTAAAGAATAATGCAGAGAAATTACTAGGTAAAACACTCGGAACGATTTATTGATTTACGATTCAACCGGTTGTTTGCTTCTAAAAAAATTATTGAAAAAACCTCAAGTATTAAATATAAAATAACTCTCGTGAATTTTATATTAATCTTCTTCTTGTATAGCATGATAAAAGAGGAAGGACACAATTATCTGCTATTTGAACAAGTCTAAATGAATTATTTAAAATGATTAAGGTGACTGTTATTTACAAATACAATTTCAATTATTATTTGCATTGGCAACCACCACACAATCACCGGTTGTGTACCTGAAAAGGTTGCTATAGTAGACAAAAAAATTGTTCATTGTATATACAAATTACAAGAAATAAGAAAAGGCCAAAAACTATTTATTTGATTTTCACATCAATCCGAATAATAAATGTTCTTTTATTTGGAAAAAAAGAGATAATAAATAGATCACTTTTGGAATTATTTAAATTACTTTTATTTGAATAAAAAGTTAAGTTATTATTGTCAGTTAGAATCACATGTATATTTATTATTTAATTATTTACTATTTGAAATAAAATTTGTCCAACACTGCCTGTATATCATTTGCATGAAAATGAAGCTAAATAAAGATTTATTTCTTATATAACTAATATGATTGTAATCGATCAAAAATAAAATCTTCATCTTTTTACATTTTTTAAATGTCTGTATTGTTTTAAGTTTCACCTACTAATTTTTGTCATCAATGCAAATACGTTAACGCGATTGTCTAATGTCGAAAAATATTTTCAGATCGACCTGCTGCACCTGGTAAAGCTATGATCACCATGACGTTGGGCAGGTCAGTGACATTATCGTGGAACGAACCAGAGGACGATGGTGGTTGCAAAATAGGAACGTATATCGTCGAGTATTATAGGGTACGTTACACAAGTGTTACTGTATCGTTCTTTGTGAAATAGCATTCTTCTAATAGATGATTGACTATAAATAATTGCTCCTTAGGTTGGCTGGGATGTTTGGTTGAAAGCAACCACCAGTAGGCAGACCAAAGCGACGTTATCGGAACTGATCGAGGGATCGGAGTATAAATTTCGAGTGAAGGCTGAGAATCCTTACGGCATGAGTGAGCCCAGCGAAGAAAGTGATGTGATCTTCATTCCAGATTTAAAAAGAGGGTAAATTCATTTAAAAAACCAGATATCAAAAGCTTATATTTCATCGCAGACAGAGATGGGCATTAATCGATTAAAATTTTAACCAAGATTGATTGATTAATGCGCACGATTAAGAAAGGTAATCATTGAATTCCAAATGCTCTTTGTGTTCAAATATTCTCTGTATTTTTGGGAATAGTGTACAGAAAAATATTTCTTCTATAAAAACGTACACTATTGTTATTTATAAAGTTTCGAGAGACAATTTGCAAAGAACACTACCGCGCAATAATTCAGGGAATATTTCAACACAAAGAGCATCAAAAAATACTTCCTCGCAAAATGCGTTAGAAGTTTAAAAGAAAAACGAACCTAAAAGAGCAATTAGGGCACACACACACGAGTAATCTAACTTTTTAGTATTTATACTACAATAAACACTTCGCTGTTACTGATCCCCTATTGAATTTCTTGGATACTACTTTTCACATGCAGGGTGTCCCAAAATTCGTGTACTTCCTGGAAATGGGAGGTTCCTTGGGTCATTTGAAGCAACATATTCCTTTAGAAAAATGACGCCAGCTGCTTTATTTAGGAGTTGTTAACAAAAAACACAGACCAATCAGAGCGCGGCTAGAGCAAACGGAGTCCGACTCAGCGACAGGTCCCGCTTAGCGTGGCGGCGCCATTGGCCGAGCCAGAATCAATCGGTTGTAGCCGCGCTCTGATTGGTCCGTGTTTTTTGTTAATAACTCCTAAACAAAGCCGCTGGCGTCATTTTTGTAAAGGAAAATGTCGCTTCAAATGACCCAAGGAACCTCCCATTTCCAGGAAGTACACGAATTTTGGGACACCCTGTATACATTCCTTACTTACTGACTGATGATTTTGTAGGATAATTACATTAGAATCGAACCATGATTATCTTGATTTTTGTCCATTGCATGCCGCACTGTGCGACGTACCCTTAAGATTCTAACATTGATGCTGCTCTCTTCCAAAAACAGTATAGTTTCGCCTTCCATGGGCGGGAAGTCGCAAAGTCAGCGAGAAATTAGATCACGCGAGAAACGAGAGGTGAGCTTTGCTGTGCCAACTCAGAGAACCAGAAGCTTGACGAGAGAGGAAGGTCGTGCGAGAGATGAAGATGACGAAGGACGATTTGGTCCAAGTAGTCGATCCGCATCAGCTCAAAGACTCAGCAGATCATCCAGAGCGGACAGCAGAGTCACATTTGCTCTGGACACGATGGACAAGACAGAGTCACCAGTGCCTCCGGCCAGATCGAGGGATCATTCCAATTCAAAGCACGATAGTCGGACCGAGATTTATGTAGATCGTTCGAATATTAGTAAGGACGTACCGAATACCGAGGCAAGTTACCACTATACCGACGCACCCCTTTTCGAATTATTAACCCTTAGTTAATATTATATTGTAGGATTAAAGTCGTCAGAAGAATAACACATCCGTAAACACAAAATAATTTATTGTTTAATTTAAAATATAACGAACACAATTAATAAAGTTATCTCGTCTAAACCTCCGTCTGAGATCAAACACGTCTTTTCGTTTACACTCGTCGGACCAGAATAATCAAATATCGCATAAATAAATATTAAGAATGTAATTAAATTTAATATTTATATTTAATTTAATTATTTTTTAATTATTAATATTATATTTTATTATTCATAAATATGAAGGACGCAATCGATATTCACGAACTGAATCTGTCCCTTGGTGTCAAATTGACACAGTGATAAAAAAAACCGATAGTTTAACAAGTCAAACAGTTACTTATCGATGTTTTTTCATTCAAATTGATGAGTTAACATTTACATCTTAGATTTTTGCGATGATATGTTTCGCTTTAAAAAAAATGGAAGTTACCAAGTTTCGGACTTTACTAAGTTCGCACAAATAACAGTATAACTTATTTCGGCAAAAATGTGTCAAATTGACACAAGAGGTGGATGAGAGTTAAAACTCAAATAATTATGTTATTAATAATAATAATAATGTTTTAAACAGATCCTAGGTCGAGGAAAAGATAGTGAAGCAACCACGCCTACCATGACAGTGTCACCACCCATCATGGACGAGTCCCTCAAACGATCAACCTTCAGAGAGTCTCGATCGCGGTCAGTTTCCGTATCAAGAGAGCGTAGTATGTCTCCGCTATCAATGCCGAAAATTCAAGAAGAAAGTTCTAAAAGTTCTACACCTTCCATTCGTCCTTCACTGAGTTTGACCCTGAAAAAGCAGCAAGCGATAGTCGATGAACCAGATCCGCCGTTCGTGAAGAGCCACTACTCCTTTGACGAAAAACCTAGTTCACCGATGACTCCGAGAGAGGATGACGAATCTGTACTGCATGGAAGCTCGGAGTTCATGTTGGTTTTGTATCCTGATGATCAAGACAGGAAACTTCTGGATATCAATGGTACACCGAAGACTTTAGGTAAAGCAATGTTAATTCGAAATCATTTTTTAAATGTGAATCAACTGATTTCGTTACTAAATATTATTTACGTAGAACATTCCAGGTCAAAATTTTGATGTGACCATAAATACTTGATTTTAAAAAAGAACTTTGGGTAAAGTAACGTTGATTCAAAGTCATTTTTATAATCTAAATCGACTGGTTTTGTCACACAATATTATCATTAAGCTATCAATTTTCTGGATTTTAAACCTTATAACAGCTTTCTACAAATTCACGAAACCTCACAAAATTTATTGACATTTGGACAGGACAACGTCTGTCGGGTCAGCTAGTTCATAATAAAAAATATAGGATAAAAATATGTGTTCTAAAGTTTTACTCTTCAAGTACTACATCAAGTGCTGCATAAATAAAAGAAAATTGAAGAAAAAGAGACTAAAACTTAACTGATAAACATTCTAATACCTAGACTGCTAATGTTTTGCATTTATAGCAAAAAAGATAAATAAATTAGTCAAATTCAAAACGGTAACAACGTTAGAAATTTTGAGAAAAGAAAAAGTGCATGTAACTACCGTTTCTTACTATCGACTTGAAGTATTTTTATTATGCCTAAAGATTTCGTGATAGCCATTTTGAAGCAAATCGTAATTGTTAGCAACAATAAATACTTTCACAACGGTTGATCAGTACATGACATCGCTTCTAAAATGTTCACAGAAGCAAGGCAAAGCACATCCGAAGACGTAGAGGATATGGAAGACCTTATTCCACCACCGATGTCGCTATCATTACCAGAGCTCTTCAGCATGGAGCATCAAGTGGTAGAGACTCTTCGAGAAGCAGTCAGCTCCACAGAATTGCTTCACGAACGGGCAATGGAGCGTTTCTACCGTGCAGTGGCAGCTGAAGAGGCTTCCGAGGTAGCAAAAAGAAAAACTCAAGTCGAAAGGAAAACGGGCGAATTGGCATCAACGATAGACGAAAAGACAGAAGCGAACATCGACAATCAAGACGTTCGGCGATCGTCTATCTTGCGCAGACTGTCAAACCCTGGAGTAGCTGCGCAGAACCTGATCAGCTGGCAGGCGAAGAAGAATCGTCGGAGATCAAGTGAAGGCCAACCGGAGACTCTCAAGTCACCGTTGAAGCTGATAACCCCGAGTTTGCTACCCGCCGTGGAAGCTAGGTCCGATCCAAATCTGCCTAGCGACTCCGAGGCTCCAACAAGTGGTTGGGGGTTGGACAAGGAGGAGGACGCAGCCACGCAACTGCGCAGGTGGCACGAGACCAACGTGCCATTGGTTGTTGAAAAAGAAGAAGAGAAATCGATGACCTGGCAGGTTGAGCCCAACGAGGAAGCTTCGCGCAACCAAGGGGTGGTTCCACAGGCTCGACCAATCACGGAGAAGAAATCAGAACAAGAGGAGCTGGAAAATGAGGAGTTAGAAAGTGTCGAGACGTCTGAGGAGTCGTCCGAGGAAGTCAGCAGCGCGGACAGCGAAGACCTGAAGCTGCTGAAAGCCAGGATCCTTGCAAGACAAGTGCTAGAGGAGGAAGACACGTACCATCCGCGAGGTAGATCTGTTCCTCATATGGAACCCGAGCCTCTATCGTTCACTACCCACAAGATACCAATTTTAGACGTGACACCACCCACACCGACCCTATCAGGCCCTGCATCGCCGACCAACGTGGTTCCTAAATCAATCCTCAAGAAGCCTAAAGAGGATCAACCAATCCCTGTCAACAGCTTCGGTAGACCCATCCCTCCTGAGAAACCCATACGAAAAGTCCCACCTGTTCAACCTGTTCACCCAGTGATGACACAGGAAGAGGACATCGGCGATGAACATCCAGTTGCCGAAACGCTGAAAACTCCGATTCTGTCTGAATCCGATACCGATAGTATGATGTCGGCTGGAGAAGCGGCTAAAACTCGGAGGATTCAAGCGAAGATGCGATCGACCACTTCCGAAGAAGAGATCAACGAAGAGGACATCGAAGCACGAATGGCGGTTGTTAATCACTACACAGAGATCGTCAGGGAGCACTCCAGTCGTTTCAACTACAGGAGCTCAGAGGAGAGGAAGTTTGGCGACAGTCTAGCTAGTTCTCGAAGGTCATCCGTATCCGAGGAACAGGATAAGAGCCACTTAAACAAGGACCGAGCAGAGTCGATTAAAAAGCAAGAGACGAGAGAACATGGGAATCAGAGAACAGTGGCGAAGAAAGAGAAGATCGATAAATCAGCGCAACAAGACGAAGAGAAGCCCAGAAGAACAGCTCGCTCCCGAGGAACAACTCCTGCGAGAGACACCAAACCTGTTAGACCTACTCGACCTGCGTCTAGAAACGAGTCCCCAGCACCAAGATCAAGGAACGTGTCTGTCGAAAGAGGCGGTGCATCTTCAAGGTCTTCCTCAAAGACCAGGGTCCGTGCTCCCTCTCAAGATAGAAAACTTGTGTCCAGGACTGGGTCCGAAGAGCAGCGATTAGCTAGAGAAAAATCCGTCGACGATGAACCTCGTAGGTCCAGGAAACCGTCCCACTCGAGGTCTAGTTCTAGAGATAGGATTAGACCAGAGACACCTGTGAAGATGAAGATGGACCGACTGCAGAAGGCGCTCGGCAGCAAGAAGTACAGAGCTACGAGGCGTGACTCGGGCGTTGAGAAGGAATACCCTCAGAGTCGAATGAATGATGAACAGCTGGCATTAGAGGCCCAGAAGAATGTCAAGTTCACGGTCGGCTTTGTCACTGATCTGATCCTGCTGATGGCCGCAGTCTATGTTTACTTGTTCAAGAAAGAAACCCTGGCGATCCCGTTCATAGCGCTCCTCTTATACAGAAGGATTCAGCACGAGATACGGGGGCGAGTCTCGCGCGGCTGGTGGTGGTCCAAACAAAAACAATGACATTTCTCATGGTTATTCCGAGATTAAGAGGTTCTTTTCTATCTGCTCGGCATCGAGGAAATCTGCGACGATAGATCGACGAACCTTAGGATTCTTCGCACACGGTCCCTAAAATAACGGTTAACCCTTCAGCGACGATTGTACGTTTCTTTCTAATGTTATAATACGTGGGTGATTTAGACTTTTTGATATTTTGTACAGGGTGAGTCGCGTTACTTACACCAGCCCCCTTTTGTCGCCAAGGTTCATACACAACTGTCTTCAAGATAGCACGCAGTAACAGATGAATTTCTATTACATTAACCCTCCGACGACAGAGGCTGGGTCTTTCTCGACCCAGTATATAAAAATCGTCTTTTAAGGACTCCGTTTCTGGCGATTAAATAAATTAAGAGTAAAGGGGATAAAAGAAAAAATATTTTTGAAAGAGTTGATAAATGATGTAGTAAGTACTCCTAAACATCATCGACCAAAGTTGCAAGTTGTCTGAGGGTTAATAGTCTGATCGTGTGTATGCGTCGTCCCTGAAGAGTTAATAATGCTTATACAATGTACTTTGTAACAAGCAGTACAATACGAAAAGAATGGTTCTATGTAACAAACTAGGTCAAACAACAACGTTTTCTCGTACGAGGTTAACTATGTATTTTCAATCCTTGAACAAGGTGTAAAGAAATTATACAGGGTGTCCCACGTAACACTTCCCAAGATTTATCAAGAGCTTGCAATAATCTGACTGAAAGATTTTTTAAACAAAAGATGATCAGTTTTCGATTGGCTCTACATTACAGTAAAAAAAGTTCCAAATTTTTTTTATTATTGTCAAGGCTAGCTTCATTTTTTAAAATGATACTTCATGGTCATCCTAGGTCGTTGAATTCGTCTCGATACGGACTATAATAGTGTTAAGTCAAATATAAAAAGTGGCATTTAAAAAAAATCAACTGTTGTTAAAAATATTTTTTGCCAGATTGTCGCAAGTACTTGAAAAATCGTGAAAACATAGGCCACCCTGTATATGACGACTATTATAGCGTGATTGTACATCTTCGGTTTGATAGAAATTGATGGAAGAAAGCTGCTGCAATATTTAATTACACGCTTAAAAGGACAATAATTTTTTTATTGCGTCTTATCCAGTTATGACAAAGCTAAAAAGTTTCGATGAAACAATCGGTCAAAAGCTTTATGTTTATCAAACTTTTTATTTATATTATAAATTCGATATATTTCGCTATCCATATAAATTCCATCCAACTGAGAAATAAAAATATAATATAAATAAATTCAGCTTGATAATGAAACAACTTTACCACAATTTTTTAAGAGAACCATTGAGTTTTGACGGATGTTTCCTTTTACACTTTGTATCCTTGCGAAGAATAGTATAAGATGCAATATAAAAAAGCGATTGACTTTTTGACCTTGAAGTTCAAGGTCAATGTTAATTTTGCGGCACCTTCCTTACTTCAATTTCCCCCCAAACCGAATGTGTAGAATGTTATCCTAAATTACCGTATAAATACATCTACGTTCAGTTTCCTACAAAGATTTGCGACGTTTTGCGAACCTATTATAATATAAAAAACAAACTGTTATTGTGGTTATAGAGCACTAGAATCCAGCAAAACATTCGAAACTCTATTGTTTTTCGAATGATTTAGGAAACGCGAGAAGTTTGAATTACTCTGGATAATTTTGGACGCTTATTTCGAAAATTATGAATGAGGGTTTTACTTTGACTGTGGGATCAATTGTATAAAATATTTTGGAAACTTCGAAGTAGTCTTGGCAATTGTATGAAATATTTTGGAAACTTCGTAATCGTTTTAGTGCGTTCGAAAAGTTTATTGGAAAGTAGCGAAAGTTTCAGTTTTATGAATAAACTACTACGACAATTAATGCGATATAATAATAGTAGCAATAGCTTCGTGAGCTAATTGTTCGCAGCCAATTCTTGTACTTCATTCAATAACCATACCAAATGAGTACCAAAGAAAATAGCATAATATACGTGTACGTGTCAAGAGAGTAACTATATCGACGGTTGCATGCTATTATAAATTATTGTTATTTATTCTTATTTATTATGAATATTCTTACTGTCTTTACTCGTAATAAATATTTGCAAAATTCTGTTGAATTTAAATCATGCATGTGTTTTATTTCTGGGAACCAGCCTTTATAGTAACTTTACTTCATGCTTCTAATTTACATTCAGCCTTATCAAATTATCGTTAGATCGAATTTTGATTTTGCAGTTTTCATTCACTGTAAACCTCAAATTAGAAGAAACTGGTATAATAATGACTTTAAAAGCTAAAAAGGAAACAAAAATAAAACAAAACTGCATTGGTAAAATATTTTTCATTATTTTAAATCGTGCATACAAATTTTTGAATAGGAACATTTTTTAAAAGTATTTTATTTGAATAATACTAGAAGTGACTGATCTTTATTTTGATTTAATACTTTCGTTCATCTCTGTATCTATGAAAAAGTAATCTAAACGACAGAAACTTTTTACATTGTACATTTCTTCATGCAAATAACTGCATTTAAACCGAAGATGTAATAAGTGAGATGCAGATTTGCACGTACCCTTATAACAACCATGAATGTGATTTATCTAATGTCTTCATATTTTCAATGCATGTTGAACTTATCTTTCAACAATCGTACTCGAGATTTTCATCAACTATTAACTGCCAGGGACTAAGAAAATGAAGACTTCTAAGAACCCATAACAATAAGTAAGCACCAGTGCATTAAGGCACAAGTATAAATAACTTGGATCATATCAATAGGTTCTAAGATGCACTTAATGCGCAGGCAACTTCCAAAGAACATTGTGTAATAATTAACATATTCGACACGTTTTTTCTAGATTGGTTTCATTAACACACTTGATTAAAGTGTTTATCTGTTGCCACCTGAAATTAGACGAAGAGACAATGCTTATAAAAATCGGTTAACGTAATTTCTAGTGGATTAACAAAAAAGTTATGACAGTTATAGCCATCGTTGATTTATCAGGACAAAAAACAACATTTCAATGAAAATTTGCCGGTTATACTTATGTGTAATCGCCATTTACGAAACTGTGTTAAATAATAAACGTTCTCAACGTGAAGACTCGACAAGGTAAGAGGCATCTGTTCGTTCCGAGAAATCCTGACCACCACAATCATTCTAGCTGCGGCCAACGATCATTCTGAAACTATCCCTAACATTCCGGTCAAGCGTGAATCTACGCACAACGCACAATAATTTCATTGCTCTTGGCAAGGCAAAATTAATTTTTTTAACTAATATGGTTTTAATTCATTATTATTTTGGGTTTTAATTGTTAAATATAGTTATTACATTAAAAATTTTCGTAACAAATAGTGGTGATAGATGTATTAAAGCACTGCACTGGTTCGATCAATTTTTACTTAGAAGCAGTTCTGCAATTTATCAAATTCAAGTTTCAACATTTCGATGTATGTTTAGATCATCTTCAAGAAAATTAATAGTTCAAGATGATCTAAACATACATCGAAACGTCGAAATTTGAATTTGATAAATTGCAAAATGTATCCTGACCTTAAATGTTAAAATTTAATTTAAATTTAATTTAAAATTTATCCTGACTCTTGAAGGGTCCCATGGAAATCACCGACACACCCCGACACGGTTTTCACAGACAGCATTTCTTTGACACCAGATTTGACCGACGACTACTTTGGCCAGCAACAATTTTGACCGACAACTAATCTAAAATCGTTGTTGATCAAATGACCGATTCATTTTTGAAGCAATGCTCGCGGTGGTCGGAATAAAGCTATCCACCGTCTTAACTTTACAAGACACATTAATCGGGGAGAGAGATAGAAAGAGAACGCAAGAGGAAGAAAAGGCGTAGAGCAGGACAGATCGTGACCGTGGGTACGACGCACGTGTGAGTTTCGTTAACTCTAATACGTTCCTCAGGGTGAAAATTCACCCATTCAATATTTTCAATACATATTTCTCCTTTAATGTCTTTATTTTTTTATTATAAAAGGATTATTATAAAGACATTTATCACATTATTTTTTATTTATTTCGTTTAAAGAAGCACATCTTACGACGTGGACATTAAAGGATTATTATAAAGACATTTATCAGGTTATTTTTTATTTATTTCGTTTAAAAAAGCACATCTTACGACGTGGACATAAAAGGATTGTTATAAAGACATTCATCACATTATTTTTTATTTATTTCGTTTAAAGAAGCACATCTTACGACGTGGACATTAAAGGATTATTATAATGTGTTGATTAACGTGTAAAATAATAATTAATTGTTATCCTAGCCTCTTTCATGCAACTATTTTACCACGTTTTTATTAGCTCGCTTTCTTGTTTGTCTGTCTGTTTGTTCGGTGGAAAATTTTGCAATTGATTTTAAACTAACTTCCTGATGAGCTAGAGACTTGAAATTGCACACATGGCTGAGAACTGGATGACAATGCATTATTAAAAAAAAAATTTTTAGAAAGTCTTACCGTTTCGGAGAAAATAACAATTAAATATTTACCTTTTCATCCCCCCGCGAACTACGTCATCGCGTTCAGCGATCCCCACTTCGTTCGACAACCCCCTCTACTTTACTATGCGTGCGCACTCTGACTCGTCCCCACTTTACGGACCCATTTCGCCCCGACGCGCGAACCATCGGTAGTGTAGTACATCATCGCGCGACGATCGTGACCGGTAGTGCATCATCGCTTTGTTTACCAAGTGGAATTTACAGTAAGGTTAGTGAGTATACAAAGTATTAATAAAGAGTGATAGAAGTATTAACACAAGACTAAAAAGCAGAAAATAATTATTTAAATAAAAATAAATTTTTAAAAATACCACGTTTTTAAAAACGGACTAAAAAGTATAAAATAATTTTTCCTAGTGCCATACAGATTCCTAACCTCGTACAGATAGTCCTGAAAATTTGTGATTGTGAATTTTGAATAGCTGTGAAAATACTTGTCAGATTTAAAACGAAAAACGTGGGGCGCATGCGATAGATAATTGATGCATTTTGCGACTATCTGTACGAGGTTAGGAATCTGTATGGCACTAGGAAAAATTATTTTATACTTTTTAGTCCGTTTTTAAAAACGTGGTATTTTTAAAAATTTATTTTTATTTAAATAATTATTTCAGGATCGAATGAGGATTAAAACGACGAAGCCGAGAGTGCTGCGACTTTGAGATCAACGTTGATCTTTTTACTAAATCAAATACAAATAGTAATTCGAACTAGCTACTAGAAAAAAAGAATTTAGTCGTACCGTGTAAAAGTCGAAGGTAAAGCTTCCAAAAATTCTTCTCGCACCGCATCGGAATAGCTAAATCCTGATTTGGAACCACTGTGCATCGGGATTGAGTTGCGTCCGATACCCGAAGATAAAAAGCATTGGCGCGCGAAGTTACATCCGGGGATAGGATAGAGCCGGGCCAAAGAAAGAGTGCGAACGTGGAAGAGGAATCGCAGAGCAGGACAGATCATGACTGTGGGTATGACGCATGTGTGCGTTTCGTTAAAGCGACAAAGCCGAGAGTGCCGCGTCTTTGAGATCAACGTAGATCTTCCTATTAGACCCAATAGAAATTCGAACTGGCCACTAGGAAATTAAAATGTAGTCGGAACGTGTGTAAGTCTGTATTCAAATGTACTGAAATCCCGTGAGTCGAAGGTAAAGCTTCTCGTGCCGCTACGAAACAGCTAAATCCTGATTTGGAACCACTGCGCGTCGGGATTAAGATGCGTCCGATGCCCGAAGATAAAAAGCATTGGCGCGCGAAGTTACATCAGGGTATGGGATAGAGCCGGGCCAAAGAAAGAGGGAAGAGGGTGACAGGGAAGAGCCGCATTCGCCGTGGAGAAAGATAGAAAGAGGGAGAAAGAGGAAGAGAAGAGGCGTAGGAGAGCGCACGTCGTTGATCGTGGACACGGCGCATGTGCGCGTTTCGTTAAAACGACGAAGCCGAGAGTGCCGTGTCGAGACGATTTTAGACCGGAGCAGGGCCTCCTGCCGTCAGATTTCGTGGCGCAGGGTGTGCTGTGCCACGGGTCAGGAGTAGAAGAGGTCGCCGGAAGAGGAAGATCGCCGGTCAAGAGAAAGGCACCGGGGATAACGCGGTGTGCTGCAGAAACCAACGTGACACACGCAGCTCTGGATTAGGCTCCCTCCCCTGAAGAACAAACGAGTCCGCACCAATCTGCACGAATCTGCACGGGGAGAGTAATGTCCATGCGTGGAGAAGTCGGTCTTCGTATCATCTGACGAGATGACCTTAACAGGTAAGCGCTCTCTCTCTCGAGATCTCTCTTTCTACCTTGGAACGCGATCGAACGCCGGTCACCGGCCACTTCGTACCGAGATCATGCGAACGCCGCACCGATCATTATGATCGCGAACCGCGCACACGCACCTCCAGCGCGGACGATCACACACGAACGCACAGATATCAGACGCGATGGAACCAATTAAAGCTCTTTTATTGCTATATTGCGGATTATCATCCGAAATAAACATTTTTGGAATATACTGCAAAAGATACGATTTCTTATGTTACATGACGTCCGACGATCTTGCAAAGAACTGGCCTCTCTTACTAATAGACTGCGGATTTTTATGCGAAATAAACGCTTTTTAAGACGATCGCGAGAAGCACGAATTAACGTGTTCGCCACCACCGTTACTGTGGGTGAGATATTTGGATACCATTTAAAAACAAATAAGTTTCTGAATATTGAACCAAATTCTTTTTTTAATTGATATTGTCACACACAGTTTACTCGAAAAGGAGCCGTTCACAGTTTTCCATACTAAATAAATGTGCTTAAGAATTCTCGTTTACCTTTGTGTTTGTTATTCTTCTATTTTGTCATTAATATTTAAAGCAAGAACAATTGAATTGAATGTTTATTTGTCACGTGTATATATGCAACAACACGATAAACGCAAATTACATTTAGTGCGAAAACGGTGTACATAAAAAAGGAAATTACTGAACATTGAGAATAAATTAGATGATTCCATTTTCAAAAATTACTTATAAATAAAGCATTTCTATGAGTACAAAAAATTAATTGGATCAATTGACTTACACAACTTTTAAAGACACACGATTTTTAAAAAAATATAAACCCAAGTTGCACAGACTTTTCATAATGTCAACATAACTTCAACTTTTCGAGGTGGGTTAATATATATCGCACTATGCAGACAAAGTTAAGCAAAAGGTGGGACAGTTTTAAATCCACCTAACCCCGAAGAGTGAAACAACTCAAACACTAACGTTTCGGAAAACCTTCGACAGTAATGGCACAAGTTTCAAAGTTCATAGTGCTTTAGGGTTAAACCGAATTTTAATATTTATACGATCTGGAAGAGTTTAAGAAGTAAAATTGAAAATTAATTTTTACTACAACCTTTTATCCACGATGTATAAGAATGTTACAAAAATCGTTGGCAACTTTGTTTATATTTCGTTTTATATTTTGGCAGTATTGAAGAAGTTATTTTGATATTTATGTGTTTGCTGTGGCAAGTAACGTATTAATAATTCCAATGAGTTAGGAATAGCGTTATAACACCTTAATTTTATTAAATTTATTAAACCAATATTATTATATATTATAATGAATAAATATTCAACCAGCATGTCATCTCAAAAACCGTATGCTAATAATTTCGTTATGTAATTATTAATGCAAAAGGAAGCTTGGAAATCTTGTTTTGAAAAAATCATCCTAAAACTTCCTTTTTATAAAGTATTGAATTCATCCAATATCTTCGCAGTTTTAGATTTTACCGATTCAGATTCACCATAAATGCATAAAGTCCGCAGTCTATTGCACTAAAGCTTTTAAGACCACGAGAAGTCTCGACTAATCCATTCAAAGATGAGAAAAATGTGAACATCTCTATTTCGTGAGAATTTCCAAATACTTTCGTCGCGAAACGAGTGAAATATTTGCAATAGTTTTATTGAAACTAGGTTTACGGAGCTCTAGAAATAACTATTTCACATTATTTTATAAACATAACAAGCACGCGTCTATCCAAATTTTCGGCCATTTTTCCAATAGTATGTACCCCAAGAAATAAATTTGGTAAATAATTCCTCGAAGAATCATCTTTGCAATCTTGATAATTCCAAATTGAAAATATACGGAGTCCCGTAAACCTAGTGTTAATAATAAAATGAAAACGGTATTTTCAAGCAAGAACGATTGCGAGATGATTATTAGACAGCGGATTTTTATGCATTTATGTCAAAAGTGCAGGTGTAATTTATAACAGTGCAAACGTTAGAAGAATTTAAAAATACTGTTGCATTATTTTCAACCTGCGAAACGTAGTTAAGAAAGAAAATATTAAGAAAGAAAATGAATTTTCGTTTCACTCCTTTTTGTTGCAATTTAAGTAGAAAATTTTTAATTTGCATGAATATCCTGTGTCTAATGATTATAAACATAGTTTCGAAGCCGGAGGACCAATGGAAACTGTTTCGTTAATCAGTTCATCCACCATGTTCAGTTTTCAATGTATTTATTTATCGGAATGCCGGCGAGCGACATACGCGTGCGCGTGCGGAATTCCGATCGCGCCGATTCACGGTGGTCCCAAATCAGTATTTAGCAGCTCAGTATCAATATACGTAACTTCTTTCAAAGTTTAAGCGCCATTAGATACAGTCAATCCAAAAATTGTTTCAACACTAAATATCCAATTTGAGAAAAACCTTCGATACTGAAACGGATATAATTTCCTTAAAACATTCGTACAACAAACCTGATCTCATTTTAAAGCTCGGGACTTCTACTTTCAGATACCAATCATTTATAAAAGATAGTGTTATTATTTATTTAAGATAGTTTTCCTTCGAATATGTTAATAATTAAAGCGTTTTTAAAAACATTTAAAAAAAGATTTCGTAAGTGAATCAACGATAGGTGCGAAAATTAATTTCCCCACCCCCTGCAGCCACGTAAAGATAATTCATGGATAATCATTTAGGGTTGTTTTATTAAACTTTGAATGAAAGGTGCACTGTCAAAGTGATAGTAAATCGTAGAACAATTTTTAAGATGTTGCAAAGAGAAGACTTCAATCTTGAAATCTATGGTGAATTCAGTCAAGAACGATTTTCTTTTTCAGTATTTTTACAGAGGTTTCAATTTATAGCATTTTTAGGACAAATCAATGCACAAATGTTCTCCAAATGGCTTCACACTTTAACTCCTTACCGTATCATTTTCTTTACAATTACTGTAAATAGTGATTAAAACGTCTCTGTTCCCAACAATGTCGTAGAAAAGAAAGTTAAAAATTTTTTGTCCGGCTACATATATTTTAATGCTTAAATGATGATTACAAACGAATCAAATGTTAGTTCACTTGAAAAGAAAGGAATAACATTCATATTTGTTAGACTTTGCTTAACAGTAAACCTACCGACCATCAAAGGTGACTAATGTGAATCCAACACAAATAAAAAGTGTACAAAGTTCTATTCAATTTTATATTGCAGACTTTTGAAAATTCCCATACAATGCATAAAGATTCGCAAGTCTGGCTACCACCTATCCAAAATTCTCTTCTTAAGCTTAAGACAATGTTTAAAGCTTAAAAATGTTGTTTCTAATTCAACAAATAATTCGTTCCCTTTATTGTGTCATTTCTGTAGTATTTACTTTGATTACGAGCAACGTTTTTTTATGTCAATATTATTTATCTTCTGTCACGTCTCCTTAAATGTTCATAATTTAAGAGACTGATATATTTTATATAAATAATAAATGAATTAAGAAGTTATTCAGCTTTAAATTGATTTTGTTCAACTCAACTCTGTATTTCAACGATGAAGCCTGCTTTAAAATATTTTGTATAAATAAATGCATTAAGAGCTATTCAGCTTTAAATTGATTTCGTTCAACTCAACTCTGTATTTCAACGATGAAGCCTGATTTAATATATTTTATATAAATAAATGCCTTAAAAGCTTTAAAGTTCCGTTGTGCTCGACTATCTGTAGGAACGAAAGTCTCGAGCTGCTGAAACGTTGTGGGCCACAGTTCGATTGGCACGAAATTCGCACGGGGTTTCTTTGAACAGCCGATCGAACCGAACGGTTCGGAACGTGTCTCTGGTTTTATTTTCTTAAGCGATTTCCCTCCGATGCGGCGTGTTTTCCTCGCGCACAGGTATCTATATTTATGCCGCGACGTTTGCATGCACGTAGTACCTACTCGTCGTTCCCGAGGCGGCGATTTCGATTGGCGCGGCCACGTGAGACCGCCTAAATACCAGGTAGTTCGCGAATAATAAATTTTCGCCTACGGGTTCTTACGCGGTTGACGCGTTGATTCACGGGGGATGTGTCCCTCCGCGTAGCATTAATTATAATAACGCGGTCTGGTGCGGGGCCGTTCACATTGCTGGTTGCGCATTTTCGCGTGACACGCTAGTAATGACCCATTTCATTATGCAATGTCGGCGCTCGTTTGCAGATCATTCGACGAAAGCCAGGGGACCACCGCAATGGCTGGAGCCGG
Organism: Lasioglossum vierecki; assembly: GCA_028455595.1. Classification (NCBI taxonomy): domain Eukaryota; kingdom Metazoa; phylum Arthropoda; class Insecta; order Hymenoptera; family Halictidae; genus Lasioglossum; species Lasioglossum vierecki. Next base: position 13,298,650 of record CM052341.1, read on the forward strand.
ACCAGGTCCTTGCGGCTCAAGGACGCACGGGACAGGACGTGGTCATCGAGCCGAAACTACGGTGGTCCGACGTCTTCGACGAGCTACGATTCGAGCTGTGAGCAACATCTTTTCTTTTACACTAACGCTAAACCTTTTTACCACGCTTATATTAATTATAATTAATTTATCATTAATTACATTATTACTTGCCAAGTTGTCGTTGTTGTTATTGTATGCGTCAAGTCTTGAAATCGAATTTTAAACCACTTTCTAATGTGCTAGAGACTTACAACTGTAAACATAGATTTGAATTGGATCACAATGCAATATTAAAAAAAAATTTTAAGCACCTGTGCGTTTAGGAGATTAAAAAAATCTCAGCAGAGAGTATTTCAACAGGAATAGAACCAGGGCCTTACTAAATACGCTGGGTAGTAAAGACTAAAAAGGAGAAAATAAAAAAATCTATAAAAATTTTTTACAAACCTCACTTATATTAGAATGCACTAAAAAGGAGAAAATAATATTTTACCACAAAGAATACGTTAATATAGTTTGGCGCTCCACTAAACATATTATTTTCTCCTTTTTAGTGCATTCTAATATAAGCGTGGTTATTAAAAAGTTTTTTTTATTTATTGTTTTATGTTTTTTACACACGCTGGTCCATTCATCTTGAGACAGTAGATTATTACGAAACCAGCAGGAATATGAAAAAATGTTTTATATAAAGTATTCTTTATGTGAAGGGACACATTTAATGGCGCTATGCACATTTTTTCATAATTGCCCTTTTAAGGTCAGAGAAGGGCAACTTCATTTTTTCAAATGGAAACCCATATTATTTATTTCATATTTTTTATTGTACGTCGAGAAATAATCACCCCTTTCAAAAGAGTAAAATTGTTTGGGACACCCTGTACTGATCTGGCTTCGTAATTCTTAAAAATATGAACTATACTACGATATCTTCTGCGAAATGTATGTTGTTTTAATGAAATGCAGGCCAACTTTTAAATAATTGAGCTCAATTTGACAATTTATTTTGAATGGTTTGCTAATTTTTTCCCTTTGAAATGTACTAGTGGCGTTCATTTTGGTTGAGATTTTTTTGTGTGACATGTTACAGCAATATAAGAAATATTACACGTTCAATGTGAAATCTTTCAATTAAAAGTCTCCCCTGGTAGGTACTGGCACGAACTGTAACTTTTTGGAATGTTTAACCGTTATGTCAATAACTGGATACTAACATTCAATTTTATAAACTTCTTCAAGATTCTTGTAAATTTTGTATTTTACAAAATTTTGGTTAGAAAAAGTATCATTATATTTTTAATAATGTTGACACTCATTGCTCAATATGAAATAACAAATAAAAACAAATATGGTCTTAACATTAAACGTAAAAAATAACCAGATTGAATCGTCTTTCACATTGAACTATGGCTGTCCACATTATTAACAAACATTATCAACAGAATTAAATAAAAATCGTTATGTTGTAGAACAATATCTTCTATTCGTAAAAAGAAATATTACAATATTAATTGATCATATAAAATTCGCGAAGTCGATTCTATTCAAATTATATTAAACAATTTTTAAATAAATTGTATCACATCAGTACTGAATTAAAACATAATTGTCCTATTGAAAACACGCAATAATGGTCTCCACATGTTTGAACGTTAAAATACATTCGAATAATTCGTAGGTTTGTGAAAGATGTTATGTTACGCGTTGTTATAAATGCTATTAAAATAACTCGCACATAAATTATTTCAAATACAACAGAAACAGTATATCTATCAAACTGAATGCCCTAATTATGTAACAAGGATGATTATAACATAGGAAAGGTCTATGAAAACATCGAGGAAGCAGTGAGATAATCGTGATAAATAATCGAGATGATCGTAAACGAACAAATTGAAAGTTCACGACCCCCCGGTGTCATTCTGTTTCTAGTACACTGTTTATTTGCTGCCGTTTACACATTATCGTTCATTCTCGACTATTGGCCCTAATTTCGGTGGAAACCTTGAAACGTGCCAAGGATCAAACGCAGTTTATTTCGAGCTGTCGCGCACTTAATTTTCGTGGAGGACCAAATTATACTCTCGTCTCGCATAATCCTGTTACTGGTTTTCGCGTGCAAACTACAGATAACGTAATAGATAACAAAAAATTGTTAAAACGCGGAATCACGCTTTCGCACGCCATCGAAGTTTTCTTGAGTCACGCGTGAAGCTAAAAATAGATAGACGAAAAACTAATCATCTTTCAATGTAAACAATTGTCTAATTTCGTAAATGACAGTATTAAATAAATGAGTACGGATATATTGAAATTTAATAATTGGAGAAATTATGTTTTTTCTTGTTCTAAATGATTTGTCGTGTAATTCGTTTACGTTGATGGTTTTTTCCTTGGTCAGGTAAAAAATGGAGAAAGGTCATATTTGTTTCAGTTTTATTCAATTTTTGTGTAATTATCAGTTTCACATATGCGATCTAGGGAGGTGAAAGATTCGGTGCATAGGCATTTGAACGCTTATTTCGGGAACGCAAGACATGACCTCATCTAGCCTCGCTGCTTAAATAAGACAAAGTCTCATGTCGGATCGATGGCAATTGTTGTCTTTTTCAGACAATTCGTCTTCTGAGTCAGTCAGTCTGAATCCGTCGAGCCCATCCTTCCATCTAATATGTCTATGTAAACGCGTTATCTCATAGAGAATCGGTGAACCTCTTCAGATTTACGAACGTCCTTAATCTGCGTAAGACATTTTGCTACAGGGAGTTATAAGGTAAATCTACCTATTACCGCGAGTGTAAGTTCTACAGTATGTTTTCCAATAAAATTAAAATACGTAACAATAAATATTTTCCCTGAATAAATTTGTACAATTCAATGGGAATGTGTTATCGTTGGCGAGGCAAACAAAATTGTCAATCATTCTCATATTCTAATAATCTGATAATTTGAAAAATGACATTCTTCAAAAAGGTAAAAATAAAAGAATTGTTTAGTCACTCGATTGCTCATTCGTCATTTTGCTTTAAATTGCAAGGAGAAAGTTTTAATATTATTTAGACACCTACTTCGATACAATAAAAATATAAAAAGAGACTTTTCTTGCCTTGCGGGAGTTACTATGGCACAAAAGTCGCTATGAGAAACGAGGTTCACTTCAGAATAACGTAAAAGGAGGTAAACTGTTATCGTAATTTACTGTTATTCTTTTTTATAAAAGTTCGTTCACTACTGAATATCGATGAACTAAATCGAACATTGTGGCAAACAGATACGTACCGACTTCTCTGTTCAAGATTACCTCAATTTCATAACACGCTAGGTCATTGAATTCGTCTCTAGGTCACCTATAATGCTATACAGTAAAAAATACATGCTGCTGTGTAAAAAAGTGAAATTGACTTTGACTTTTCATTGAAACGAAACTATTTCTCAAATTCCTAATGATGTAATTTGTAGACCATCGCAATCTAATATACTTTTGTTAGAAACACATTACCACTCTGTATGTTACCCCAGAATCGTTTCAAGAGCAGAACAGCAACATTTAGGTTCTTTAAACGTTGGACCAACCATTTTCAGTTTAGCAAATTTAAAATCACAATAAAAGTTGCCTCGTGGTCATAATATCCTAGAACATTGAATTCGTGTACAGGTCGTTCACAATGCTATACAGTCAAAAATACGTAGCGCCACCTGCAAAAGTGAAGGTGACCTTGACTTTCCATTAGAGGAAAACCATTTTTCATGTTCCCAATGGTACCACGGACCGTTAATCTTTCATCAGATCATGGAAAGTGCTTCAAATTCCAAACCACCCTGTGCATTTATGCAACACAAAGTTCTTTAAAAAATGAAGCTAATCCCTTTCGGTGTAGCAAATTTAAAACAATCGCGAAAATTACCTCAAGGTCATGATATGCTGGTCATTGAATTCTCCTTCAAAATACATAGTACCATTTAATAAAGTGAAGGTGACCTTGCCTCTTCACCGAAACAAAACTATTTTTCCAGCTCCTAAACAATACAATTTCAAAGAAATTGTGCAGTGAGTGAAGTGAGTGTCAAAATTTTGGAGCACCCTGTAGAGAGCAGCCCAAAGTTTGTTCAAACACTAACCTAACCATTTCCACTCGAGTGATGTTCGAGATCAGCAAGCCTCAATGATTCGGAACACCAGCCTCGGTTCGCGCGAAATCATTTCAAGAGCCAAGCTGCGAATTTCAGTGAACGACTATCGCCGTCATTCTCGAGGATTCTCTGGCTCGGACGAGGAGACCCGTGGCCATTCAGACGATACGTCAGAGATCGACGACGGAAACGTTTCCCTCGCGAATTACGAAAATTCCGAGGCGCATTGACGTTTCGCCGCGACCTCGTCAACCCCGCGCCCTTCTCTGTTCTCGGTGTTCACCGGTGTGCAAAGAGCTAAATTCGACCGAGCTCGAAATTTTCGCGAAAAGACGAAAGAGGCGCTGCTCCTTGAGCATCCGGCTCTAGGATGCTTCACGCTGGTTGCTTATAGTTTTCTTCGAACTATAGCGGAAGGTGGCGTGGTGTGGAGGTGGAAAATCGGGCGCGGACGACCTGGCGCTGGCATTTCACTATCAGTCTTCCGAGGGAGCGTCGCGACGATCGACGAGCGGCCAAAAATTAGCTCGGATCTCAGCTTCTTTCGGGACCGCTTCTCGTCGATCCACGATCGACCCTGATCGACGACGGAGACAGGTCTGACTGAAACGATCCGGATCCATGGACCGTGGGATCGCTCGACGATCGGACGCCACCCCCTCCAAACGAGCTACGAACCCCCTCGAAACCCCTCGATCACCACTCTTCTGAAACGAACTTCTCTACTGCTGAAAGCGACTGAATTGTTGGTTCTATCAGTGATACACCTGTGTCATCGAGTAGTAGTGTGTCGTCATCGAATGACAGCCGTGTAGAATGAGACTGACCTAATCCAGATCTAACCCAGGCATCGTGGAGAGCTGTTAAATCGTTGGTTCCATCAGTGATACACTCGTGTTATCAAATAGTGTGTCGTCATCGGGTGACAGTAGAATGAAACTGACTGTAGCCTCTATGATTTTGCTATTGAAAGTGAACTCATCGGACAGATTCGCCAGGGTCGAGAGGACACTTGTCGGGTTTATTTTTGTGAGCCTGTCAACGTATCGTCTCCCAATATCGCCACCACGGTGAAGAACGCAGCCGGGATGCCAATGTTTGGCGTCCGACACGAAGACCCATCCTCGTAACTAAGATATCGGTGCCGACAACGTGATCGGCGAATTTCGGTATCCATGCAAGGAACAGGACCACGTTCGCCGCTTCGATCCTTCGTCTACGGTGCTCCGTTTACGAACAGTTCGGACGCGAATGATCCAGGAACGATCCTCCGTTCGATGGACTCGCGAGTGATTGGTGCTCACTGGTTAAACACGTGTGCTAGCTCTTGATTCGAAGAGGGTGGGTCTCGGCCCTTTTCGAATATAACGTTGCCATGGGGAGCGACTGCTGCAAGTGTGCCAATGGCAACAAACCTGCTATCACCGGCTCGTTATCGGATGGATCGAGATACCGGTACGACCTTGAACTATTGGTAACGATGCGGTGTGATTCGGAATCATTCTTTGGAATAACTCAGCGGTTTCCAAAATTCGTTAATCCTTAACACTCGAGTGGTGACTCTCTGAGGCTATTGCCTCTATTAACTATTGCTGTATCAATAATATAAAATAATTGTTAGGTTTTCAAATTGTTTCATATAAAAAAATTACTAAACTTTTGAGTATTGCATGAGTAAATTGAATCGGTTTAATACGTGTAAAATTAAATCGCCCGTTACAACAAATTATGTTGTAAATACTTTTTAGAAAGTATAATAATCAATGGGTGAACACGAATGAAACACTCTCGAATATATTGAGATCAAACAATGATAACATGATCAATAACAGAGAACAATGATCAAACATTTTCATCTTTCATCACAAAAATCGAAACTTTTGAGTATTGCATGAGTAAATTGAATCGGTTTAATATGTATAAAATTAAATCGCCCGTTACAACAAATTATGTTGTAAATACTTTTTAGAAAGTATAATAATCAATGGGTGAACACAAATGAAACACTCATCGAATATATTGAGATCAAACAATGATAACAATAATCAATAACAGAGAACAATGATCAAACATTTTCATCTTTCATCACAAAAATCGAAACTTTTGAGTATTGCATGAGTAAATTGAATCGGTTTAATATGTATAAAATTAAATCGCCCGTTACAACCAATTATGTTGTAAATACTTTCTAGAAACATATTGAGAAGTGAATGATCAAACATTTTCATGTTTCATCGCAAAAATTGAATTATTTTGTTTCTATCTAATGGACAACGTGCTTTCTATTTCGATTCGGATAATTACGCCATTTCTGACGACGGTTTTAGATATTTATAGAAGTGTTTTCTTTAACGACTCGAAGCCTGCTCCGTTCCACGTGTTACCGAAATAATTCTTTCGCTCCGGTTTCTAAATAATTTGAATACTTATTGGAAGGTTTAGCGGCCGTTTAAATGATAATGATCTACGCGGGTCCAACTTGATTCAGACAAACAAATGATCTAGAGCGCCACAAACTCTTGGCATTGCTCTACTGCCCTATTTTCGTCACCCTTTTTACCGAGACGGACGACCCGAGGGAAAGAATCTGCCGTCTGGTGCCGGCCGGATTGCGTGAACGCGCGTATGATCGGATTTTTCGAAGGCCGTCGATCGTTCGGATCATTGAGATATCTAGCAACGATCTAGAAATGCCGTAGCGAAAGATCAGCGGTGCAATCGTGCGGGCTTTGTACAAGTTCATTGTGAACACACCGACGCGACGCACAGTCAAGAACAAGACAAGCCAAGAAATAGGATATAACTAGATCTTTTCGTAAACTAATACTTGATTGAATTGGACTGAACACAATACAGACTTATACCTGATTTCATTTGTTAAATAAACAATAGCGAAATTCAGGTCTCTTGAAGCAGATTTGTTAATGCCACGTTCTGTTTCTTAGCGAATATTTCCTTGGCAATTAAGAATTTTATAGTACAGGCATTTATCAGTTCCTACTAAAGAAGACTTTTATATTTTATTTTTTACTAAAGTCATAATTCACGCTATTAGATAAAATATCAATATTTTTCCCTTGTTATGTTATCCGTTAAGGTGAATCCAAAATTTCACTGCAGCAAGTGGCATTGATACCGTGGCACAATTTTTTAGGAAATTATTTCGTAAAAAGTGATAAGATTTCGTAAAAGTGAGCAGGAATAAAATGATGGAAAAATTTTAAGAGCGAGTAGCAAGAGAAACTGAATAAGTCAGAGTATCTTACAATAAATAATAAATACATATAATTATTACTCAAATCCACCACTAATAGTATTCCTACATTGTAATGGTGTAATTATTAGAATATTGAAGAATATTGTTCTTGAGTTTTTTGGAAGTGGTTACTCGAAGAGTTGCTTGCAATTCCCACCCCTAAAAAATTAAATGATTTTGTCTACCCTTAATAATTTGATCACAATTGTGAAAAAAATATATGATATAAAGGAGGTACGTTCGAGTATTTTTATTTTTTTTAAAATCTGAATATCTTAATTATTAACCGAGAAAAAATGATAAAGTTTAGTGTATTTCCCTCGATAATAACCCTCATATCATCCTTATCTTTTAGGTGGTTATCTTTCAACCTAAAATCATTGTTTTTCACACAATATTAATAAAAATTGTGGCCCGGGCCGCTGGACCATGCTTAGTCAGCTAAACCTTTGAGAATCGTACATACAAAAAGGCGACCGTATGCAAAACAGGTGACTATATCATTATACGATATCGAGAGTTGGATAATAGTAACCAACGACTAACGCCTCACAGGAAACACCGGTTCTCGTACGATCATCGAAGTAAAGTAGTGTTGGGTGAGACAGTACTTAGATGAGTGACCGTTTGGTTATACAGTATACACCAAGCGGTGACTGCCCAGGTACGGTCTTAGTGTTGTTGGCAAAAGGTGGTTTAGAATCCACCGTAATAAACAGTAAGTCCTAATCAAAATTAGGCTGAAATAGGCTGAAATTAGGCGATAGGGAGAGTGGAAAGAAGGGGGAGATTGGTAAATGGATTTAAAACCCTGAGGGGACCAAATAATCGTATACATAGAGTTGAATAATAGTGTTTAATAATTAATTAATTGGTTATCGATCGTAATTTATCTTCAGGATATTACAAATTTTTATTCGAGGCGCGAAGGTTCGATCATTTACAACAACAATTAGCTATTTTTGTGAATACTAATTATTAGTTATTATTATTTTATAATTATAATTATAGTCTAATATAATAGTATAGTATAATATAATAGTTATAGAATATTAATTATTAAACAATAGTGTTTAATAGTATCCAATGGAGGTTTCCCTGACAAGGATGCGAGTTGCAAATCTAGTTAATGTTCTCGTCATTGCAAAAGATGGGAATTTTCAATGGTTAAAAGACCTATATAAAAGATCAATCTAGGCCTCAATCGCCCTGAAAAGTATTATTTTTACGATTACGAGGTGTAATTTGCATTATTCGGCAGTATGTTGCTGACGCAGCTTCATGAAAATGCAGGTTTTGTCCTCCAAATTTACCCTTTCGCAAATCAATTTCATTTTATGAATATAAAGTATTTTTAAGTAATTGTTATTTAGTATTTGTTTTACGTCGCGTCAGCTGCTATGGTCGTTATGGAGATGGATGTTTTGTAAAAACATTATTTATTGCAAAGATGTACATGAAATACTTACTTCAAAGTAATTAGTAAATTTAGTAAATTTTCCTAAAACTACGACAGCTATATTCTGCCGAATAATACAAATTTCACCTCGTGAACGTGAAAATAGGACTTTTCAGGGCTATAGCAGCCTATATTGATCTTTTATTTAGCGCTTCTCATCACTGAAAACCCCCATCTTTGCATTATCGAGAAATGAGAAAGGGCGTCTTTCAATCGTGGAAACGAGTCCACCCCCTTAACACTTTCGTTACCCTGGACGAGATATCTCGCGCCCCGATACTTCCCGATAAACGTCTTTTGCGAGATATCTCGCGCACCAATACTTCCCGATAAACGCTTTCGACGAGATATCTCGCGCCCCGATTAACGCTCTTGACGAGATATCTCGCCGCCCCACCTAGACACTATAGATTTCGTCTACAATGTCAAACATCTGGTGCTAGGTGGCGAGATATCTCGTTAAGAGCGTTTATCGGGAAGTATCGGGGCGCGAGATATTTCGTCGAAAGCGTTTATCGGGAAGTATCGGGGCGCGAGATATCTCGTCAAGAGCGTTTGTGGAGAAGTATCGGGGCGCGAGATATCTCGCAAAAGGCATTTATCGGGAAGTATCGGGGCGCGTGATATCTCGTCCGGGGTAACGAAAGGGTTAAGTGCCCATCACTTAATAGCAACGTTGAGACTCCGATCATGCTCTTTCAAACCGTGAAATCGGTCGATTCATGTTTGTTTCCGTTGAAGACCTCTGCAAATCTTGCAAGATAAACGGGAAGAAGATTGATCAAGACTATGGAACGAGAAATTTATTTCTCGACCAGACAAAATAGACTTTACGTCACCGACCAAAACGATCCATTTTCTGTACCAAGGTGTTGCACTATATCAACGGAAAGTCATGTGTGCCTATGACGAATTAAAGCCGTTAACACTTTGACAGCCGTTATCACATATCTGTGACTTCACTTAGTAAACGCAATTTTATTATTCTAGGTTGCATTTCGAACAGTGTAAATTCAAATTACTCTGAGTAAATCAAATTTTTTTAAGAAAAACAATCCCCGTCGTGTGACGACAAACAATATCTCTTCTTTATAGTTTAGAAAATTTGCTCCTGAAGAGCTTAAAAATATTCTTTTATAGTGACAACAGATAATCATACGCTACAGACAAAATTTTTTTTCTTTTAATTTATTTTACGTCGCTCTCAAACTCTTTGCTAAGGTTACTTCGCGACGGGACCTACAAGTTTATGAAGGTGGGTTCCGAACCACCTTTTTTATAACTACAGACAAAATGACAATGATTTTAGTCAACACACAACTATCGTATTAGTCATCTGATTGACTCCCCTATGATTTTAGAAGTACTATTCACACGTCAAACTTCTCAACATCGTACAAATATAACTACTTATTTTCTTTGATATACTATTTATATTTACATAATTCCACGTTACTGAAATTTGTGATATTAACATTAGGTTTTCACGTTGAACTAAAAAGAAGTGACCATTTTACATTGCTTTATAAAAATTAAAAGAATTTCAGTCTTTTCTTTCAATTTAGATTGTTGAATAATTCCTCGTGGATGTATGTTTACAAAATGTCAGTGATCTTAAATTAAAAATATTAACTCTCTTATATCTCTTTTGAATATCAACCATCAAAATATCCAGAAGATTAGAGTAATTTAAATAATGAAATCAAAACTATAAAGTTTTAAAAAGTCTCCCTCGATTTACGTCTAAAATTGATGAATTATAGAACTCCTCTAAGATGAAAATTATTATAAGAATTCCTTTTAATTAGATTATCCAATTTTTTCACATTAAATTTATCATAATTGGTAATACTTTAAGCCTTTTATATTTTAAAACTCTAAATAAAATTCAGTTTACTCGGATATGCCACAATAAAAATGTTTGGTCACACTGTCAAATGTTTTGAATAAAAATTGAAACCTTCGACCATGAAAGTATCGAGACTGCAATGCTCGAACAGAAGCACACGTTGTACAGGGTCGTTTCGCGGACAACCGAATGAGCCAGCAACGATAGACAACACTCTAATTGTCTGCCACAGAGAAGCAAATAGACGGTGCGACGATGACAATCGGTCCGATTGGACTTCGGCCATCGCCCCGAGAAGAACCAGAAAGTGACATTTGGTGATTGCAAAACCGCCCTCGTTTCATTAGAAAGTGTTCCTATTCACTTTTTCCTTCTGAACTTTCCCGAACACGACTAAGTTTTCAATGTTTGCTCACTCGATCTCTTTTACTGATTTTAAAGTACTCAACATCATATATTTAGAGCACCCAGAAGTAAAGTCATTTCTCGATATAGTAGGACCTCGATTAACCGGACCCAAACTATAAACAAACATACGTTTAAATATGATTATTGGACAGCGGATCTTTGTACAAAAATGTTCTACTTGATTTGTAATCCAACTAGAGTTACATAAAAATTTATTTTCTTTCTTCGTATAATTAATAGGTTGCAAAATAATGTAACAGTATTTTTACATTTTTTTATGTTTCAAATTACACCTACCCATTTTCGCCATAAATGCATAAAATTCGCTGTATAATGATTATATTATGAAGGGAAATAAATTTTCAAAAATATAGAATTCATTTTGGAATATAATGTATATTTTATTATTTCCTCGGGTCTTGATTATCCGTCGACCTTAAATCAGGGCTGTTTGTATCCCGATCAAGCCGCTTAATCGAGGTCCTACTGTATTTCTATAAAATTTTATATGCATCTCATTTAGCATTCATGGTGTCCCCCGATTTTTCGGGCACTACCGGTAGCCAGATAAAAAATCTTTTGGAACAGAATTAATTGGTTTTCAGTACAGAAAAAATGTCAAAACAGAAATTTGTTCTTGAAAAATGAAAGTTACCTTCATGAAATTGTTGATATTTCTTTCGAGAGATCAATACCTTAATCAATATCAAGTCATAGTATACTAGGCCGTTGAACTTGTCTTGAAATAAGCAATAATATTATGTATTAAAATATATATAGTGCCATTTAAAAATATGAAGGTGACCTCCATTGTTCATGAACAAAGTTCTTTTTTGAATTGTTTTCTATAGCATTTTGTGACTGACTAAAAACTAATCAATTTTCTTCTAAACATTTCACTATTTTGCTACTTAAACTGTATAAAAATCGTAACGACAGCTAAGTCTGACAACCTGTATGTAGATTAATTAATTACCAATCAACTAAAGAATTATTCAATTAATGACCGATTAAATTTGAATTTGTAGTTCAGGAATAAGGTGACACTGTCTAATCAATTTGTAAAAATGACATTACATATGGTTACCCCTAATACATATGTGTATACTTTTTCAGAATTTGTTTTCAAGCTACTCCAAAAAAATTAGCTATTTCTTTTCCAAAATTGACAAAAATTCTCTGATGCTTCTTGTCGTAAACTATACACTGAGTAATAAATACTTGATTATATATTACAGCTACAAGTGTTATGTATCTGTAATACTCAATTAAGTTGCAGATTTTTAGGCAAAATAAAAATTTACTATATATATATTCTCCAATTCTTTTAATTTATTTACTACTTTAAATTTTACCTACCCATACCAATTAGAAAAAATGTGTAAATCCTTTACAAACGTTTTTTTTTTTGAAAATCTAATTATTCGTTTTATACTTCAACTTTGTGTTGACAACAACTAATCAAATTGCTATTATATGATGTTGCTTAGTAAACCAGTGATGTTATCGCTAGTTGTTGCTGACGATATTAAATTCATATGAACATTAGCATTATTAAATAATATCTGAAATGTTTTTTTATTTACATTTAAATTTAGAATTTTAACATTCATTCACCTTCCCTCTGTACACTGCTATTCCAATATTAACCGTGTGCAGGGGTGTAATTGGACCCCATACATTTTTTAAGCAAATTTTACTGATTTTTAAAAGATAAGTATACACTATACTTTAAACATTTGAAACGTAGATAGCATTGCTAGAATATCTTTCGAAATTTTTTATTCGTCAACTTTTTATTTCCGTTTTTATCAACTTAGGGGGCATTTGTACTCCATTACGCGGTTATACCATCATTACGCTTGTGAATTATGTTATAAATACCAGAAAACAAAAACAGATTAATAAATCATTAATACCAAGGCACATAGTAGCAAGTGGAATTGGCAGCACAGAACAGCAGCCGTTCATAAATACGCGTCTTGCTATACACTGACAAAATAGAACAGTGTTGCCGACATATCAAAATATAGTCACATTGTCTAACTATGTATTAACCCCTTGCCGTATTCTGACGAGTCAGACTCGTGATGAAGGTTTTAACAAAGTCTAACAAATATGAATGTTACATGTTTCATTTTACGTGAAATAAAATTTGATTCGTTTGTAATCAATATAAAAGAAATATAGATTTTCAAAAGGATTGATATACATCGCCACTAATAACACCACCGAGAATTAATAATCGAGAAGTTAATGCAACTTTAAAAATCCTTGAAAAAAAGAACAACTATTTTCGTTTAATCATAACGATTCATTTACCCAGTGCACGCTTGAATGCATTATTCTGTTATTTTATATTTCAAGATATGTTTCGAAAGTATTTATAGATTGCCTGTGAATATTTTAAGATCACAAGTCACTGATATAATCCGTGAAGCGCCTAATTCTGATACAACCATGAGTGTCTGAAGCGGTGAGCATAACGTGCTGAAAGCACTACCGATACTAAAAATATTCACCGGAACAAACTTTTCTTATCTTAATTAAGTTTCCATTGGGACGTGTTCGTTTATACGTTGTGGTATCGATTATTTATGCATGACACGTCGTTTGATTCATTGCCAAATATTTAACACTTATAGTAATACATTGAATAAAATAAATTTAGCCATCATACATACAGTTGAACAAAGCTAGTTGGATAAATATTAGTTTCCGCACATTTCCGTATTTTCAAATTTACTTGAAAAGACAGTTTAAAGTCTAGTCTACCAACAAAAATTTTCCGTTTATTAGCGTTTATTGTCTACTATGAGCTTGTTCAATATTACATACATAACCATAATAAGGTCAACACTGGATTTCTGTAATGTCTAGACAGTAAAAATATTTACATTTCTCTACCCGTAAAACTCCCAAACTTTTTTGTCGACAGAACTGTGTAAGCATTTTGAATTCACATTTCCCTACATTTTATAAGGGGGTCAACAAAAGCTCTTATATCTAATTAATGTTAATCGATATTTTTAAAAAATACGTTTTGTACTTACTTTTCTGTATTCTAAAGTCAGTTCTTATAATGGAAACTAACAGCGAATGTACGTTTTATTTGTCTTAATTAATTCCGTTAATTATACAGGGTGTGACTGGAGGGGTGATACAACCGACAGGGGATGATTCTACATGTAAACATAAGTCGAAAAGAAGAAATAACATTTTCTCGTTTGACATCT
>CM052341.1:13313109-13335180 GCA_028455595.1 Lasioglossum vierecki
AAACATATAAAAATATATACAACATATATAAACATATACAACATATGTTCAACTTTATCATCACCAATCATTATGATTTCTCAATTTTTCAATCCAACACTTATACAACTCTGCGTCCGCAAATGTCCTGCGATCTTTATAAGAAAATTTGTAGAAGACTAACAAGTACTCGTTTCCATAAATCTGCGACAGTCGAAGTGCCGCCATGGCCAAAAGCAATAACATGGTACAACAAGGAAGGACGAATCGAGCCTAGCGACAAATACCACGTGATGGAAGATGGTTTGGGTGCATACTGTGTAGAAGTGTTTCCGGTGGAAGCTATGGACGAGGGCGAATGGAAATGTGTCGCAACCAACGCAGAAGATATGAAACAGTTTACTACTTGCTACGTCGCAATGTCCAGTAAGCTACCCATCAAATATATTTTCTTTCTACACAGAAATATCAAATAGTTTCTATACATTTCTGAAAAATTATATGCATCATTATTTCTCAAAAAGTATTGCCAGATAAAATGAAAAAGAATTTTATGCTTCGACACTTTTTCATAGACATGAACACAATACATATCTTTTAAATACATTTCTTCAGTTCCAAAGAACTATAGGAGACCCCGCTTCATGGAAAGTTTGAAAGCTGTCCTCACAGAAGAAGGACTAGTATCGTTTGAGTGCAAGGTCGTCGGCTTTCCGACGCCGTTGCTCAGGTGGTTCAAAGATGGCCAGGAACTGAAACCGGGAGACGTTTATCAACTGACTGGAACCAACTCCTTGGGTATCTAATCAATTTTTAAAAACACTTTTTTCTTAATAATTGACAACATTATAGGTGCGATTAGTATTAAACCACAGATCTAATACACTTTGAGTAAATGCATTTGTACAATAAATTATAGTAAAATAAACATTCCAATAGAGTCTAATATAATTCATTTAGTATGTACTTCTTTTTAACACTTCCCGATTTTATAGGGAAGTTATTGTTTGTAGTCATTAGATTGCTCAATTTTGATTAATTCTAATAGAGAATAGAGAATAGAGAATTTTATTTATAAAAACAATTAGAAAAGGATACCTTCTTTGTTAAATATTGAGATAAAAATCTTTTTCACAAATATTACAAGCGAGTGAACAAAATACTGAATAGTTAAACTTGGTATATATTTATCAATGCTATTTAGAATAATTACCAGTTGTAGTTTGTTTATAGACAAGAGCACATTTCTGAAGTTGAACATCTATTGTTTCCTTATTTAATGAATTTCTCTGTTGCGCAAGGTTCCTACTGCTGCATTGCGAGAAATTGTATGGGAGAAGCAAAGAGTACAGCCGAATTAACGATTGAAGATATTCAGAATCAATTAAACGAAGAAGAACGTCTGCAGCTTCTCAGCACGAATCAACCGCCCACTTTCGTTAAGGGGCTCAGAAGCTGCGAGGCAAGAATAAACGAAGAATTTCGATTTACTATTCAAGGTACGTTCACCATGAGCAATTTTCATTCAAGTACCTTTTCGAAAAATAATGGTAATAACACAGTGAACACCAAATAAAATCGTCTTATGCATTTATGACTTCTAAAACTGTTCAAAAAAGGATAGAAGGATAGATTATAAAATTCGACAGAGTTTTGTACAACTTTTATTTATTTTGTATCCACAAGGGCTGTTTGTTATTATTAAATATAGAATTTTATTTATTTCTTAAAAGTCTAGAAATATCATAAAATGCATAAACACATGCAGTCCAGTAATAAATGTAAGTATCATTTATTTGGAGCATTTTTGAGCAAAAATTCGATGTTACATAAATATATATAACAATTCTGAGAAGCATTGAATTCATGACACTTTTACAAAAAGAAAGTGGTGTGAACAGATTTGATTAAATACTTTTCGTTGTATCACGATTTACCATTCTCCTTCGAACAACGAAATGCTTGGTCACGACACAGTCCACATCACTGTAAAATTTCAAACAACGGATCGCATGCAAAGAATTAAATTTACAGCCAGTGTTGCGCCCGAGCCAAGCCTCTCTTGGTACAGGGACGACGTTCTGGTGGAAGAGAACGAAAAATACCACGCTGCCAAGGAACATCTTGGCACGTGTCACCTCGATGTGCGAAGACTCGAATTTGTCGATCAAGTAAGTTCTTCATCCTCGAGCATTAAAGAACAATCAAATAAACAAGCTAACAAATGTTTAGATTATTGTTGTCAGCATGTTCTTTTTGCAAAATATAATTTAAATTATACTTACTTATATCGAATCATCTAAGAGAGAACTATTTTCTAAACTACGACCACAGATGAAAAAAATGTAATCATTACAATTTAAAAATTTTCTCAGAAACACAAATTTTGTTTATTATTTAGTTTTGCTATTGATCTACACTTGTATTTTGATGTCTACATTAATTTTTCTGTATAGAAATAATTAGATCAATTGCAAGACAATTTGGCTCACAAAAGAACCCCATTTGTGTAGATGCTGTAATTATGCAAAATTCGATGTCCGTGGCTTAATTTACACAAAAGTTTCTTTCTCCTACTAACGAGGAGACAGCGGATTTGATGCATTCATGACAAACATGAGTAGGTGTAATTTAAAATAGTAAAACATTAGAAGAATTTAAAACTAATGTTACAGAATTTTCAGGCTAATAAACATGTTGAGAAAGAAAATAAATTTCCATTTTATTCCAGTTTGTTGCCATTCATGTAGAAAATGTTTATTTTGCATGAAGATCTGCTGTTTAATATATGTATATAGTTCATTACATTATAACCACTATAACTCCCCTATAACCACGCACTAAGGTGCACTTTTTAATATGTCGAATTCCATCAGACTTTATTTGAACTTCGACACTTAAGATCAATTGGGAACTATTAAACGTTCACCTTGTCTAATAAAATGCAATAATTTGCTAAAGAGATCGTCGTTTTAAACTTTTGTCCACTACTGTAAATCAATAATTGTTGCATTTTTTTTAAATCTAGGCAGAATGGAAGTGCGTGGCTTCGAATGATTTCGGCCATAGTGTCACATCCTGTTTCCTCAAATTAATCATTCCCAAGCACTTCAAGAGGCCGAAGTTTCTTGAAAGTTTGCGCGCCATATTGTCAGACGAGGGTGCAGTGAACCTAGAGTGCAAAGTGATCGGTGTACCCCAACCGATTCTGAAATGGTACAAAGATGGCGTCGAATTGAAACCTGGAGATATACACAGAATCATTTCCGGACAAGATGGAACGTGCTGTTTAGGAACGTACACCTGCGAGGCATCCAATTGCATGGGATCCGTCAGCAGTTCCGCATCACTTTTAGGTTTTGAAGGTATGTTCAAAAAATTTCTGCACAGTAAATCATATTCTCGTACCATGATAGCGATCAATATTACTTTCATCACAGCTTCTATTGATCATAAACATCTCAGAGACAATTAAATCTAGAAGGGTAGTTAAAATTACAAAGTTGTGTATTTTTTTATAAGGAATCGAACTGCACAACCCGATTTTAGATACCACAATTTGTTTAATCCTTAGCACTCGAATGGTGACTCCGAAAGAAAGAGGCACCACTAAAATTTCTGTACCATTGTTCAAAATATTATTTACATTTTTACATTATTAAATACATTGGCATCGAATCCATTAGTAAAAATTTATCTTCTATATTATCTTATATACAATAGAATGGTCGGTTGAATACAAACTAATTCTTTGTGGAAACTATTCAGACGATATAGAATTCGAACGCCAGGGGACCGTATAATCGAGGTTCTACTGTATTGTATTTATATATGTTTAGTAAACATTTTTATACCCACAAAATTTCAAAAATCATAGGGAATGGAAATATTATATTTTGGAAGAAATGTATAATTTATGAGTTAAAATTGCTCCGAGTGCAAAGGGTTAAACAATATCTTGAAACATACCACTTGCAATACCCGCACGTGGGAGAAATGATGAGGGAAAACATATATATTTATTTCCTTTAATAGGACGATCCCTTATAAACGTAATAATGTGAGAGTGACTTGACAGCCAGGAACAGAACAGAATAACTAATCTAATACCTAATACCAATTGAATTCTATTAAGATTTACCAAATAATAGTGGTTCTTCTTTATTTATTGAATAACTTGAAACATTATTTTGCAGATAAATTGCCAGCTCGAAAAGAAGCAAAAGAAATTCAATCACCAAATGGTCACGAGCTTGATAGAAACTTATCGCTGTCAACGATACACGAAGAGAGGACTTCTCAGCTGTACGATACACCACAAACCGATCATTCTGTTACGTTGGATGATCGAGGAGAAGTATCCTTCAGCTTCGACGGGAAAGAAGTTTCCGTCAGCCTTTACGAAACACCCGATCTCACTGAAGAAGAAGCCCTTCAAATTGTCGAGATGTACGCTGATCAATTGTCCGAACATGTTACAGGTGAGTGTGATGGAATTTCTTATACATTACGCAGACGTATCATGACGGTATCAATTTCACAAAAATCAATTTATTACTCATTATTGATCCCAACTAGGCAGAAATCCAAGAATACGCCAAAAGTATTAAATTCAATACTTAAACTAATAAGTAATAAATCTTCTCTGGACTAATCAGAATACCATTACATCATATGTTACAGTAATGTTTCATTGTAGTTTAGAACTATACACTAAAAGAAAGAAAGCTTTAAAATACTTTAATCGTAATAATTACACTGCGGATCTTTATGCAAAATAAAAGTTGCTGACAGAAATTGCAAGTTACTGGAGCCACATAAACAATTAATTCTTACGTTTATCTATTTTAATATTATTTCCATAAATGCATGAAATCAGCAGTCTAGTAATAATCGTTTTAATTTAAAGATCAAATGTATGGTTTCATTAAACACAGATCAAGATTGCTTTTCTTCTATCGAATTTATAAGTGCATTATATAAGGTCACGTCATAGATGATACTTTCTTCATATTTTTGAATGGTAAAATGCAAAATAATAATCACTACCATTAGCGTTCTGTGTGCCATATAAAGTTGTACGTAAAAACTTAACTATTTTTACCTGTGTACATATAATAAATACATGTTTATTTTTTATATATATATATATATATATATATATATATATATAAATAATTATAATTTATTTTTATTTTTTTTTTAATACTTTTATATATTTTTTTATTATTATTATATATTATTATTTTTTATTGTATTATACATATTATATATAAAAATTATATATTTAATAAATAAAAATAATAAAATAAATATATAAATAAATAATATTACAAACATGTAAAACGTGTGAATAATCAAGATAATAATAATTTTCACCCGTTAGTTGAACACCATGGATTTTCTAGTCTAGTCACATCACAAAGCTGGCATAACATAAATAAAGCATTAAAACATAAATAAAGACTCGCTTCGCCGCATTTTCAGAACACAACGTCATCGAGCTGCCACCTATGAGGTTTGTCAAAGAGTCCTCCACTTCCGGCAACCTGTTGATGGAGGCGGTAGTGATAGACGTGTCACCGGACTACTTCGTCAGCGCCGAAGATGGCGATGATCTCCGCACCGAAGCGGATTTCGAAGACGTCTCGATCTTAGACGATATAACACGAGTCCTATCCTCCCCCGAGCGAGACTCTCGCAGTTCCCTGAAGCGGTCGGCAATGTACAGTTTAGAAGACGACGACAAACCACCAACGAGGCCTCCTCGAAAGAAGTCTAGTTCCTCATCGAAGAGCGAGAAAAGCGAGAAGAGCCAAAGAATGGAGTCGGAGAGCTTCCACAGTGCTCAAAGGGAAGAAAGATTCTCTCCCCCCGTCTCACCGATCTCTCCAGTATCCTCTTTAAGACAAGATGACAGCGATACCTTCGCTGATGCATTGTCCTCTGCTCGACTGTCCATTTCAGAGACCCAGGCTCAGAAGATGTACGACTATGCGCAGGACAGGAAACGCAGTTTAAGCGGTGATAAAACAGCTGGGTCCAGCATAGACGATGGCATTGGCGGCGACTCGTCGTTCGATTCTGTGACTGGTGCGCCGAAGAAGAAACGACACCGGAAGAAGAAGCATAAGAGAGATAAAGGAAGCTCCGAAGAGTCTTCTTTGGGCAGCGAGATTGATGGCAAACGACGCAGAAGCAGATCAGGTAGTGCGAAAACAGAGCTGCATCAGCGTGTAGAATCAATCTTGAAGACCGAGGAGCCGTACATCGAGGACGTGGCGGACAAATCGTCGGAAAAGAAGCAGTCCACCAGCGAGTCGGACAAGTCCATGTCGAAGAGCAACAAGGAGAGGCTCTTAGACAGTATGAACAAGCTGAAGGAACCTGTCCTGGTGGTTAGGGACATTTTGGTCGACATTGATGCCCTAGATTCCAAGTTGAACACAGCGAACGAGGAGACATGTAAGACCGTTGTCACCGAAAACATCATCAGACCGATTCAAAGTCTTTGCGAAGAGGTGTCCGCTATAGAGTCTAAAGCCCTGAAGAGCGCAGATGACAGATCAATGGCTCAGACGATCAGGATTTCTCTGTTGGAGACGATTGGTGGGCCAACGGAGGAGCTCCTCCGTGGTATGGAGCTGATAGAGCGTCAGGAGAACGTGAAGAACCGGAAGATGGATGTAATAGCGATCTTGGAAAGTCTGACCGATCCTGTCGACGAGATTCTGATGGGTATCACGAAGATCGAGTATGAAATGACTGGTCGAGCGGTAGGCGAGAGGCCTATTGCGCTGATCAGGATGATGTCCGCGGTGTCCAAGTTGGAGGAATCCGTTAAGAAGGTGTCCACGGTGGACAACCGGGAATCTAGACTATTGTTGAGTATCGAAGAGATCTTAAACGCCCTGCAGTTCTTCGTAAACGACGTCTCGGTGGATCCAGCAAAAGGATCGATAGAGACCGTGGACACGGTGGTAGTGGAGTCCCTGTCGAAGTCAGTCGAGGACATGACGAAGGCTTTAAGTCGTGTGTCCAGAGCTGATGGAGTCTCTAGAATTATGGACGAGTTTCTGCCACCGATGCGAGAATTGAGAACGAAGTTAGATACCTTGAAGACTATGCTAGAGACTTATGAGTCGAAAGGGATATTGTCGGAACACCGGACGAAGTTGATTGAGACATTGCAGGACTCTGTGGACCATACTGTGCAAGAGATTCAGAGGATTAAGGAAGGAAAGCCTGACGATGGTCAGAAGGTTACGATCGAGGAGCCAAAACAAGATGTCCTGAAAGAAGCGAGATTAATGCTCCAGGAGGCGCTGAAGTCCTATGAGAACATCTCAGGCACCCTTGATCCTAGATTGTCCTCCATATTCGATCGAGTCGACGAGATGTACCGAAGACTGAGGATACCGCAGAAGAAAGAAGTCAGTCGTCATGAAAGTATCGAGACCCTGATGAACTTGGAGGGTCCTTTGTATTCTCTTCAATGCGCCCTGGCCCCGATCTCAATCGCAGAAAACGCAGACACGGTCTTCAAGCTCCTTGAGCCGGCGGTATCTCAACTGAAAACTGTAATCTCGCGTCTGAACGAGACTTCGTTGCAGCCTGTGATGGATTCGTTGAACAACATCGATAGAATGATCCAAGTGACCATCAGCGAGACCGAGGAAACGATTTCTTCCAGGTCTATCCAAGATGAGCCGCAGACCTTGACGGATAAGATTCTCGATCCTTTGATCGATGTTCAGGCAGCTTTGAGCACAGCTCTTCAAGACGTCGAGGATGTTGAATCCGTTACAAACGGCGCAGCCAGTACACAGAAACTGTTAGCTTCGTCGGAAATCACAGCTTGCTTGGTTGAGCTTAGACAGTACGTAGCAGACGCTATTCGAACAGCGATGACCCTGAGGGAGGACGAGACGCTGACTAGTTTGGAGGATTTGAAGGAACCTCTGTCGGACCTCCAAACAACTCTGGCCTCCGAAGAACGAACAGTCCAGGAGCTTCAAGTGATCCGCAAAATCTCGTTGCCGATAAACAAGCTGAGGAAAGTGATGGTGAAAGTTCTGCGACACTCCGACTCCGAGGAAAGGACAATCTCGATTAATTGTGTCTTGAAAACCATAGAGGAGATCAATACTCAGTTACCGAAGACGATATCCAACTTGGCAGAGATCGAAGAAGCGCAGAAACATTTCTTGGACGGTCTGGACGTGGATCAGAATCTCAGCAACGTTCATTTTGCTCTGTCTTCGGCACTGGAGAGGCAAGAGAAGAGCTACCCTGCTTACGTGTCCGATTTGACTGCTTGCATTGAAGAACTACGGCAATGTATAGGCTCCTCGGCAGTGGAGATCGCTAATTTGAGGAACCCAGTCGACGACGACGTTATTCTTCAAGTCTGTCAATTGAAAGAACCTCTGCTTATTCTGCAGAGGGTTTTACTAACTCAGCAACACGAGCCTGAAGAAGAACAGATTTTAAAAGACCTGATCAATCCCATTGAGAAATTGAGAAGTGTAGTTAGAGGTATTGTGGACAGCAATGCGAAGACAGACGTCGTTCTTCCAGTTCTTGAGCTGTTGGAAGAAATAGAGAAGGATACGCCGTTGATCATGAAAGAGGCGTCAAAGAAGAAAGAACGAAGAGGCTCGAAGACACAGAAAGAAGTGACGAAGAAGAAGATCTCGTCGTTTGGTTTGGCTGATAGAATCAACCGATCGTTGGACCCCATGAAACACTGGTTGTCGACCACATCCGAAGATAGCATGAAAGAGGAAGAAGAATCAGCGTTGAGCTCAACGATCGACGAGCTGAAGAGGGACGTGAACAAAATCGCCATTGAGACGTCATACTCCGAGCCACCTACCGATGAGAACCTTCTTGAAGCTTTGATAGACCTTCGCGAACCCCTGACTAGGCTGAAGAACGCGGTCTCGATGTACCATGAACCAGCGAATTTAACTACTTTGGAAGGACTGAGCAGACCTATGAGATGTCTTCTACAGACCATCATGTCCGTCCTTCGAGACCACGCCCAGGAGAAGTCTCTGCAGCCTATAGTGGACATCGTAGAGGACATCGAGAACCAGATACCGATCTCGATAAAGGAAGCTCTTTACAAGAAGGAACTGAGCGAAGTAGTTAAGTCTTTGATCCAAGAAGAAAAGGAATTGCCGACACAGGAAACGGTCCAAGAAGAGACTCCCCTACGAGAGGGAAGAGAGGAAGTAACATCTCAGGCAACAATTCCCGAAGGGACATTGATGGAAACCACCTCAGTGCTTCCTCCGACCGAGTTCTCCGAGTCAATGATAGAGAAGACGACTGTGGAAGAGCTCAGTTCGCAAAGGTCCGATCAGATCGTCACCCAGATCGAAGAATTAAGAAAAGAAGACTTCGAAAGAGAGAAGAAGAAGGTCACTGACCTAATGGTTTCATTATCGAAGACCCTGGAGAACGTTCAGTTCGACGTCACCGGGATTTTAGAAGATTTCGAAGAACCCACATCTGGTACTACAACGCTGCCACCATCAACATTAGCTAACTCCCTTGAAGACTTCAGGAGAACCGTTTCCACGATGCGTATGGCAATTGGGAATTACGAACAAGCTTCTTCCGAAGAAGTGGTAGCTCAGACTACTTCTCAGCTGGATAACCTCCTGGAGTCTCTAGGTAGCCTTCAAGATGTCCTTCTAGAGACACGTCAATACGGTATCCAAGAGCTATTCATCCTGAATCACTTAACACAACCATTAGAGGCAATCGAAAGAAACGTGATTTACTCTACCATGGATAAATTGGGTAGTAGATCAGAAGTGGTAGACAAATGCGAAACTACTCTTCGAGTTCTGCATAATATCAAAGACAGAATCCCGACTGTTATAAAAGACGTGGAGTCTCGACAGCAGCTGGTGGGTACTCTTCGAGAAATCGCGAAGCCCTTGGAGAACATTCAAGAACGTATGGAGGTCCTTGAAGCACAAGCTGAAGAGACACTGGAGACCGATGTGGCGAGAATCCTACTCAGGCCAATACAGGTGTTATTAAACACTATCACCGCCACTTCGCAAGAAGTCCAATATCTGGATCGTCGGAGGGAGATCGTAGTGGAGCTTCGAAGTCTTCAAGAACATCTGGTGGAGTTTTCGAGTTGTCTATCTGTGGTGCAAAGCAGTCGCAAGAGTTTGGTTCCCGAGTCAGCTTTGATGGACGAAAGGAGGAACGTCATTCTCAAGGCCGTTGAAGGTCTTCAGAGACAGACGTTGAGCACTCTTGAGAGAATACCTAGCCTGGAAGGAGCGTCTTTGTTCGAAGAACCGTTGAACCTGTTAAGGAACGCTATTGTCTCTGTTCAGAAGCAAATCGGCAGGACTGACTACTCCCGAAGACCCAGCAGTGTGGAATTCACTCTACAGTACAACCTTGCGACGTCGCTGGATCATCTAAGACACACTATTTCGTCCTTAGACGAGAACGCAGACTCAGGCGTGAAAGAAATTGTTTCGAAATCACTGGGAGCTTTGAAAAAGCAGATATCTTTGTCAAAGACGCAGTTCGTTGAGACGAGTGACCAGTCTGTTGATGAAGAAGCCATTGTCGAGGGATTCCTGTACCCCGCGAATAAGCTTCAATCAGCTTTGAACATGCTCAAAGAGAAAATGGATAAGAAAATGATAGCTTCGATTTCGAAGGAGTCGATGACCCATCTTCGGGGTCTGGCTAAGTCAACATCTGACCTAGCTTCTTCGTTGTTAGCGCATCGGCTGCATCTTCTTCGAGAAGGTGCATCCGAAGGATCCTCCTTCGTGGAAACGCTGTCTGCTGTCGCGGACGTTTTGGAAAGCGTGAACGAGTCTGTTAAGAAAATTGAACAAACAGTTGGCGTCCAAACATCTGCGGAGAAAATCGAAGAGACGGCTGAGGATATACCGAGAGATCTACCGGTTACTATCACGCAGATCGAAACTATCATCGATGAAATTATCGAAGTGTCCAAGAAGGAAGTTGAGAGTGTCCTGACGGTTGAGGTAGTGCCTGATGAAGACACGAAAATGATAACTGAGGGACAAGCTGAGAAAAAAGCGGTTTCGATTGAAGCTACCACCTCAGGTGAGGAAGCTGATGAGAAAATGAGGACCGTTGAGTCGGGAGAATCGATACAAGCTGAAGAAAGTTCATTGAAGATGAAAGAGGAAGCGACAGTGACTAAGAAGACTGAAGAAGTGCTAAGAAAAGACGAAGAAGTAGAAGAATCTTCAAAGCAGAAAGCGAAATTGGAAGAAGACAGAGACACGAAGGTACGAAAAATGGTAACATTGATTTTCACAATACAGCAGCCGTTCACGGAATTAACTAATCTCATGTGCGTAGCCTTAGAGGAGCCAATGTCTTCGAAATCTGAGGAAGAGAAACGTAAAATACGAGAACTAACCGCGCTCATCCAAACCCTGAATGATTTGAAAGCCACGACTATGTCGATCGAACACAATCTTTCACCCTCTTTGATTCCAGAGTTAGAAGAACAGTTTCTGTGCGTGTTGAACGGTTTAGTGAGTTTGGAACATGCTACGGAAAAAGTGCTTAGTCTATCTCAGAAGGAGCTAACACCTGCGTTGAAAGGAAACGTGATGGTGTCGTTGCAATTCCTTTTGGAGCCTCTGGAAATACTGCAACGGCACTTGTCCAGACTAGAAGTATCATCGGTCTTCGTGAAACTGCAAGAGTTAACTCGAACGATCGTCGAACTTGCAGAAATGATTCGCAGGACCAAGGAGTCGAGGCACGTGAAGATCCTCGAGGAGATTAAATTGATAGCACCATCAAAATCAGAAGAAGAAAGCCAAGGTATTGAGGACACCACTGCGAAACCACTGGAAGAACTCATAGAAGCCATGATGGTTTCTCAGGAGTTAATGAAACGCGACGACGCGTCTCCTTTCGGATCCATATCGCCTTCGATCGAGCCTACCGATCTATCCGAGCAACAAAGGTCGCTCAGTGATGACGAAATTAAACTGGACACCACTATCGTCCAGAAGATAGTCAGTCCCATCCAGAATCTGAGAGAGATGATGGCAAAGATACAGGAGCAAGAAATGGAAGAGACTGAGACGTTGGATCTACCGTCTAGAAAGACAGCTGCTGCTATACTGAGTAGTATCATTCAACCTTTGGAGGAGCTGGAACAATCTCTGAATATATCTGCGGAGCAGCAAACTGCCGAAACTCAGGAAACTGTGCAAGATATGAGAAAGGCCAGCTCATCTTCGCAATCATTGTCAGTTGGCTCTGCTTTAGAGGACCTGAGGAGATCTATTGCCAGCATTCAAGACGAAGTAATTCTGGAAGTCACCCAGAAACTGTCTAAGGAGGAAAGCAGCGTATTCACAGAGGAAGTCGAGAAGTCACTGGAAGATTTGAAATTCTCTTTAGGAGCTGTACAAAGAATGGCAACGATGGAGAGCGAACATTCTGAAGAATTGTTTGAAGGGGATAGAACAAGCGTGATGGAAACATTTGTTCAATCAGTGAAGGAGCTTGGAGCAAAGTGCTTCGCAATTGCGACTATTCCGAAAACAAGAACGACGTCGATCGAGAAGGTACAGAAAGAAGAGTTACAGACAGTGATACAAATATTGAAGGAGACTACAACTGAGATTGAAGCACAAACTGAAGAGGCGAAATCTTTGGATCAGACAGGGAAGTATGTAGCAGAAGCGTTGAAGCCGTTGGTGCATCCTCTGGAGGAGCTAGAACAAGCTTTAACTTCAGCAGTCCAGCAAGTTAGCTCTACGACACCTGAAATTACTGAAGAAACGAAAGGTTTGCTTACAGAGTCGGTGAAATTGACTCCAGTCTTGGAAGAGCTGCAGAGATCAATAGCTGTTATTGAAGAACAAGTTTCAATAGAAGCTAAGAAAGCAGAAGTGTCAGAGGTGAAAGGTGAGAGTTCTGTTGCTAAAATTATAGAAGCACCATTAGAACAATTAAAGTCTTCTGTGGTAGCTATGCAGAAACTAGAACTGGAAGGGACGAAGGAACTAACTACCGAGCAAAAAACAACAGCTTTGAAGATAGTAGCGAAGTGCGTAAAAGAAATAGGACAAGTGTGTTCAACTAGTCAGCAGAAAATTGAAGTCAGCCTTGCTCAGCAGCCACAGGTGGCTGAAATAGAACAAGTTCTTGGAACAATTGCCAGTCCCATCCAAATTTTGAAAGAGTCCATATCTGAAATTGAAGCGCAAACCACTGAGCAAAGTAAATCATTGGATCAGGCAGGTAAAGAAGCAGTGGAAGCTTTGAAGCCATTGGTGCATCCTCTGGAGGAGCTAGAGCAAGCATTGGCATCAGCAGTCCAGCAAGTTAGCGCAGGAACACCTGAAACTGCTGAGGAAGTGAAAGATAGTGGTTTGCTTATAGAGACGGTAAAATTGGCACCCGTTTTGCAAAAGCTGCAGAAATCTATCGCTGTCATTGAGGAACAGGTCTCGACTCAAGCTAAGAAAGCTGAAGTATCGATGGTGAAAGGTGAGAGTTCTGTTGCTAAAATTATAGAAGCACCATTAGAACAATTAAAGTCTTCTGTGGAAGCTATGCAGAAACTAGAACTTGAAGAGACGAAGGAACTAACAGTGGAACAAAAGACAACAGCTTTGAAGGCGGTAGCCAAATGTGTAGAGGAAATAGGAAAAGTGTGTTCAGTTGTGTCTAGTCAGCAGAAAGCCGAAGTCGGTATTGTCCAACAACCACAGATAGCTGAAATGGTACAAGTTTTGGAAGCAATTGTCAGTCCTATTCAAGTTTTAAAGGAATCAATATCTGAAATTGAAATGCAAACAACTGACGAAACTAAATCATTAGATCAAACAGGCAAAGACGTAGTTGAAGCTCTGAAGCCATTGGTGCATCCCTTGGAGGAGCTAGAGCAAGCGTTGACGTCAGCTGTCCAGCAAGTTAGCGCAGTATCATCTGAAACTATAGACGAAGCGAAAGACAGTGGTCTACTTGTAGAAACGGTTAAATTGACTCCGATTTTGCAAGAGCTGCAGAAGTCTATCGCTGTGATTGAGGAACAAGTATCGTCTCAAGTTAAGAAAGCTGAAGTATCAATGGTGAAAGGTGAGAGCTCTGTTGCTAAACTTATAGAAGTTCCATTAGAGCAATTAAAGTCTTCTGTGGAAGCTATGCAGAAACTAGAACTTGAAGAAACGAAGGAACTAACAGTGGAGCAAAAGACAACAGCTTTGAAAGCAGTATCGAAGTGTGTAGAAGATATTGGGAAAGTATGTTCAGCTGTAGTTAGTCAGCAGAAGGTTGAAGTCAGCATTATTCAGCAACCACAGGTAGCCGAATTGACACAAGTACTTGAAACGATTGCTAGTCCAATTCAGCTATTGAAAGAGACCATGTCTGAGATTGACACGCAAACAGTTGAAGAAGCTAAGTCGTTAGACCAGGCCAGTAAAGAGGTAGTGGAAGCTCTGAAACCCTTAGTAGAGCCTCTAGAAGAACTGGAACAAGCGTTAACTACAGCTGTACAACAAGTTAGCACAGTGACGTCTGAATCTGCTGATGAAATAAAAGCTGGTTTGCCTGTAGAAAAAGTTACATTGACTCCAGTCTTAGAGAAGTTACAGAAATCTATAGTGATTATCGAAGAACAGGTGTCGACACAAGCTAGGAAAGCAGAAATATCTGCAATGAAAGGTGAAAGTTCTGTTGCTCAAATTATGGAAGCCTCCTTGGAAGAGCTAAAATTCTCTATAGAATCAATGCATAAGCTGGAAGTAGAAGAAACGAAACAACTAACTTCTGAAGAAAAGACGAATGCGTTAAAGGCTGTTGCCAAGTGTGTTGAAGAAATTGGAAAAGTGTGTACAGCTGCAGCTAGTCAACAAAAGATTGAAGTCAGCATCGTTCAACAAGCACAGGCAGCTGAACTGACGCAAATGCTTGAAACGATTGCCAGCCCGATTCAAGTATTAAAGGAGACTATGTCTGAAATTGAATCCCAATCAACTGAGGAAGCTAAACCTTTGGATCAAGCAGGAAAAGACATAGTAGAAGCTCTGAAACCATTGGTTCATCCACTTGAGGATCTGGAACAGGCGTTAGCCATAGCTGTCCAACAAGTAGGCACAGTGACGCCTGAATCCGCAGATGAAATGAAGGAGTTAACAGCAGAGAAAATGAAATTGACGCCAGTATTGGAAGAGTTGCAAAGGACTGTCGCTGTCATTGAGGAACAGGTAGCGGCTCAAGCTAAGAAGGCTGAATTGTCAAATGTAAAAGCTGAAAGCTCTGTTGCTCAAGTCATTGAAGTTCCATTAGAGGAATTGAAATCATCTATGGAAGCTATACAAAAATTGAAATTGGAAGGGACGGAAGAACTAACAACTGAAGAAAAGACAAAGGCTTTGGCAGCGGTCGCAAAGTGCGTGGAACAAATAGGAAACATGTGTTCAGTGGTAGCTAGTCAACAAAAGATTGAACTTAGCCTTGTCCAGCAACCATTAGTGGCCGAAATGGAACAAGTACTTGAAACTATTGCGAGTCCTATTCAAATTTTGAAGGAGTCTATATCCGAAGTAGAAATGCAAACACCTGAGGAGACTAAATCATTAGATGACACAGGTAAGGAAGTAGTGGAAGCTTTGAAACCGTTGGTACATCCTCTGGAGGAGCTGGAACAAGCATTAACTTCAGTTGTCCAACAAGCCAATGCCGTGGCACCTGAATCAGCTGAGGGAGTGAAGGATAGTGGTTCACTTGTAGAGACAGTGACGTTGGCTCCCGTCTTGGAACAGCTACAAAAATCAATCGCTGTTATTGAGGAACAAGTATCGGCGGAAGCTAAAAAGGCTGAAGTGTCAACGGTAACAGCTAAGACCTCTGTTGCTAAACTTATAGAAGCTCCGTTAGAGGAGTTGAAGTCCTCAGTTGAAGCTATGCATAAACTAGAATTGGAAGAAGCGAAAGAGTTAACCAAAGAAAAACAGACAGCTTTGAAGGCAGTAGCCAAATGTGTAGAGGAAATAGGAAAAGTGTGTTCAGCTGCAGCTAGCCAGCAGAAAATCGAAATCAGCCTTGTTCAACAACCACAGGTGGCAGAGCTGACAAAAGTTCTTGAAACAATTACTAGTCCAATTCAGTTACTGAAAGAGACCATGTCTGAGATTGACGCACAATCAGTTGAAGAAGCTGAGTCGTTAGATCAGACAGGCAAAGGCGTCGTGGAAGCTCTGAAGCCCTTAGTGCACCCTCTAGAAGAACTGGAACAGGCTTTGACTGCGGCTGTTCAACAAGTCAGTCCTCTGGAGTCCACTGATAAAAAGGAAGAAGGTTTTCCAGCGAAGACAATCAACTTATCTCCCGTCGTGGAACAATTACAGAAATCTATCGCTGTCATTGAGGAGCAAGTTGTAGTAGAAGCTAAAAAGGCTGAAGTGTCCACAGTAAAGAGTGAAAGCTCTGTAGCTACAATCATAGAAGCTTCCCTTGAAAAGTTAAAGTCCTCCGTCGAAGCTGCGCAAAAGCTAGAATTAGAAGAAACGAGAGAACTAACCATTGAAGAGAAAACCGAGGCTCTGAAAGCGGTAGCACAATGCGTTGAAGAAATTGGAAAAGTGTGTTCAGCTGCGGCTACTCAGCAAAAGGTGGAAGTGAGCCTTGTTCAGCAACCACAAGTAGCCGAGTTGGAGCAAGCTCTCGGAATTATTGCATCTCCTCTGCAAGTGCTGCGTGAAACGATGTCTAAGGTCGAGGAACAGAAGACCATGGAAACTGAAGGTCTACCTACATCTGAAACTGAAAAAGTAGTTGCCATGTTAAACACTTTGGTCCATCCTCTGGAGGAGTTAGAAAGATCTTTGTCAGTGGCTGTCGAACAAACCAGCATCCTCAAGGTAGAATCTACTTCCGATGTAAAAGCTGAAGCTTCCTTACAATTAAACGTTAAACCTATTCTTCAAGAATTGGAAAAATCAGTTGCGGAAATTCAGGAGCATGTCATCCTCGAATCAACGGAGAAACCGAGTAGCGAACTAGAGAAGACCGTAGCCATGACATTGAAAGAACCATTAGAGCAACTGAAGTCCTCTATAGCAGCTGTGCAAGAGACAATGTCTATGGAGGTTGTTCAAACAACTGATACCACAGATAGCGATAAAATATCTTCATTGAAAGTGCTCGCAAAATCAGTGGAAGATATAGGTGAAAAATGTTTGGCAGTAATTTCCCAGCAGCAGATCGAAACACGAGCAGCTCCAAAGAAGCCGGCAGAATCGCAAGTAGCAATTCTGGAAATGGTCATCAGCCCTCTTCAAGTCTTAAGAGAGTCCATTAACAAAATCGAAGAAGGAAAGTTCGAAGAAGCTCCAAGTTTGGATACATCAAAAGTAAACGAAGTAGAAAAAGTACTTAAATTCCTCGTAGAACCGTTGCAGAAGTTAGAACTGTCTTTGTCCTCGACTGTGCAACAGACTGTGTTGATGAAACTGGAAAAAGCTGAAGAAATAACAGGTCAAGCTTCGGCTTCGCAACAGTTAGAGATTTCTCCTGCAGTTGTGGAGCTTCAGAAGTGCATCGCCATTGCTCAAAAACAGGTGCAGTTGCAAACTGGGACCGAAGAGTCTTCCTTGCAAGCATCTCTCGTAAAAGCCACCAAAAAGTCTTTGGACAATTTGAATTCCTCGCTCGCGATCATCCAAAACGTGGTCACCGTTCAGCCTAGAGAACAAGAAAAGCTTTCGAGCGCAGAAAACAAAACGACAATGCAGCATTTTGCTAATTCGGTTCAAGAATTCAAGAAGACATGCGTAGCTGTAGTCACGCGACAACACGTGGGTGTGAATTCCAAGATTTTACGGACGATCATTGCCCCAGTTCAAACTCTGCGCGAAACGATTACGAAAATACAAGAAGAGTCTCTCGAAGAAGCGAAAGCTCTGGAAGCAGAGAATGTAGATATTCATAAATTGACTCCGTTGATTCATCCTCTTGAAAAGTTGGAGAGATGTTTAGTCACCACAGTAGAGCAAGCAACTGGTGAGACATCTGATGTTATTGAACAACTGCAGCCTGCAGAAGCGATCTCGCTTCAACCTATTCTTGAAGAACTGAATGAAAGCATTGTTACGGTTGAAGAACAACTAACCAAGACTCCAGCATCTAGTGCCAAAATGGATCTTGCCGATAGTATTAAACAAGCTATAGCCAAATTGAAATCAACCGCAGCAGCTGTTAAACAATCGGTGACGGCGCCAATTAAAATTACTGAAGAGATGAAGACAGAGAAGGTATCTGTTCTACAAAACTTCGCCAAGTCGGTTGAACAGTTGCAAGAGCATTGCTCGACTGCGGTGCAACTGCAAAAAGAAGAGATGCAACTAGACAAGTCTAAAATGCAGAAAGCAAAAATGGTGAATGTGGATGTCCTTCAGAAAATCAGCAGCACCGTTCACGCTTTGCGAGAGTCTCTTTCTCAGATAGAGGAAGAAAAATCTCAGGAAGTAATGGAATTAGAAATACCGAGAGATGAAGGGGTTAAATTGAAATTAGATACGCTGATTGAACCACTTGGCGTCTTGGAGCAAGCTCTGGTGTCAGCTGTTCAGGAGGGTATAATGATTCCATCGGAAACCACACAAGAAGCTAAACGTAACGAAATTCCGCTAGAAAAATTAGATTTGCAACCTATGCTTAAACATCTTCAACAATCGATCGTTGTCGTCCAACAACAGGCTAGTGAAGTTGCAGCATCGTCTGACGTTGAGGTTCTGGCTCTCGCGAAGGCGACAGTGAAGCCTTTGGAGGAACTGATGGTCACCATTGCAGCAGTTCAAGAAATCGGTAAGACTCCGGCACATGAAACCGAGGAAATGAAAATTGATGAGCAATCACGCTTGGAAGTTTTCGCCAAGTCAGTAGAAGAATCGGGAAAACAGTTGTTGGCTGTAGCCAAGGAAGAAGCTAAGAAAATCGCTGAGGTTCGAAAGGAGAAAAAGATGACCGAGGACTTCGTGAAGACTGTGATAACGCCGATCAACGAATTACAAAATGAAATTTTGAAAATAGATAAACAGAGCAAGGAGTCAACGAAGGCGACCGAGAAAGAGGCTATAATCTTCTTGAGTATTGTGCAACCTCTTCAACAGCTGAGAGAATCATTCTTGTCAGCGATGCACGAGCAGCATATGGCAATTCCTGTTTTGCAGAAACTTCCTGTGAAGACCACAATGCAAGACATTAATAAGAACGTGATAGAAATTCAAGAACAGTTGGTGCTCGTCAAGGAAGCGCTAATTCAAACCGGGAGCACAGAAGATTTGACTGTAATAAAGAATGTCGAGCGGTCCCTCAGCGATCTTAGAACATCCGTAGCAGTGGTGCAACAGTTGACAGCGATAGAGGCACCTGGCCAGCAAGTCTTGGACGTGGAGAATGTGTCAGCGTTGCAAGCGTTCGGGAAAGCAGTGGAGGAGTTCAAGAAACACTGTTCTGTCATGGTCTCTAGACCTGCAGTGATCTCTGCGATCACTGGAACAGTGAAACAGCCAATGAAAACAGAAGGCATCGTCGTACCAAGCAAGCTACTACAAGAGTCCGTCTCCATGATCGAAGAAATGAAGATGCAAGAAGCAGGAATGTTAGAAACGGAGACTAAGAAGCCTGTCACAGTGTTGAGCATCCTTATGCCTCCTCTTCAACAACTGGAGCAGTCGTTCGTCGCTGCTATTCAAGGTGAACACATTGTGGAACAAACTGCAGTGACTCTAGACGACCAGGTGTCCTTCCAAGCGACGAGTCTGAACCCGATACTGGAGGAAGTCCAGAAGTCGATCGCTATTATTCAAGAACATATTCTAGCTGAAGGTGTGCACAGTTTATCCGAAACGGAAGAAGCTTCCCAGCTGCAGATGATGGCGCAGACTCTGACAGACTTGAAGACCTCGGCGGCAGCCATTCAGCAAATCTCCCAGGCAGCTCCAGAGTTTACCGATGAGCTATCCAAGGCCGAAAGCATCTCGGCTTTCGAAACATTTGCTAAATCCCTTCACGACCTGGTGGAACGCGTGGCAACAATCGACCATCAGCAGATCATCATCGAACCCGCGGCGGACACCATCTCCGAGGATGTCTCCTCATTGAAGACCTGGGGCGACATTATCGAAGAACCGAACGTCCAGGTCACCGAGGCCATGGTGGTTGATCAGGGCACGATAGAATCGCCAACAGAAATCGCTCTGTCCCTGTCCGAGGACGAAACTCAAGCCCTGAAGGGACTAGCAAAACCTCTCAGCGAACTTAGAGAGTGTCTAGCTCTGGTCGTCGAGGAACACAAGACGATGGACGCTAATGAAATGACTATTGCTTTGTCGGAGAAGGACGATCTCTCGTTGCTGAAAACGATGGCGCAGCCGTTGTTAGAACTAAAAACCGCAGCTGCCTCTGTCATCCATGAACAGACTGCCATCGAGTCTGCTAGAGAAAAATTATTTAGTACTGATCGTAAAGAAGAGGCCACTCTGAATCCCTTGATCGAACCACTTGAGGAGCTCTGCAAGTCCATAGCGCTGATCCAGGATCACATACTCGTTGAATCAACGGAGGAACGACCAGCTGGTGAAACGTCATTGCTGACAGCTTTGGTGGAGCCACTGATCACGCTTCAGAGGAGCATCTCTGTGCTAGAGGAACGCGTACTGTCGCCGGACGTGGTCTCGCTACCTGAAGAAACGAACTGGATCAGTGAGTGTCTAGCAGTTCCTCTACAAGAGATAGAGAAGTCCATAGCTGAGATTCACGAATGCATTGTTATGGAGTCGGAGCCCGTAGTTGAGGAGCAGTTGTCGAAGATTGAAATGATCGATTGGGCTGTGGTTGAGAAACTGGTACCACCAGTTGAAACGATGAAAGCTGTCATCATTGGTATGAAGGAAATCGTTGCTGAAAAGGAAGATGAAGTTGAATATAACCTGGTGAAGACATTGGTTAAGCCTTTGACTGAAGTGCACGAGAGCTTCTTGGCGCTTAAGAACAAGACGGATTTCACAGCTGAAGAAGAAGAAGCCAGCATAGACGCTATAGTAGACTCTCTGTCGAGTTTAGAAAAGAGTATATCGTTCATCGAAGAGCAATCGACTATGCGCGATCAAGATACGGGTATAATCAATAGCTTGGCTGAACCTTTGATGCTGTTGAAGAATTCGATCATGACTGTGGACGAATCCTCGACGGTGTACCTTGAAAATCTGCACCAGCCATTGAAGAATTTGCAGACTGCATTGGAGACTGCTTCGATCGAGCAACGTGAAAAAGTCCTAAAAATGAAAAAGACAGCAGTTCCTGTGGAAGAGGTTGTGAGAATTTCAACAAAAATTACGATTTCCATTAACGAGATAAACGTCGCGATCGATTCTATTAATCGTAAGATCGAAAGTTACAAGGATTTATTGGGTATCGAGATTCAGATTCAGAATGAAGCATTGAAAACTTTGAAGACACCGCTCGAGGATCTTAAAGAAGCGATTCAACGTGTGCAAACGAGTAGAGTTGAAGAATCATCGATGATGTCTCTTCGAAAGATTCAAAAAGCTATTGGCATTATTTGTCAGCAATCGGCTGACAAGCCTGTAGCCGAATCTCCGCATTCGGGCACAGCTGACATAATTGGTGTGTTGAGATCATTAGCACCGAGTTTGTACCAATTAGAAACGTCGACCAAGACGGTTGAAACTCTGTGGAAAGAAAATTTGACTGGAGAAGGGTTGGTACAATTGGAAATGCCTATTGTGAACTTAATGGACACGATTAACGTATTGTGCGACAACTTGCTGAGAATGGAGGTTGTATGGGACACTGATGAAGAAAAGAAGAAGGAGAAAAAGAAAAAGGAGGTCACACAGGAAGAGGAAGAAGAACTTCAGCAAGAAGAAAAGGCTGAAAATTTAAAAGTTGAAGAGGAACGTAAAAAGCAAGAAGAAGAAGAGCGTAAAAAGAAGGAAGACGAAGAACGTAAGCAGAAGGACGAAGTTGAAAAGTTGAAGATTGAAGAGGAAAGAAAGAAGCAAGAAGAAGAAG
>CM052341.1:13335280-13346467 GCA_028455595.1 Lasioglossum vierecki
GTTTTAAATCTCACAAATATTTTCACAGCTATTCAAAATTCACAATCACAAATTTGCAGGACTATCTGTACGAGGTTAGGAATCTGTATGGCACTAGGAAAAATTATTTTATACTTTTTAGTCCGTTTTTAAAAACGTGGTATTTAAAAAAAAAAATTTTCTGTGGAAATAACTGGAAACATTATAGAAGAGACATTTATACATGTATAAGGTACTGATTCACATTGTTTGCTTTAAACAAAACACTTTTCGAACATGCTATCAATAATGAATTTTGTTTTGTAAATAGTAAATACTACATATTTTCTCACAATTTAAACATTTAATAAAATAGCATTTCATGTAAACATTAAATGCAATAGAATTTCCAAGTAGTATTCACTTATGCAAATTATTTTGTATCAAATTATTTCAAGTTTTTCCCAACCTTGCTTTTAGATAATTTTTAATTAAAATCAACGATTGAATAATCAACATAAATACTACTAATATGGATATTATAACACAATAAAGTGAAAGAATTGTTTTCTGAAGTAAGAAAACTTACAAGAAGGATAAAACTATTTAATAATAAGGTGCTATAAGGATTAACAAAATGGAGTTGTTGGCACACGAACAATTCTCTTATGAGCTAAATTATCCTGGATACTTAATACAAAGAGATTTCAGTAATAAAATAAGTTAATGTAAATGGTTCACAAGTTATAGTAATACAAATTTAATATTTAATACTATGAAACGGTCGGAAATAAGCAGACGAAATTACTGGAGCATGTGGCCCCTTCGAAGTAGGCCGTCGATAAATAAACATCGTAGCACGGAATCCGTAATATTAGAATGTCCGATGAATCGGAAATTCTATATGAAATTTATACTTGTAGTTTATCAAGTGCAAATGTTTAAACCAAATTTACAAAAAACATTTTAATCAACCTTTACTGTCTTACTATTACAATGATATAGTCAGTTAAATGCATCTAGTACTCATTAGACAAATATTTGTACAAGTCACATTGAAATGTCTAAAATACAATAACATTGCATTTGCCAATGTAAATATAATTACACTTTCTTAGTATACAAAATTGTGTTTCAAAAATATTAGAATATATATACAGATTCTACTTGAAATCATTTTCATCGTCTTGAAAATGAAGTAGTTGCAATTTAAAACATTTAAAACATTAAAAGAATTTAAAAATACTGTTATATCATCTCTAAACTATTGAACATATTACGAAAGAAAATAAAATTCTATTTCATCCGAATTTGTTACAAATCAAGTAAAAAATTCTTATCTTCTATAAAGATCCGCTATCTGCACAGAATGTTGGACAAATTTTATTTTAAATAGTAAATAATTTAATAATAAATAAACGTGTGACTTTAATTGCAAATAATAATTAAACTCTCAAATAATAATTACAAAAAAGGTCTATTTATTATTTCGTTTTTCTGAATAAAAAATTATTTATCATTTGGATTGATGTGGAAATCAAATAAATAGTTTTTGATCTTCTCTTATTTCTTGTATTTTTTATATACAATGAACACGTGCGCGTTTCTTGTCTGCAATAGCAACCTTTTCAGGTATACCGCCGGGCCTAGCTGTCAATATATATAAATAATAATTGAAATTATATTTATAAATAACATTTACCTTTATCATTTTAAATAATTCATTTAGACTTGTTCAAATAACAGATAATTATTTTTGCTTTTTATTTAAATATCCAAATAACAGATAACTTGTTATTTAAATGTTTATTTACATAATTATCGATATAAATATTGCCCAATACTGTCTACACGTAATAAAATTCAAAGCTGTAAGAGAATTGCAGATATTGAGAAAATCGAAAGAATCTGAAATTTAAATGGAATAAAATCGTCTCGGAATCTGCTCTAGTTCGAGTTTTACAACATTTCAAGATTTCACACGTTATAAATACACTTCCGCAGTCTATTTCTTACAATACAAAATCCTGAACGCACACTTGCGGTCACCGTAAATCACTTCGAATGCCATCCGCTGTGAGTGGAAACTACCAACAACCTTCTGCAATAACAAATTACGACACTGTCATTGTCAAGCTTTTGGTCATAAACAATCATTAACCCTTTGCACTCGGAGCTAATTTAACTCGAATATCAAATGTTTCTTCTGACATAGAATATTTCCATTCTCTATGATTTTTTAAAATTTGGTAGATATGAAATTGATATAATATCTCCTACAATATTTAAATGTTTTGGTTAAATACCGACATATCTAATAGTGTAAATAATATTTAAAATGATACTACAGGAATTTTTAGTGTCGCCTCAGAGGCGCCACTCGAGTGCTAAGGCTTAATTCCGTGTCACGTGCGGGAAGACAGAAGCTGGGTCTACTTTGACCCAAAGTATCAATATCGTCCTGCAATTATTCAGTCTCTGGCGTATTAATCGAACGAACAGCAGCGACATTAGAAACAATAGAAATATTAATTCTAAACAGTATCTTTAACCCTTAGCACTCGAGGGCGCCTCTGAGACACCACTAAAAATTGGTGTACTATTATTTAAAACATTGTTTACATTATTAGATACGTCGGTATCTAACCAATTACTAAACATTTAAGTATTGTAGGAGATATTATATCAATTTCATATCTACCAAATTTTAAAAAATCGTAGAGAATGGGAATATTCTGGGTCAGAAGAAACGTTTGATTTTCGAGGTAAAATAGCTCCGAGTGCAAAGGGTTAAAAATATACTTTAAAAAATTAATAAACAATGCAATGAGACATCGTCAGTTAGCTATTCGAATTTCTTCGGAAGAAAAAGAAGTTATATTTGTTGTATGTCTATATTCTATAGAGAAAAACTATAGTCTCCGATGGCTTCAACAACAACAAAACGTAAATTTTGTTTGCAGTCAAAATGACTGCATTGTGAAAGAATAACTAATGTGTAAAGAAATTTGTTTAAAATTAATGTTTAATATTTCTTATATTATTTACAGTCATACAACAAGTTATTAGTAAGTTCACGGTCCTCCCACTCTAACAAAGCGTATCGATTACAGTAAGTGATCCTACAATCAGTGATCGTACAAGTGACGGCAATCAAAAAATATATAAACTGTTTTGCGAATTCGGAGCCGATCTGGTCATATAAGAAATTTACTCAATTCAATAATAAAAGGCATTTGATTATTTAAAATTTCCCAAGTAGTCAAAATGACTGCTTTTGGGCAATACAGGTATAACACATATACATACCGGAAATGAAAGAGGGGAGGAGGACTACAATGATTAATAAACGCATTTATATGTTGTACAAAAAGTCACAAAATTCTAAGAAGCTGTGTCATTATATACACAACTGTTTTTCTAATTGAAATTGAAAAGCAGTCAAAATGACTTCCTTACGCAATCTAGTGTTAAGGATCGATGCACCATGAATTCGCGAATGATCAGCGGAAATAGGTGACACAATTCGACAAAGTGGTTCTCGCATAACGATAGACAAACACGAAACGACACCACCTATGCACACAGTTGCGAGTACACCTCTCGTCGGGTTATTTTCGTTTGGCTTGCTGATTCGTCTCCCTCCAGCATCCCTCCTCTGTCCACAAATTCAAAATTCAGTCAGCGTCGGGACGCGAGTCATTTCGTATGCCCCACTTTTTTCGATCCTTGGGCAACGCGAAAAACCACCTTGACATTTTCGGTTTCGCTCGAGGAACCCGTCGAGCACGATAATTTTTTTCGAACAGCACGCGGCAATCATTCTCCCATCGCGTTGTTCGACTCGTGGTGTTTGACTTGTCTAATGACATTCGGGCTTTCACGTTCCCTTGCTGTCGATTCGAAAAACAGTTGGAAATGATCTGTCATTGAGGATGAAGCCCCACGATCATGGAATCGTCAACGGCGATCAACAATTGACGATTTCCGGACTGAGACGCTCGTGGTCCGATAAAGATTGCCTGATCGTCGAGTTTTTGGAATTTTTATATGGACACAGAGGTTAGCCTGGAAGTTCGCAGGATTTGTGAATTTGTCAGTAGACTGCGGATTTTACTTATTTTACTAATTATTTTACTTATTAATTTATTATTAATAATTATTAATTTATTATTATTTTATAAATTTTATAAATTATTATTATTAATTTATTATTATTTTACTTATTTGACTAATGTATGACAAAAATAAGTACGTACAACTTAAAGCGGTGAGCATATCAAAAAGATTCAAGGACATC
Source organism: Lasioglossum vierecki (assembly GCA_028455595.1). Lineage (NCBI taxonomy): Eukaryota > Metazoa > Arthropoda > Insecta > Hymenoptera > Halictidae > Lasioglossum > Lasioglossum vierecki. Next base: position 13,339,539 of record CM052341.1, read on the forward strand.
AGTGTATTCGTTTCAACAGTATAAGACAATTAGAAGGAGAAACAAATTACTAGATTTGTTTCTTGCAAGTGATGTAATGTGATTTTATTTTGCATGAAGATCCGCAGTCTATTTGTCAGCACACCGAGGATACGAAAAAGACAGTGAATTTCAAGGATTGATGCTCGAAAAAAATGAGTTTTTACTCATAAAGTTTGTTCCGATTATTATTTATAACGAAGATGAAGAACGCAGGATTTGTTTTTAGTTGTTTTTGTTAAAACAAGGACCGGCGGTTCTGCTCGGTAAGCGGTCCTTACTAAATACGCTCTGTAGTAAAGACTAAAAAGTAGAAAATAAAAAAATATATAAAAAGACTTTTTAAAAACTGTACTTATATTAGAATGCACTAAAAAGGGGAAAATAATATTTTTGATATTAGTGACTATAAATATTATTTTCTCCTGTGCATGCTAATATAAGTTTGGTTTTCAAAAACTCTTTTTACGTTTACCTTCATAATATTTCTTAGAAGTAGCTTCTATATACGATCTTCGGTATGCTTACAGTTCTCGATATATAGAATGTAGCTGACGTACTAAAATATATGTTTTGTTCAGTTATTACATCAAAACATAAAGAAGCCTAGGGTGTCCTATGTTTTTGTCCCTGACTGTAGTTCCGAATGCAAAGGAATAATTAAGGATTAATAAAGGATAAATTAATGGATCCTTCGGTTTTTATCCCTTCATTTTTAACCTCCTAGAGGTTAACCCCCTTCCCCCACTTATTGAATTAGGAAATTTCAACAGTTGTGCTGAGGAATTTGGTTTTGTGATTGAAAAAGAGTTCGCTTTTTTATGAATTACTATTTCAATTTGTGTACAGATGTCCCTGGCCCGATTAGCAGCGAGCCAGTTGTTGTTGATGGTGGCAAAAATTGGTTGTCATTAAGCTGGGGAAAAGCTGAACAAAAGGGACCTGCACGAGTCATTGCCTACAGGGTTGACGCTTGGTTGCTTGGTAGCGACGGTGGTGCACGATGGGTCGAGGTATTTATGTTTTGTATATTAAATACTATTCTATTTATGCAGCGAAGAACAAAGAATATATTTGAACATACATGTTTTCGTTAAATCTCTTTTCGGCGAACATAACCCGATTATGTAAAACTGATTTGAATGGATGCATAAAGAGGTCATTACACGCAAGATTAATATTATTGTAGGCTATTATATTTGGCAGCTTGTCTGTCACATTTTCTAACTGTGTCTGTACAATGTTGTATCACTACTAACCGTTGCTAAACTTTTCTGTAACTTGCCAATTTTCAAGGAGTCCAGTAAGTAACACCTGTTTGCATCATACTTATTTACTATGTCATTAAACATTAACTTTCCCGATATCAATCAGAATTCACTTTCATTTAATCGACTTAATTTAAGCCAGAAAGACTATCCTATTATTTTTCCAATATGTGAGGATCATTTCTACAAGTTTAACTAAAATTCAATTTCGCACTTTCACTGATTTGAAAAAATAAGTTCCTCGCGAATAATGAAATTAATTAATCCTCTATCATCCGTTTTAAGCGAAGAGAAAGAATAAAATTTGATTCCTTCGAAAGCTTTCTGAATCATTTGCAATATTTCCGTGCAGCTTTTTCCAAGTGTAGAACAAAGTTGCTCCTTGAAATCCAACGTGATTTGATAATCATGATTAACACTAGATTTGCGGAGCACTAAACACGTGACTATTTTATGTTTATAAAAATAACAACAATGTGCTTATCATAGCTTTTAGCTAATTCTGTTTATAATGTAAAAATATCCAAAGAATTGCATCTTTACAATTTCAGTAATCCTAAATTAGAAATATTATACCCGTAAACCTAGTGTTAAAACTCGTCGAAAAAAACAAGGCACCGTTCTGGTCTAACAGCTAATGCCATTAGATGGATTCATGTTTATTCATTAGGTAAAATCCTCTGTCCAAACTCGAAATCCTGAAGTACCATCTTCCGCATTTGTTTCCCAAACTTTCAGCAAACACTGTATTTTATAATATCACCCGTGATTCTTGCTATTTTCGTTTTCTAAAATGATTTGACCATTTTCTAAATTTTTTGACAAATAGCTGGGTATGACACCGATCAACGCTTTCGACGCGTTCAACCTGAAGCCTGGTGGGGAGTACAAATTCCAGGTGACACCGCGAAATCGCTATGGATGGGGCGAGTCCGTGACTATGACGAATTCCGTGAAGGTCAGCGAAACCGTCGATCTTCCGGAGTTCACGAAAATCTTGCCAGGTCAGCTCAAGGTTCTCGAGGGGACGACAGTGAAATTGGAATGCGAGGCAAGTGCACTATTATTAGACGCCCATGTCTACTTTTGTTCCGCTACATTTATTATTAAGCTTGCCGTGCACATTAATTCTAATGCAGCCTCACAAGTGTCGTAGGCGTACATGCTCCGTACGTAGGAAGTGACGACGATGTGCTCGCGCGCATATTTAATAATTCGTATTATATCATGGTCCATCTAAAAGTAGTCACCGAATGTCTCTCTCAATTGTAATGACTAGACTGTGGATGTTCATGCACGTAAAATATGCAAGAAGCATACACAAATATGCACATAAAATATGCAGGAAGCATATGGAAATATGCACATAAAATATGCAAGAAGCATATAGAAATATGCACATAAAATATGCAAATATTGAAACATGCACCAAAACATATAATCAGAATTAATACAGAGAGATATTCATCAGTTATGTTTTAATAAATAATTTATTTATATGAAAACACCATAATTTGCGTTACAATAAGTTGCTAGTAATTCTCCTTGTTTGTAACAGTTAGTCGTTGCTGTTTATTAGCAAATATTGACTGTTGCTGATTAGTGAATTGACTGAATAACGCTAAAAGAGTATGATCCATATCACATAATGCAATGGGTGCATATTTATATTTGCTCCAATAGCATTGCGGTGCATTAGTTGACATATTTTCGTCGCTTAATATCCAATAAACCAGAATTCTTTTTTACCGCTGCATTTTAACACGAATTTGATCACTACATTTACCAGGAATAACTCTTAAATGTTCTATACAGTTCATGAATATATTTCTGAAAGATTGAAGATTTCTATACTATGTCGACGGAAATTTTATAGTTTTATTAAAATAGTTGTGAAAATAATGCAATTTTTTTAGTAAGGCACTATTCTTGTCGGAGTGCGATATGTTTCATTTGAAATAGAAGCATTAGTTTCAACAGAAACATATGTAACAGTTGTGAGAAATAGTATTTTCAAACATTTGTATTTGTTAGCTGAAATATTTTTTACCCTGGTCTGATCAGGAATAATATTAAAATGAAGTACAATTGAAGCATGATACCGCAGTAATCGGTACAGTTACGCTGTGAGTGAAATATCGGCGTGGGTCAAAAATGACTCTAGCATAGGCCTAGAACCAGAGTTGTGCAGAATTAAAATTGAATTTCTCCAGAATTATAATTACAAAGTAATTGAATTAAATTGTAATTCAATTATGTTATAATTTATAATTCAGATCTTCAGTCAATTAAATTACAATGTAATTCGTAATTGCAATGGAGTACAATTATATAATACATTGTAATTCAATTATGTTGTAATTAATAATTCACATCTTCAGGAAATTAAATTACAATGTAATTCTATTATGTTGTAATTTATGATTCAGATCTTCATTCAATTAAATTACAATGTAATTCAATTATGATGTAATTTATAATTCAGATCTTTATTCAATTAAATCACAATGTAATTCGTCAATTCCTCAAAATAAAGAATAAGTTTCAATTACGTTAAATTTCAATAGTTCATATATACGGGGTGCTCGACTGCCCAATTACATCGGAAAAGTTACGTTACTGAGGCTGAAATTGCCGCGCATGCGCGAAAAACTGTGGCCTCATTTGGAGAGCTGTATTTTTATTATATTGTATTTCAAGTATATTGTATTTCAATTATACTGTAATTAAATTACAAATTGCATTTCAATTATATTGTGTTTCAATTACATTGTGTTTCAATTACATTGTGTTTCAATTATATTGTATTTCAATTACAAATTAGTTGTATTTGAATTATATAGTACAACGTAATTGAATTACTATTAATTGAAATACAATGTAATTCAACTACGTAATTGAATTACAATTTAATTGAATTAGCACAACTCTGCCTAGAACTCGCAGATGTCTGAAGATTAATGAAATCTAGGTTGTATAAAACATTGAAAACCTAATGATTTACGTTGCAGATACGCACCGACTCGACAATCGACATAAAATGGTACCGTGAATCGTCCGAGATAGATTTGAACAACGAGCCCAGATGTTCGATCTCTCGTAATGGATCGCAGTGTTCACTAACGATTGAGAACGTTCAAGAAACCGATTCCGGCAGATACGTGTGCGAAGCGGGCAACTCGCTTGGCAAAGTGTCGTCGTTTGCTAGAGTGCTCGTCGTCAATGATCCGAAGATCATTGAGGCTGATGCGAAACTCAAGTCAAGGTACACATAGCCGATAACAGAATCTTCGTTCACGACAGTGTAACTTTTATCACACGACACTTTCGGATAAATTGAAACTGGTAAAAATGATAAATATGCGAGGACAATGTCAGAGCCACTCATTTTGCCAAATTGATTAGCTCCGCAAGCAACAGTATATAGAAAAATTGATGGAACAGTACACATCTGTAATTTAGAAAATTTGTTGTCATTTAGTGGTGCTAAGGAACCTGTAACGAAAACCTAATTATAAAAAAAAATTTATTATGAATATGATACATTTTTATTTTACCCCAAAGAATTGGAAAGAATTTGTTTCTACAGCTAAAGAGTGGGTAGTCAACAGTTGCCAAATAAATATTTTCCCTTTGTAAACGTGAGTATTTCATGAAAGTAGTAGAAATAGTCTTTGTAGCTGAAGTTTTATTTTGAAATAGTTTGTTTTCGTGCAAACGTGTCAATTTGTGCAAGTTACCAATTTGACCAGACCTAACCCACTGAAATCTTAAATCTCCGTATGCTATGCCAGAGTCAGTCGTGACCCGTCACTAAAGCGATACAATGTACAGTAAAATCGCGATAATTTTCTGCGACCTACCCAGAATTTATCCAGTATTTCATCGTTGATTAAACCATTAAGTACAGTTGTAATTATATCGTATTTGATGTCATTTTAATCAGAAGAATGCCACAAATAAGTTGGTGAAAGACCCATAAAAAAATTATGATAACCCGAGAAATTTTTTAATTAGATTAGTAGTGGTTTACACTGGTATGCTTTGACCGCGCGATCCGTATTTGCATGCTATCCTTTTCTAGCGCAGTAGAGGCAGTCTAAAAAATGTCTCTACGCGATATGTCTCCGTGCAGAACACAGCCTATGGAAAAATATCGCGACTTTACTGTACAATTTTATTTCGATATAAGATGACGCCGTTAACCCTTTACACTCGGAGCTATTTTAACTGGAAAAGCAAACATTTCTTCTGACCTAGAATATACTCTATGATTTTTTAAATTTGATAGATATGAAATTGATACAATACCTCGTACAATACTTAAATGTTTAGTAGTTGATTAGATATCGACATATGTAATAATGAAAACAATTACAATTATTTTAAATAATAGTACAGTAATTTTTAGTGATGCCTCAGAGGCGCTTCTTGTGATAAATTAACAATTAACACTCGATTGGTGACTCTGAAGCGCAATTAAAATAGCTGTATCATAGAATTTAAAAAATCATAGAGAATGAAAATATTCTAGGCCGGTAAAAATGTTTAACTTTCGAGTTGAAATAGCTCCGATTGCAAAAGGTTAAGAATTAGAAAATCGCTATCCCCTCTGTTTCTTTTGAAGTTGTTAATTCGAAATCGCTTTGTGCCATAATGAGAGATTATTATATTATCGTATACTATCCTTATCCAACGAATGATATCGCTGCTCAGCCGGCCACTTAAAACTGCATTAGTGAAATATCGGCGTGACTTATGTGACTCCGGCGTAGGTCTAGAACTCGCAGGAGTCCGAGGGTTAAACTGTTAGCATGTGACTTCGAAGTTACACGACACTGTACATCCATAGTGTGTTAATATATTTTGTTTTGTGTTTTCATCAATGTGCAGTGAGCTACTAGACGATCTAGAAGACAGACCACCGCAGTTCACCATGAGAATTCGTGATAGAAGGGTCCAGGTATCGTATCCTGTGAGATTGACGTGTCAAGTGACATGCCATCCCGCTCCGGAAGTCACATGGTACAAAAACAACGAGGAAATTCGTCAAGATGGTAAGTACACGATAGAAAGAAGTTCGAAAAAGCTTTTCTCTAATTAACAATTGCTCTATTGCGGGAAATTAAATTAATATGAAAAATTTTATACTATTTAATTTATACAGAAGATTTATTATTATTCAGGGTAATATTAAATTAATGCGAAAAATGTTGAAGATTAATGCTGCTGGTTTTATTTGCGATAGCCTTGTTCTTTTATGTTTTTTCTATTGAATCAGTTTACAATTTCACCCTATAAAAAATCAAATTAAAAAACCTGACAGCTTGCGAGGAACGCATGTTTAAAAAATGCACGGAATTTGACAGTGAAGTTTTAGCCCCAATTTTAATAACAAATTGATTTATTCCGTTAAAATTAAAGACAGTTTTAGAAACTACGTTTTGTTAAAAAAATTTTAGGATACATAAAGTTGCAGATCTTGCACTATGATTTTCGGACTTTCTTCCATTGGACGACACTCTGTGCCTTCACTCTGTGTCCTTGTCTATGTTCGGCTCCCCTAGTAGCACAAAATATTATATACACATTCATATAATATTAAAAAGAGATTCAATCTCTTCTTAATATTTAAATATACAT
>CM052341.1:13346567-13388158 GCA_028455595.1 Lasioglossum vierecki
GTAGTTTAAAACAATTGTCGATCGAGATTCAGAGAACTGTTTCTATGAATAAATATCTGAATTTTAGCTAGCCATTTTAATTTACAAACGCTACGAACTTTCGTTTGAAAGAAATACATTTTATTCAGCACTGAATCCAGCTGCACGAATTGATTCATTCGTTTGCGCATTACGTACAGATTCTTCCTATGGGTGGCGACTTTTCCGCGGAATTAGACGGAGAAACTGCGCGTTTGAACATCCAGCATGTATACCCGGAGGACGAGGGCGAGTACACCTGCGTGGCTTACAACGACCTTGGAAAAGCATTCACGTCGGCGTGCCTAGTAGTGGATGGTAATTTTCTATATAAATTATGGCCACCTGATACGGAGGATTTGATTACGGAAAAAGCGACAGTGTTGATAGCTGGAGCATTCGCTTCGGATATTTTTCTTTTTTTCTGTATCATTATCATCGTACATTTGATGCAAATTACGTGGTCGCACCCACTCCTCCAGTTCGATGAAATATTTTGTGATAAGGAACCTGATTTCTACCTACACTTACACCTAACTGACATACGGCGAGAAACATCTGTGTAACGCAGTACGCGAACTTATTTTATTCAATTTATGCGGAGACCAAAAGCAACAATCATCCCGAAGACTTTCATGAACAAGATCGGTAACCGAAACTCGTTTGTTTATTAAGTGAACTCAGGATATTGGTCTCATATCCTATATCTTCCATAAGTTTCCACCACCAAAGTATCAAATCCATATAAAGAAAGTTTATAAAAAAAATTAAATGCTTCGGGTGCATTTTTCAATGTTCGTAGACAAATTTTAAGATAATGGAATTAAATAAATTCCTATTTTTAATGAGAACAGCCTTTGTAGATCTGAAACAAATAAAAATTATACAGAATTCTATCGAATTTTATATACCAGCCTTTTTTGAAAAAAGAAACAAAAATAACAATTATACTGATGAGAGGAATTATGTTGGTTAATAATTCTTGCTATTTCGATGTGTTACAATTAGACTGTACATCTTTTTGTAAAATAAAAGTCTTCCAAATCGATTGCTAGAAATTAAAAAGTCAATAAAAATGCATTTCTCCTTCCAACCGTTTCAATAAGTCGATAATAGTGTAACAATCTTCTAAAGTTCTTCTGTCTTTAGAGACTTACTTGAAGACTGTACTAGAGAATCAATTTTTATTTAAATCCTCTTAGTTGCAATCGCTTTAGAATATTTAGATATTGCATACTGAATTCTCCGCTTCCTGATTTCAGTGCCTGAAGGAAAAGAAAACGTCCTAAGCCAAAGATTGACAAGGCCTGTAGGTCTTTTGTCAGCTGGATCCACGCCAAGATCAACGCCGCGTTCTACGCCAATCCGCAGCTTGTCTCCGGCAGTTCCACGTAAGTGACACGCGCACAAAGCGTATATATTATACACTTACATTTTTTGAAACTTAATTAAAAGCCAAAAATACATGTCCCCTGTTTTTTCTTTTTATTTTCATTGGCTAGCTGAATGGATTGAACAACGTTTATATTTTACTAATTTCATGTAATGAAATAGAATTTATCTGTGAACATTAAAACATACAAAAAGAATTTCTGGCTAACTTGTGTGATTTATACAATAAGTAAACAAAATTATACCAATTGTTTATTGTTAGAGAAAAGTGATGAAATATAGAATAGTAGCATTTATAAGGACCTAGCAGCTGAATATACTAATTTATTTTGGCATTGGATTTTTTTATCACTGTTCAAAAACTTTTATTGATACAATGTTTCACGTCCACGTATGTAACTATTACAAATAACTTTTTTTTATTTATTCTCTTTTAAGTATAATCTTACTTACATTACTATTATGAAATTCCCTTTTCAATTTCTACGAAAACATTGCATCTATGCTTTTTTCATATCAGTCTCAAGTTCGAAATTAGCAGGAGTAAATTGTTACGTAATTTATTCAATTTCTATGAAAACATTCCATGTGACATGAAATTGGTGATATTTATGCTTTTTATCATATCAGTCTCACGTTCGAAATTAGCAGGAGTAAATTGTTACGTAATTTATATAGTTAAAAGATTTCCTGAATTGCATAAATGGGTATTTTTCACAGTTTGTAATGAAATATAAAATAAATTGAATATTGTTTTTCAATTCGAAGCATTTTAAATTATATCGAATTGACTTGGGCTGTTTCCAATTTGATCACAAATATAGTTGTTAATTTTGAAAGTGGCTTTTGAAAGTCCATTCTTGGTAAGAAGACACATATTATTCACTTAAAAATTGCTATTATTTTAATAGAAATTGTATTTAACTCTCTTCAATACACTTTAAAACAAACTCTAAAATATCTCAATATTTAGACTTTGAGTAGACTTGGACCTCTTTTAAAATAAACGGCTCAATTATTTGTTATCCTGTATGTGTTTGCAATGACCACACTTGGTTAGACTTATTTTGCTGTTTTTAATGACAAGTTTCGATATCAGTGTCAGCAAGAAATTGAAAATAAGACGGAGCAATTTACAGATGGCCGAGAATTGAGGTCTCCGCAGCTCCTGCCTCGAAGTAGATCGATGTCAAGACGTCCGAAGATCAGTCCACCGAAATTTTACGCAGTGCCGCACAATCGGGTGGTCGAGGAAGGTGAAACCGTGCGATTCCAATGCGCTGTGGTCGGCCATCCCACACCGTGGGTAAAATGGGACAAAAATGGCTTAGCCGTTACACCTACCGCAAGGGTTTCCATAAAGGAACGAGACGACGTGAAGATGTTGGAAATCGTCGAAGTCACACCAGAGGACGCAGGATTATACAGGGTGATTGTGGAAAACGATTATGGTCGCATCGAGGCCACTGCTCGTTTGGAAGTCATAAGTATGTAAACATTTTGTCAACCCTCAAATCGATAAACGGGCGTCCTTTATTTACTTAAATAATTCTCTTAGGTTTTGTATATGGTACGTTTTATTTAAGATAATATCTGTTCGTATGGAATTTTATTGGAAATGAGTTATTTTAAAACACCTTGTTTAAAATGGTAGGGAATACAAGAGAAATTACAGACGAATACAAACAATGTTCGACCTACGAATTATCTACGTAAATACTGCAGATAAATAACATATTCAAAATATTAATTTGACTGAAAAAATTATTTAGTATTGTTAGAGTAGGAATTATTTATTGAATGGAATTACTACGTTTTATAACTCCTATTCAAACTAAAACTCATACTTGTAAGATCTCTTCTTTATTTGTTTCTATCGAAACCGATAATATGAGGAAATTTTTGAAAAATTTTCCAGAATTTTTAATTGCAGTTCTACATATGCTCAAAGTAAATGATAGACTACGGATTTTTGTAGCAAATAATAATTATCTGCATCAATTGAAAAAAGTTTAAATTAAAAATTATTTCTTTTATTATCATAGTAATGATAATTATGTTTCAATTCTTGTTATAAGCATTACTCTCGTACATTTCTTTCGTAGCAAATCGAATATATTAACTTTCAGATTTCATACTTTTATATCTCTAGCCTTCTGCACATTCGTTATACACGAATAAAATTATTACTAGACTCAGGATTTTATGCATTTATGATAAAACTGAGTAGGTGCAATTTAGTACAGTAAAAAGATTTTAAAAGCCTTTAAAGGTATTAATATATTTTGACTATGTTAAAACTATTAGTGAAAAATGTAAATTTATATTTAGCTCCTGTGTCTTGCAATTTATGGACAAGCTTTTAATTTTCCATAAAGATCCGTCATCTAATTATTTTTACTGCTAAATAGCTCCATAGCTGAACTGAATAATTAAACAAGATGTATTACACACATTAGTGACGTATAAAAACACGTAAAACACAGTAAAATAACACTCTACAGAGATAATAAATCTAACGTGGTTCATTGAGTCAGTAAATCACTCAATTAGTAAAGCACATTTCCTTTAATCTAGATTTTTTCAGAATAACTCATGAATACCAGAATTTACATAAACATCCACAACCTCACGAGTCATGAAATACCACGCAATTAGACCTGACAGATATTCAACAGTCTGGTGGATCGGATACATTTTAATGATTTTATTTTACTTGAAAGATCGTCAGCTACTTGGGCCGGTTTCCCGAACGATAAGAACTAGAAGCGCCTCTCCCAGAACGTATCCATCTTTTGGACGAAGTCTTTTGGACTCAACAACCAGAATAAATGGACGGTTGCAACTCAGCTGTGGCATCAGGGGAATGCCTAGTCCAACGCCCACGTGGTTCAGGTAAATAATCAGCAAGTGGCACCCATGCAGGGCACCCCTCATTTATATCTAAAGATTTTTGTATTCTTCGAGTAAATGCGATCGCCCTCCAAACTCCTATTTTTATATTTATGGGGAGGGTAATTTACATTATTCGGCAGATTAGTGCACAAATCAACTAACAATTAATAATGACTGACCTATTGTTAGCCACAGCAAAATAGCCATTATTCAAAACCCTTTATTTTTAACCCAATATATTTATTAATATATTATATTATATAATTATATGGTTATATTATATAATTATATCATATAATTATATGATTATATTATATAATTATATTATATATAATTATTAATATATAATCAAATTACATATTGACAAACTAGTAGAAAGATTGCCAGACTTGATATCATTAATCTATGTTTTTAAACTAACTAATATTGTAAATTTTCTCGAAACAACAAAAAATAGATTTGTACCACTTAAAATAAACAGTCCATGTTATTATTTTATGATAAATTAGGAATAAACTACAAAACATATTTTAAATTTTCATTTTGAGCCAAAAGAAAAAAGTTAAAAAAATCCCTTTTTATTATTTTTTCATTTAATCTTTGAAATTGTAACTTTTGAAAAATCTTTATATCATATCATTTCGTAAACCAATGCATTTAATTGATTATAAAAAATTAGCTCGTTTGGTACAATTATAAAAAGGTTATCCTATTTTAAAAGGTGTAGGAACACTTTGTACATCCAATGTAGACGAAGAAATAGGACTTTTGATGGAGACAAGCAGCTTAGATCGATCTTTTATCTAGCGTGTTTAGCTACTGAAAAACCCCTTGGGTATTATTGAGAAACGAGAACGCCCATATCGCAACTTTGCAATCCTGGAAAAAGGAGGAGTCTATTCCCTTGACCCCCATCCGTTCCTCGTGTCAATTTGACACAATTTTCCCGAGATAAGTTATACTGTTCTGTTATTTGTGGGTACATTTTCCAGAAACTTTGTGTGACTTTTATTATTTTCTAATTAGGAACACATGATCGAATAACCTAAGATGTAAATGTTTACCCATGTACAGTGGCGCAGCCAGGATTTAATGGCCCGCCTTGAGGGAGGGGGGGCGAGTTGACCAAAATAACCTTTTTTTTTAAGCAAAGATATCTGTCAACGGTAGCTACATAGTGTTTTGTTTCCTTTTTTGGAGGTAGGTGGGGACTTGGCCCCCTGGCTCCCTCCCTGGGTGCACCACTGCTCGTTAATTCGACTAAAAAGCATCGAATTTTTTTTATTTTGTATCCTCGTGTCAATTTTACACCGAGGGACAGATTCAGTTCGTTAAATGAGAGACGGATGAGGGTTTATATGGTTTATGGTTTATTCTTTTCTCTGTGAATAAACATATAGAGTTGGCGTTGTAGAGCCTGAGCTCCATTTGCCCAATTCAAAACGGTCATTAATTCGGATGTGGGTTAAGAAGAATATCGCAACCGAACGACAACGTTGCTTCCTTTGGGTAGGGTTGATAAAACCTTGAACAGCAGAAATAAATCACTGCGTAGTTCCTGTTTATCCATATCAATTCATAAAAAGGTGAATTTGCATAAACGTTCGCGATCTTGTCCTGACCATTTAAAATCGCATACCAGAAGTAGCAACTCCTGGTATCTCCACAATGTTGTCTTTATTCGTCGCTTCAACGAAGTGGAAAATGATTCACGTTGCAGAAACGGACGTCCGTTGGAACGATCGAGCCGCATAAAACGACACTTCGACGGGAAAACCGCGAAAATCGAAATTTCAAAAGTGAAAGCAACCGACGCGGGCGAGTACACCTGCGTGGCATCGAACGTCCTTGGTTCCACCAAGAACACATGTCAGGTAAACGGCTTAGTCATAATTTATATAGACTGTCTTTAGTATTCGTCGAACGACTAGTTTGATTCATTTAATTGCCTGTCTGCAGGTCACTGTTCTTGACCCTCACGATCCGTCTACTTGCGACAAAGACCCGCCAACGTTTGTGCAGTCACTCTCCGAAGAATCGATCGTCATGGAGGGTCATTGTTACGAGCTACAGACGAGACTCACGGGTATCGTAAACCAATCCTTCTTGATGTGCAACATATTAGGAAAACCTTTCCTCACTAAACTTAGTATTTCAATCCTAACGTAGACCACGTGCAATAAAGTCGTGATATTTTTCAAACGGCTCACAGTGGTCTGGAGACCACGTTTTCAAGGCCAAAATTCAATTTATCAACTTAAATATATTGAAAAAATTTTTCTCCTATAAAGTCCAAATCCAAAATAACACATCCGAAATATTATTTACTTTAGAGGTAATTCAAAGTAAAATGAAACGTTTTAAATTTAGTAACAATATGATTACTTATATTGTATATTAAAATGCAAAGAAGAGAGAGACATTAAAGGCAACAATTAGACGATACTTAGGATTTAGATATAATTTGCTAGTTATTCAAATATTATACAAGTAATATAAGATGTAAATTAAATGGAGGACAAATGATGTTTTTAGGTACTCCACCCTTCACAGTCGTTTGGCTAAAGGATGGTCGCGAAGTACCTAATAACGATCATCATAAGTGCGTCATATACGGCGATGGTGGAGTTGCTCTTAGATTGTCTCATGTATCTCCACAAGATGCCGGAGAGTATACTTGTCTCGTTCGTAACAATTTTGGGGAGGCTTCTTCTAGTGGCCTGTTCGCTGTTCAAGGTAGGCATTTGCTGAAAGAAAATCTGTAAACAAATCAAATAACTGGTTGAGGTGTAATGTTACCCTGGTTTCATGGAAGTGGATAGAATCTCTTTATTATTAACAAATCGAACATAAAATGCTAGCATACGTCCACAGAGAAAGGTTAATGCTTGTCATTTTGCATAATACGTTTTGTCATATATTTTACCCAAGAAAAATTATTATAAGATAATGCTTTTAGGTTGAAAGATAATCTCACAAAATCAAGTCGCTAAACTCCTCTTTCAAGATAATACTAAGGTAAACACCGTTAATTTTATCATTTTCTCTCGATTGTTAATTAAGCTAACGAAGGAAAACCGAAAATACTCAAATACTCCTGCGTTTCATTTTTTTTGCAATTATGAGCAAGTTATTAAAGGTAGAAAAAGTGTTCTGTGACCTGTCTAATACATATGGAAGTTTTAAGATGATTGGATAGGTGGAACATAGTTAAATGGTTGAAGAACGAATAAAATTTTTCATTATAGTATCGCAATATAATAGTGCAGTGCTTCTTACGATTGCAATTAATGATTCTTATCAGGAGATTAAGCTTCTTCTTGATTAGTTATTAAGGGGTTGGCGACTTGAAATTGTGAAGAATTATCTTTCAACTTAAAAGCATTGGTTTGCACAAAACATCAATAACAATTGCCTTGGGGCCGCTGGACTATGCTCATCCTGCTAGACCATGCTTATTCTGCTAGACACTTGTTTTCTGTGTACGAGATAACGAAAAATATTTAAAATTGGTTAAACTTTCACTCGGGGGATTACAAATTTTCAATTTTTCTAATCGTAATATTGTACAATTCGACGGGAAAATTAAAGAAACTATAAATTCTAATCCGAGGAATTCAAGTTTCATCCACTCTAATTTTCAGTTAAGTCTTGGATTCCTCGCACCAGAATTTTTCATATCTTCGTCAAATTGTAAAACATGACATATTCAGAAAAGTTGAAAATTTTTGGTTTCCTGAGTGAAAGTTTAGAAATTATTGTTAGGTCGAAGCTATTAAAAATTTCTGTAAATTTCCAAGTCAACAATTTTTTCTCCCACAACGAAATTCTAATGGGAATTTTCATTAAAATGTGACTTGCACAGTTTCTATTTTTTATTTTTTATCAGCAGGCTAAAATGTTCTATGTAGAATGAATTAAACAGAAGATGACAAGGAAGCTCATTAATATTAGCAGGATATTTTAGCAATTTGTATGTACAGTGAATTGACAAAAATATATGTATTCTGTGTATACGAACAGATTATAAAGGCGTGTCGAAACTAGCACCGCAGTTTACCAAAACTCCAGTATCCGTTTTGACGTCGAAAGGGGAAACAGCATGTTTCTGCGCGCGAATACAGTGCGGAAGACCGATGGAAATCACGTGGACCATTAATGGAAAAGACGTTAGAGAAATCCCAAGATGCAAGGTACGTTTGACAATACATTATAGCAAACATACTCAACTCTCAACTATTCTGGTTTAACAAATACTTTACGGTGCTTGGACTGGAGCATTCAAAGCAAAATTCCAATTTTCAAGTGTATTCCATTGATAAACACATTATCTTAAATGTTCTCACCCGCTAAAAGAATTCAGATAAAAATTCAAGCTATCGTTATTACAAGAGATATAACTCCTATCGCATACACACTTGTCGTACTCTTAGTTTATTTCTGTAGTAAATCATAAAAAAAATTGAGATACATAGTTTGTTCCCGTATGCTCGTATATTTCGAATTCTAATCGGCAATAATGGGTACGCAGTAATTAGTACATCGCTCTTTTTCGTCCACAGTAATACGTACAATACGTACGATTTTCACGTCCACCATTTTTTTTTATTCAGAACACATCATTCATCCATAAAATGCTTACACATATGGACCGTTTATTTTGAAAGTGGTGCAAGTCCATTAAAAAAATGAGATCACATAATTAGTCAATATTTAATATCTGTGAAAATGCCAATGCTTTGTTCAATTTGAAATTTATCAATAAAAGAAATTGCTTAGCGATTGATTATGAAAGTGGTGTAAGCCCATTTACAATCCGTACGTTTGTTATTTTGGTTAAATTCGCCTAAAAGAAATTTATATAATCAAATTACATATTGACAAACTAGTGGAAAGATTGCCAGACTTGATATCATTAATCTATGTTTTTAAACTAAGTAATATTATAAATTTTCTCGAAACAACAAAAAATAAATTTGCACCACTTTTAAAATAAACAGTCCATGTTATTTTTTCATGATAAATTAGAAATAATATTAACATGAAGTACAATGGAAACATGATGCATGATCGAAGCTACAAAACATATTTTAAATTTTCATTTTGAGCCGAAATAAAAAAGTTTAAAAATCCCTTTTTATTATTTTTCCATGTAACCTTTGAAATTGTATTTTTGGCAAATCTTTTTATCATAACATTTCGTAAACCAATGCTTCTAATTGATTGTAAATAAATCAGCTCGTTTGGTAATATTATAAAAAGGTTATTAGTCAACACCCTTTATTTTTAACATATTGATAAATTAGTGGAGACATTGCCAAACTTGATATAATTAATCTATGTTTTCGAACTGACTAATATGCTAAATTTTCTCGAAACAACAAAAAATAAATTTGTACCACTTTTAAAATAAACGGACCATATTATGATTTCATGATAAATTAGGAATAATATTAACATGAAGTACAATGGAAACATGATGCATAATCGAAGCTACAAAACATATATTTTAAATTTTCATTGTGAGCCGAAATAAAAAAGTTTAAAAATCCCTTTTTATTATTTTTTCATGTAACCTTTGAAATTGTAATTTTTGGCAAATCTTTTTATCATATCATTTCGTAAACCAATGCTTATAATTGATTATAAAAAAATAAACTCGTTTGGTAAAATTATAAATAGGTTATTCTGTTTTAAAAGGTGTAGGAACACTTTGTGCATCCACTGTAACTATGAAAATATGCTTCCGAATAATGCAACTGATGCCTTGTAAACGAAGAAATTGGACTTTTGATGAATGATTATTATATTTCTCGCTCATTATTCCAGTAGGCAAATATTCGATCAAAATAATCATTTGCTGTTGAATATTATCGGCATAGGTTGAGAAAGACGATAACGTGAGCGTTCTGAGGATACACAACGTTTCATCTCGAGATACTGGGGAAATTCGCTGCACAGCATCCGTGGTCGGAAAGGGTCCATCGATCAGTTGCACAGCGGAGTTGCGAATAAGACGATTGCATCAGAATTTCGAAGACTTTGTTCGAACGCATAATAACACGGAAACCGGCAGCAAGAAGAGCGGCAACTGTGCTCGTAGTAATTCCATGAGGAAATCTGGAAGAGACGCGCATTCTCCTCGCCATCAACGATACGAATCGCCGATGCGTGCTAGGTCGTCTTCTCTGCCATTAAAATCTTCGGACTCGCCACAACAGTCTCCCTCCTCTTCGAAGAGGAACGTTCCACCCAGTCCGCTTCTTGCTAAGAGGAAAACAACCGAAAGCAAAACGATCGATAAGAAGAATCTCGACCCGAAGAAGACAAGAAATAATGCGTCTTGTTTAGGCAAGAGTCCGAAAGATCGGAACGTTCCGTTGCCCTCGGACGAAGAAACAATGGATACAGCGAAAGAGAATGTGCCTGCGAAAGCATCGAACGTTTCTAACTCGAAATTAGTGACGAACGAAGTGTGCTCGAAGAAGAAACCGACGGCGATGAAGCCTGATACGTGTAAGACTGAAAACAGTTTGAAAGAAGCTCGAGATCACTGCAAGAAGTATGATAATACGCCTATAATATCCATGGAATGTGATCCAGCTCCGGAGGAGCCGAAGGAACTCCAAACTTCGAAGCCAGACGATAACATCGAGACGAAGGAGAAGAATGTTAATGAAGGGTCCGACGAATTTATTGCGCCCACCATTATAAAGGTACCTGCTGACGTTACAGTCTTCAGGGGAAATAGGGTAGTCCTCAGGGCCAGCTACCAAGGCCGGCCGGAACCGCACGTGAAATGGCTTCGTGCTGTAAGTATCGTTCACATATTATTCAACAGAGAAAATGTGTTTAGTGGACTGTGGATCAGTTTTTCTATGTTGACTGAAGGCAATAGGAACCAGGTCTTTTAATCTCTTTTAACCCAACAACCCCAAAAATTTTAATTTCTTCCAACCCAGAATTATTCCATTCTATACGATTATTTTCATTGTATGAATATGAAATTAATATAATACCTCGTACAATATTTAAATGTTTAGCAATATTTTAGGTTAGATGCCAACATATTTAATAATGTAAAATTTAATAATAATGTAAAAAATATTTCGTATGATGGTACAAGCAGTTCAACAACATACAAAATGTATTTAGTAGACTGTGGATCAGTTTTTATACGTTGACTGAAAGGCAATAGGAACCAGGTCCTTGGTCCTTCTTTTGATAATTTTAAACCTTTTAATCTCTTCCAACCCAACAACCCCAACAAAACTTTCATTTCTTCCAACCCAGAATTATTACATTCTATACGATTGTTTTCATTGCATGAATATGAAATTAATATAATACCTCGTACAATATTTAAATGTTTAGCAATATTTTAGGTTAGATGCCAACATATTTAATAATGTAAAAAATATTTCGTATGATGGTACAAGCAGTTGAACAACATAGAAAATGTATTTAGTAGACTGTGGATCAGTTTTTATACGTTGACTGAAAGACAATAGGAGCCAGGTCCTTCTTCTGATAATTTTAAATCTTTTAATCTCTTCCAACCCAACAACCCCAACAAAATTTTCATTTTTTCCAACCCAGAATTATTACATTCTATACGATTGTTTTCATTGCATGAATATGAAATTAATATAATACCTGATACAATATTTAAATGTTTAGCAATATTTTGGTTAGATGCCAACATATTTAATAATGTAAACAATATTTTGTGTGATGGTACAAGCAGTTCAACAACATAGAAAATGTATTTAGTAGACTGTGGATCAGTTTTTGATAATTTTAAACTCTTTAATCTCTTCCAACCCAACAACCCCAACAAAATTTTCATTTCTTCCAACCCAGAATAATTCCATTCTATACGATTGTTTTCATTGCATGAATATGAAATTAATATAATACCTCATACAATATTTAAATGTTTAGCAATATTTTGGTTAGATGCCAACATGTTTAATAATGTAAACAATATTTTGTATGATGGTACAGCAATTTCTAATGGTGCCTCTCTCAGAGTTACCATTCAAGTGTGAAGGATTTATATTAGGTTGCTGCATTCGAAATACCCGATTTGTAACTGTAATGTTAAATGAACACAATTTCTTTTTCTAAATACAACTTATTGATCAAGTCACACAGCATTGTAATCAATAGACTGTAGATCTTTATATAAAATAAAAACTGTTTGCTTTGATTGCTAGACACAGGATTCACATAAACATTTCTTTCTTTTAATTACACAGTGAATATTTTCTATAATAACTGCGCGAAACAGAGACGATATAAAAATCTATTAAAGAAAGAATTAACGTTTCAATAAACTCGAAATAAATCAACGATAATACATAACATCTTACTTTTTCATCTAACTTTACTCAAGAAACTTGTGTTTAGTCTGACAAGGAATTTCATAAAGAATGCGTAGTTATCGAAGGATTTGTTTGCGTATGAGATAATCCAATAGTTGGTTTGAAAAATGCTTGCGATATTCCAACAGGAAAAGAAAGACTTCGCACTCGATTCTATTAATACGATTACTGCTTCATACAGAGAAACCTCTGTTCCCACATTGCGTGCCTTGCGTAACCTAATCGACAAAAATTGAAGAACGACAGACTGATCAATACCTTTTGCAATAAGAATAATATGATAAATTCTACGCCGAAGAATTTTCGAAGTATTTAGTTTCGACTGTTGTTTGAATATTTTGCATAATTTATTAATTAAATGCTTACACGAAATAGATTAAAAATAAATAAAATTGCATATATTTCAAACAGTCCTCGTAATAAATTAAACAACTTTCTGAATCAATCATGAATTTAAAGCAGATGAATATCTGAAATTTAAAACAGTAGAGAGAACGAGACAATTTAAGGATATCGATTTCCAATAATTTAAAATTATCAGTGAAAAAAACAAATTTATATTTAGCTGCTGTACTTTACAATTGATACACGTCATTTTTATGTTGCGTAAGATCCGCTGTCTCTTGATTACTTTCAACATATCAGTTTCTTTAAATCATTTAAAAAATGCTATAGGAAAATATTATTTTGTTTCGAAAAAGTTATAATAAGCTAGAAATTTTTTCTGGAAGTGCATATACGTATTTTTTAGCGATTTTGTACATGAAACGAACGTCCGTGGCGTTTTAGGTCATTGTAAATTTACCTCTGTTAGATCAATGTTTAATCTTGGCTTCAGCTATTATGTCCGAATAATGAAAATGTAAATTCCCACCTACGGATCTTGAGATCTTGAGAAACATAAATAATAAAAAAATGTTTTCCTTTATCATTTCTTCTTTTCGTCAAAAATATTATGTTAATTAAGTTGTTTGCCCTGCATGCGTTTTCACGTTTCAGTGGAACCTTGCATTCATTAACTTATTTCACTCGAATTAACCCTCATCCGTCCCTCGTTTCAACCGAATCTGTCCTTCACTGTCAAATTGACACAGTGATAAAAAAAATCGATGAAATAACATGGTAAACGGTTATTTTTCCATTTTTTTCAAATTGATGAGTTAAAATATAGGTCTTATTTTTTCGGTTACTGTGGCAAATTGACACGAGGGACGGATGAGGGTTAATCACGTCTAGTAGTCATTAAAAGAAAATATTAAGGGGACCCAGCTCCAATGAGCTCCTTGGCCTTGAAATATGTTGTCTGGTTCAAGATACTGTTTTCACGATATTCGCAAAAAAAAACTTCAAATAAAACGAAATTGCGAGTACTGATCATTCCGTAAGTTGTAACACCATTTTATTTATTTTAGTTATTCTTCAAAAAGCATGTACATGGTCTTCGTACGTTAAGTTAAGCTTTTTGAAGAATAATTTCTTCGAAGGTCAACATATGAAACGTGGTTGAATTTGTATGTTCCTTAGCTATAATGTTACGCTAATCAAAAAACGTCCATTGAAAAAAACGACGGTGATCTTGAAATATCGAATAATATGATGGCCTATTACATACGATACATTATACATTTCTGCCTGAAACATTTTCTTGTATTACTAAAATCAACGGAGATGCTTTCGGTGTAAATCTTAAGTGTATCACCTTGTATATCGATGTATAATAAAGGTTGAGATATGTAAATTTTTGTTATAGGGACGTGAACTGGCTGCAGACAGGAAGACTGCGATTACCTATGGTGGCGGTGTTTCTTGTTTAATATCAGACGACGTCACCGCTGATAACGCAGGAAAATACGAGGTGTCTGTGGAAAACCGGTTGGGAAAGGACCGCCGATGTTTCAGCGTTGCTGTTGAGGGTATGTGTTAAACTATACACCATGAACTATTAGGTTGTTCAAAATGCATAAAAACTGTATAAAAATCCGTTGCCTAATTATAATCATTTATATATTCGATGTGGAAAAGGTACTTATTCGGACTAGGGAATTCTCACCGATTTCACTGACCTTGAAATATTCTCAAAAGTTTAATCACTGTTTTATACTTTTCCTTAAAGAGGTCAAATTCTTAGTCAAGAATTTGTATTTTTTACTAATGGTCGAAAGAATTTTTATCAAAGCAATAGAAGAAAAAGTATTAGGTAGACACATTTCAAAGAAACATTTACTTGCCACCAATTTAATAGAATCGATTAATCCCCTCTAGATACTCAGTCTCTGAATTAAACGATTCTCTAAATATCCATTATGTAAATGTCTCAAGTAGAGACGAAGCATCCGTTCAAACAATCTATATAGATACGGGCAATGAACACCGAGATACGACTAGTGTTTACAGAACTTTGCAACAAGTGGTCTTACATCACGCGTTTAAACTTTTGCCTCGGTATCATCCAGTTCGGTGAACATGTGGCACAAACCGAACATCTGCCTCTTCGAGCAATACGCACGAAACTAAAAATAAATCCGCGATGTCAAAAAGTACTGACAACTTAATTAATTTATCTTTCCGGAATCCATATATTCGTAACCCTCGCCGTCGACCATTTTTTCCATTGAGCTACTTAAATATAATTCTTTGCGCTTATGAAACGAACATCCACAAAAATTCCAACCCTTTCGAGTCGAATCTATTTTAACTCGAAAATTAAATTCTTCTAGAATAATTTCATTTTATATGATTGCTTTCATTTCATGAATATGAAATTGATACAATACGTAAATGTTAGTAATTGATTAGATGCCAACATATTAGATGTACAAATAAGTTCTTTCCCATTTTTTTTTCTAAATTCAAGATTTTATTATATAAAATATAATCAAATCTTGTCTGGTGACTCTCAATCTTTCTGCTTCTTGCGTCTCGATTGGATTTTTGTTGTAAAGAGTACAAATAAAAATTAATTTCGTGTATCAATAACTACTGTATACCAGCTGACCCGACAGATGTTGTCCTGTCTAAATTTCGATAACAAAAATCCCATAGAAAAAAGCATTTTCATTTTTCCGGGCAACATTTCCAATTTTCCTTTCTCTAAATCCTTATTCGGACTATTACGAACATTCTTTTTTAAAAATTAGCCAAATCGGTCCAGTCATTATCAAGTGACGCGCTTACCAACGAACAGCATTTGATTTTTGTTTATATAGATAGAAGACTAGCATTGTTCCCCGTTTCATACAACGTAGTGTTTTCTATTATCATTGATATTTTATTATCAGTGTATTTTGCCTCAGATATTTCTATTTATTTTTGTCTAAGTGGGATTAAAAAATAAATGGTTCTCCAAACTAACAAGAAATGATGCAGAATGAGTGCATAGTAATTCGTAAAATGAATGAATTTATAGATATTTCTATTTATTTTTTGTCTAAGTAGGGTTAAAAAATAAATCGTTCTCCAAACTAACAAGAAATGATTCAGAATGAGTGCATAGTAATTCGTAAAATGAATGAATGAATGAATTTATAGATATTTCTATTTATTTTTTGTCTAAGTAGGTTTAAAAAAATAAATCGTTCTTCAAACTAACAAGAAATGATGCAGAATGAGTGCATAGTAATTCGTAAAATGAATGAATGAATGAATTTATAGATATTTCTATTTATTTTTTGTCTAAGTGGGGTTAAAAGATAAATCGTTTTCCAAACTAACACGAAATGATGCAGAATGAGTGCATAGTAATTCGTAAAATGAATGAATGAATTTATAGATATTTCTATTATATATCTATCTATCTATCTATCTATTTTTTGTCTAAGTGGGGCTAAAAAATAAATCGTTCTCCAAACTAACAAGAAACGATGCAAAAGTGAGTGCATAGTAATTCGTAAAATGAATGAATGAATTTATGAAACAAGCGAATTTGCGAAATGAATTCAATTGTTCCTGTTTTCAGTGAAATCGACCATAAGTGCGTTAATTCTATTTCCGTCGGCCGTCTCGGGTCTCTTGGTCTGTACAAACGCAATTCGGAACGAGACACCCATTGTTCCACGTGTGTAAGCGCGTGTCACACGGTCCAGTTCCTCTTCTTATGTACAAGGCTGGCGACAGTCTCACGTGACGTATCGCGCAATAATTCCTCCTTCCCGTGTGTCTTCTGCCACCCCCACCAGCATCATCGTCCGGTTCTTCCTCTTTGCTCGAGATCAACGATAGACTGGAGCAGTGGCGAGGAAGCGCGCGTGCAAACCGGTGGAACCAGATATCCGTTTAGAATGCCGATCGCTATTGCCGAAACGTGCCTGTTCTCACGCTTATCGGACGCCTAACGCCGTCAAAACACTACTTGTGATCTCAGTGATATATCCAGAAGAAGAAGCAAAGTTCATTCGGAGTTGAGGATGGGTAATTCGATCTTTATCCTGCCGCGTTAAAATGAACATCCTCGCGAAGAATTAACTGAAATAGCAGCTCCTTAGCTTAGAGAGAACAGTCATCTGAATGACGTCGCATTACCGGTCTCTCCCAATCTTATACACTCCAGATGTTCTAACTTATTCCACATGTTGTTAGTGCCGTCAACAAGTAGTCTGTTAGTTGTTCTAATCACCGTGAAACGACTGTCTCGATTTAATAGATCTCCGAGAAGGAATAAACAATTGGATCCAATTTGGCAATTGGGTCGCTCAGTGCCTAGGGTAAATGCAGGTAATATGCAACATCGTAGTATCTTGATCAAGATGTAAAGAATCGCGAAGATAACTGTGCGTGTTAACCTCGCAGAAGCAATAGACGATCACGCTAATTATTCGGCATCTATTATTAACACTAAACCTACCGAGCATTAAAAGTACCACCCGGTACATATTGCCTTATAAAAATAACAAGATTATATTTATTTGAACTTTGTGCGATTTGTACTATAATATGTGCGCGCTGTTAGATATATTTATTTAATCATTCACTACGAATGTATTTTTATAATTTTAATAATTATGAAATAAAAAATCTGGAACCGGTCAGTTGATCGGTGGTAGTAGAGTTAGTATTTATTCTAAATGACCGGTGCCAGATCATTTATTTTACACTTATTGAAGTAATAACAATTATTTGATAAGCAATTATTGTATAGATGTCTTTAATATAGTACGTATTACAATAGGAGCACAAAGTTTAAATTAAATTAATCTTGTGTTGAAGCAGAAATGTTTTTAGTTTTCATCGTGTGCAGAAATGTCTTAAAAATCAATTAAACAGTCAATTATTATTAGTAAAAAAATTTTTTTAATTCAAGAATGCTCTGATGTTGCTTGTAACGTAACGAAGTCGTTAAGGTATGAAATCAAATTTTGACTTTGTTCCTGCTGCCCACAATAAATGAAGAACATTTTTATTTTGTGCAAAGATCTGGAGTTTATGCAAAATAAAAATTGTCTATCCGAATTGTAACAAAATGGAGTAAAATAGAAATCTATTTTCTTTCTTAACCCCTAGCTCTACAATTTATTCTATGGTGATAGTGATTACAACTTCTTTATCGATTATAATTCCTTAGAAAAAGAAGAAAATCCGTGTCTATTCTATGCCTATATGTTATCTAACGATTAAACAATTGACAACAACAAAATCGAAGTTTATTTCAATCCAAAGGAAATTAATAATATTTATATTTAGTGTCCGAAATTTTCATCAAGAATCTCACACGATATTATAGTGCAAAGGGTTAATATGTTTAATAGGTTGAAAATAATAGAGCAGTCCTTGAATGGACTCTAATGTTTTTCTGTTTTAAATTGTCTCTAACTAATCTAAAAAAATAATGTGCACAAAAGTTTAAATCGATCGAACAATGGGAAAACGTGCCGCATCGAGCTTGAAAATCTTTTATTTTTTAAACTTGATTTTCTCCATTATAGTACATCGTAAATATACATTTCTATATATCGTTGAATTTGTCTTTCCACGGACTATAACTATGTGCAAAACGAAATACAAGGTCGTATCGTAAGAAAAATCATGACTTTCATAAGAGGATTGTAATTTGTTGGTGAATTTGTGAAAAGAATTTCTTTGTAATTCTTTTATACCTAATTAAGAGCTGTCACTATTTCAAATGTATTTTTAAAACGTGAAATTTAGTTTCAACATAAATTTCTAATCTACGTAAACTAAAAACTATACAGTGAAACCGTGGTATTAAAATCCGGTATGAATAATTTCCACAGAATACAATGATCCAAGTATAATGAACTTTAATGAATAAGATTCATTTTCCCTTTTGTTCGATGATCTTTAGCTAAAAAGTATAAATAAAAACATTCTACTGATTAAATTTCATCGCTTAAATAAAGAAACTCGGTTTTATTTCATCTTAAAATACCGAAATTACTTTCTTGTCTACCCAAATACATATACATGACTTTAGCAATTAAAAAATCAATTATAATATCAATTATAATACAGTGGCAAATTACAATATGTCGGTTTGTACACGGCTGTCTATCCGGTATCGATCGATGCTTTCTTGTTGATGTTGATACATTCATTCATCTCTCATTCTTTTATTTCACACACACATTGCACATATCCAGACATTCCACAACTACATTCTTACATATCAATCATTAGAGGTGGGCATTATTTGGCGAAACAAATATTTCAAATACTATTTAATATTTTCTACTTTATTTTGCTTAAAGAAAATAGTATTTTAAATACGATATACGTTTAATATAAACATTTTAGAGAAGAAATCAGAAAGAGTAAACTTTGCAATGATTGGCACCCTAAGTAAAGATCGTAGTAAAAATCTTTTATATTTTTTTTAAATGTTTAAGCGAGCTTAACTTGCTATTATTATAAGTTAATAGAGGTTTTTCAGCAAAATCATACAGTTTTACGAGACATAAATATTGTATTATAAAATATATTCAATGAATAACAATCGTAAAAGAAATAGTACAGTCATTGGCACAGTGAGAAGTAAACGTTAAACAGACTACTTGTTAGGGGAACAAAAATTTTCAAATAAAGTTCTGTAACCTCATCACTGTGACATCTCCTTGTAA
This sequence comes from Lasioglossum vierecki, assembly GCA_028455595.1. Classification (NCBI taxonomy): domain Eukaryota; kingdom Metazoa; phylum Arthropoda; class Insecta; order Hymenoptera; family Halictidae; genus Lasioglossum; species Lasioglossum vierecki. The sequence continues at coordinate 13,366,330 of CM052341.1, forward strand.
ACATAAGAAAAACAATAAAGAAAGATTATTTTGCTTAACAAAAATACTATTTTAAATAAGACATACAATTTCGAAAATAAAATATTTCTATTTTAACAATCAAAACCCCAAAATAATATATTTCTGTGGTATGTTGAAGTAAAAAGACGCAGTTTCAAAAATCCTCACGTTTTGTACGTGATGTAAAGAAATTGTATACCGCAACTACCATAGCGTGATTCTATACTCGTTCCTTGTATCGGTGGAAATTGATGTAAGAAAGGTATGGGAAAATCAACCTTGAACTTCAATTTCAAGGTCGAAAGGTCAGCAATTTCTCATTGCATCGTATTCTACTCGTCACAAGATTAAAAGTAACTAACTGTTCGACATGCATAGGTTATTACTTTTTTTTATAACGAATGCCCAGCTGCATCGATTGATGTATTAAAAAAATAATTCCTTATTCCATTTAAATAATTATTAATTAGAAAACAGAGTTGACTTTCATATCTTCTTGATGTCTCCACCAAAAAAAAAATAATATCCGATTACGAGCGCCTCGATATCAAATAAATTTGGTCTGATGCATTTTCTTCTATCTTAAAAAGTGTGCAAGTTATTGTGTCAAGATGCTGGTTATGTTCGAGCTGTTTTGAGTAATTTACAAGAGATCACAGATCATGAGACGAATATTCAGTTAATGTACACTAGTGAAGTTGGAGAAGAGGTAGTAGGACAATAATAAATATGTGTATTTTCACTTTTACTAATTATATCTTTTAATTTAAATTAAACCCTTAAAATTCAAAATTTTATATGCTAAATACACTTAAATATATATATGTATATATATAATAATTAAAATAAATAAATAATATTATAATTCTTTAAATTAAAAATAAATAGAATTAATAATTTATTAATTTATTAATTTATATATTATTAATAATTATATCATTATTAACCATAAGTATACCCAATTTATTTTTTATATGAATATTCCTAGAAATTACTTCAATATTATTTGTAATTTATTTAAATATTAATTCATTAAAAATTTATAGAATTCTCTACTTTTTAATTTCTAGAATTACTTCTAGATTAATTATATTTTATATGATTTGCACAAGATCTGATAATAATGGCAATGTACACATTTATGATAGTTTTAATGCTAATCATTTGAACAATGATGTAATCAATTATTTGAATGCCCTTTATAAATATAATAAGAAATATATATTTCACAGAGTACAGTATCAAAACAATGCGTTTGACTGTGGACGCCATATAGCAAACATTTTGATAAGTAGAAAACTATTGAATTTCCCAGAAGACGTATAATCTTGTTAAAACGTACACTTAATAATGATAATAATATACTGTAACTAACGAATCGGGAAGTTCTGTGTGTGGCTCTTGGAGAGTCACACACAAAATAAAATAATAAATACATTAATAGCTGTAGGCCCCACTAGCAATGCGTACCATTAACCCTCTCGCAAGAGCAGTCGTGCTCACGAAGCGAGCGAGCTGCAACGCCCAGCTGGTTATCCTTGTATCGAGTAGGATACTCCTGTTCCAATTCAAGGTGAAGTTTAATTTTGCGACACGTTTCTTACATCAATTTGCACTAAATCGAGGGTGTAGAATCGTGCTATACTATAGTCATGACTAGATTGCGGATCTTTATGCATTTATGGCTTCTGTAAATTTTCAAAGAATACTGGAACATTAAATTCGATAGAATTGAGTACGATTTTATATATTTAGTAAATTTTATAATAAAACATTAAAATTATATAGAATTTGAGGATATTTTATAGTAAAATGTTAAATCTTTATTTCATAGCTGAGAATCAGATTTTGTTATATCCATACTGATTTAAAAGTCTACAAACTAATTGTTGTAGCTTCCCAAAAGAGTGCAAATCATATAGTACAATATTAAAAAGTTTGTCTGTCCACATTAATGTGCTGAAGAGTGTAATAAACAATAACGAATTCATTCGCAGTATACGAAGCAGATAACTGGTACAAATTTTGCAATTTTCCCCTACTGTTGTCTGTTGACAACTAACAAGATACAAATTATAAATTTATTTATAATTTTAATTACCATTATAAATGATCGAACCAACTTGCCGCAAATAAATATTTATACTATCTTTAGATAAAAGTCGATCGAAAACCAAATTAACTATTAACAAGATACAATTATAAATGTCACATCAAGAAAGTCGTTAAAAATTTTAACGAACTACTGAAAAATCTGTGATTTATTTTATAGGACCACCGGACCCACCAGCAGGTTTTCCCAGCGTGTGCTGTTCTCCAGGAACGACCACCATCAATTGGAGATCGTCACCATACGACGGAGGCTGTACAGTCACCGGTTACACCGTGGAAATTAATCGCGCAGGTGAAAACACATGGACGACCATCACCGAGTCTTGTCACTCGCTGAGTCACACGCTACAGACTTCTGGGAAAGATTGTGTGGAACCCGGCGAAAAATGTCGGTTTCGCGTCCGAGCGGAGAACATCCATGGCGTCAGTGAACCAGGAAACGAATCCGAGTACGTCAGAATCCCGATGGAAGGGGAAACGCAAATATACGACGACGAAGAAGGTAAGAAACAGGAAATTGAGAAATTTCTTGTCAGTGGATTGCGAATATTTGTGCAGATACATTCGTTCCGTGCGCTAGTTCTGATAGATTTTTTGACAAGTCAGTAGGGAATTCCCGGGGTAAGTTGTTCCGATTATTATTTACATATAAAAAGAAGGAGAAGAACGCTCGATTTGTTTACAGTTTTTGTTATGATTTTTTTTTTATTAATACCATCTTAGGCTATTATTGGCCCATAGATACATGTTACACATTTATCTCGCTCTTCTTACAGAAATCATTTATTATTCTAAGCTTGCCCCACTACGCTGCAAATGTATGGATATGTAAAAAAGTATTATGTAGCTATTAGTTTATTTTTAAAGGAATGAAAACAATCGTGAGGAACTTCGATATCTGTTACATGACTTTGTTTAGATTTATTAACAAACTAAAAGATGGATAAGAGGCTACAATAGGATACAGAAAAAGAGAATTGTCTTTAATGAACATTTGGAATGTTTATTTATTTATCTTGGTCTTTCTCCAGAGGAAGTCAGAAAATTAGCGTTCCAATGTGCAAGAACAATTAACTTACACAATATTCCACCTTCTTGGTGGCTAAAGAATCGAATATACATACATTCTTTTCCCTTCTCATATACTAGGTGCTCTCGTTAGTTTTCGAGATACATAATCGCAAAAACCGTGACAATGTTTGTGTGTCATGCCTGGCCTGTCTGTTTACTGTTTTCGTCAATACGTTGCTACAATCAGAGAAGATACATTATAACGGGCGAACATTTTAGAACCAATGATGAAATAGATGTGAAACCACAGTTGGGCATTAATGAATTAAAATGTTAGCCAAGCTTTATTGATTAATGTGTACGATTAAGACAGATAATCATTGAGAAAGGGACGATTGATTCAATCGATTGATAAAGTTAATTCGTTGATTGAAAAAAAAGAAATTATCGAAAAATAAATTGTAATAAAGATGGAGGGAGAAACAGTGAGCGAAGATGGAGAATTATATCTCAAGAAAAACTCAGTTTAATTTTTTTTCAGTAAGCATACAGGTTTGACTCCGTATTTCGTTTCGAAATTTCAGCAGTTAATCAATTATCCGATTGACGATCACAATTGAAAAGAATGTAATCTTTAATCGCAATTAACGACTAAAGTAGGCGTTTAATTGTTAATTACGATTAACGATTGAAGTACGAATTTATTCGTCAATCATTGATTAAATTTTTTCTCAACTCAGACATCCACTTAGTTATCATTAATTTGGTTGTTTAAAATGCTTTCAGCGTTATAAACAAGAATTAATTCTGAATTAGGTTTAAATACCTCGAAAACCAAAAAAGAACCTCTTTTATATGAATTTTATATTTGTAAATGATTACCTAGAATACCTTTTAAGTAGACTGCGGATCTTCATGCATCATTTATAGCAAAGTTGATTAATTAAAAAAACTGAAGATGTGGATATATAATTTCTTCTCTATTAAAATAAATTAAGTGAAGAAATAACATTCAATTTGACTATAAAAACATTGAAATTTTTTTTATTTTTTTTGTCACTGTCAATTTGACACCGAGGGACAGATTCAGTTCGTGAAATTAGGGACGGATAAGGGTTAGGTAATGTTCGCAATCCATGATAAAATAGTCGTTGTCCTGTTAACTGAGTAATTTGTTAATCACGATATTTTTTCAAAAGAATTCGAACCACCTTTCGAAGCCCGAGTTGTTGAAATGGAAGATGGGCTTCTGTTTGCCGATCGATACGAGGTGTTGGAGGAACTCGGGAAAGGTCGATATGGTACTGTGAGAAGAGTTACCGAAAAACAAAGTGGAGATAGCTTCGCCGCTAAGTTCGTCAGGACCATCAAGACCAAAGATCGGCAGCAAGTTCGAGAAGAGATTCGAATTATGAACATGCTGAGGCACCCAAAGCTTCTTCTTCTTGCAGCTGCTTTCGAGAGTCCTCGAGAGATCATTATGGTCACCGAATAGTAAGGAGTCACATCAAAATTTTTTGAGAAATCATTTTAATAAATCGAGAAAAGTTAATTAACTCGTTTCAATCGACTTTTCATTTCACTAATTTTTCGATGCCTTATTTATTCACTGTTCTTAATAATTAGCAATTTCGTATCATTCTATCATATCAAGTATTTCAAATTATGTTTCGTTCTTCATTTTCATTATCCATTGTATATGTTTACGTACACTATCAGCAGAATGTTACCCAACACATGAACATTATCTTTGATCCAATTTTTGTAATATTTAAAGGAAGCTTAATGGGTAAACAAATCATTGAATAATATTTTTAATAATTCAAACACAAAAGCAGCGTTAAGCTACTTTTGTTAGACTTAGAATATAATCATGTATAAATGATTTTTTTATTAATCCGAAAATGCTGTGCATAAAATTCTCATTACTACATCATAATTATAAAATTTCACCAAAAGATTAGATGGCTTTATAGAAATTTCGGGCATTTAATATGGATCACTTGAACATTATAATTCTCTTCCGCAGCATTTCTGGTGGAGAACTATTTGAGAGAGTTGTCGCCGATGATTTCACACTAACGGAAAGAGACAGCATACTTTTCATGAGACAGATCTGCGAGGGCGTTGAATATATGCACCAGAATAAAGTGGTCCACCTGGACTTAAAGGTAAAAGAAAATGATATTTGAACTAAACAATATCTCGAGCATACTATTACGGTTTCAATATTAAAATAATTTATCATTCATTTATTTTCTATTTACTTTTTAATATCTTTTAATTTATTACTTTTAATATTTTATAATGTTCTTGAAAAACCAAAATTCCAACCAGAGTATAATAATGCACAATAGTAACAAGTAAAAACAATCAGTTCGTAAACATTCAACCATTTATTAAAAAATCTCCGTATAAAAACATTAGAAATTAATATAAAATTGCAGAAGTTTCCTTATTTATTAGGTTGAAGATATCTTTTCTCAATTTAATAGTATGTAAATAGCGACACCGATTTTTCAATTTTTATTAAGAAAAATTAATTAAGCAATTATTTTTATTATATGTATATTTTTAAATATTAGAGGTGTGCGAGATTGGCATGGGAACGATAATGATGTTCGGGATCGGGACGGGATCTTGAATATTCGAGTTTCCCGAAAATTTGTTCGGGATTTTTTATTATAAGGTTTAAAAAACCTTGTTTTTACCATAATCGCCCTTTCTTCTCATATTCTACAAAGTTTCAGCTTTAATTTTTAAAAAATGAATCGCTATATCTCATTTCTATCGAAAGTTCTTTAATTTTGTCCCCGATTTCGTCCGAATTGCCCTCTGTGCGCCGCAAGAAGAGGGATGCAGATAAATGGGAAACATTTTATTGCCCTTTCGCTGTGCAATTACTAAAGTACGACCAAACATCTGGCTCTCAGCTGTTCGACGGTAAACGCGTAAACTAAATGCCTAAATTGTTATTTAATAAACTCGATCCTACACAGATACGTGATTCTAAATGACCATAGAATTTACTTGTACGATAAACAAGCGTTATGCATCGTTGCCGTCAGATTCTGTCATATACATATGGAAGTTATTTATCCGTTTGCAAACTTTACACTCAAACACCGCGATTATGTTTTTAAGTTTTCGTAACAAATTCATAGCAAATCAAGAGCAGATTACTTACTATGTACTTATAATTCGATGTTTTATTTATTTCACAGCCAGAAAACATAATGTGCAGAACGCGGACGTCCCACCAGATAAAGCTGATCGACTTCGGCCTGGCTCAAACTTTGAAACCGGACACACCGATCAGAGTTTTGTTCGGTACACCGGAATTTATTCCACCGGAAATCATTAGTTACGAGCCGATCGGTACCGAGTCGGACATGTGGAGCGTCGGTGTGATTTGTTATGTTCTGTGAGTGCTTGTCAAATGAAGAAAACTGTATTTCACCGACGAAAGGTTTATTGATCGTTGAACAACGTTTTAATCGTACAGGTTAACCGGTTTATCACCGTTTATGGGCGACAACGACGCCGAAACCTTCGCCAACATTACCCGAGCGGATTACGACCTAGAGGACGAAGCATTCGACGCAATATCGAACGACGCTAAGGACTTCATTAGCAGTTTACTTGTAAAACGAAAGGAGTACGTAATTATCTGCTAGTCGAACCTTCAAAATATATTCTAATAATCCAATGAGCCAATTAAACACCCTCCGGTGCACGGATTAGGTCTGTGGGACCCGGGGCTAAACTTAATTAAGTAGAATATATATGCTCTCTATTAATTTTTAGCCTTCCGACCATAAAAATGGACTCGTTTTACAATTCCTACTAACATCCTTCCGCATATTCTCGTACCCACTCATCAGAGTTAGACATTAATCAATTAAAATTGATTGATCCAGTTAATCGTCGATCGTTAATTAAAAAAAAAGTCATCGAAAAATCGGAGAGTGATTTAATCAATTGTTGAAGTTAATCGCCACATGGTCTATCCATAAATTGTCATAGGAAGGGAGAGAGAAACGGTGAGCGAAGAGGGAGAATTGATAGAAATATGTCTCAAGAAGAACACAGTTTAAATTTTTTTCAATATGCATACAGTTTTTATTCCGTATTCCGTATTTCTAAAGTTGTTTGCATTAACATTTTTAGGTTAAATCAGATTTTACGACAATCTAATTGTTGTGTAATTATTTTAACTATACTTTAATACTAAATCTACGGATTAAAAGTGGCTATTTTACATTACTTCATAAAGATAATGCGAGTGTATTTATTCAGATTTTTAGCTATTTTTGTTAGAATGTACGCCCAAAGCATTTTCTCTCTCTCTCTCTCCCTCCTTACGATTGCAATAATCATAAATTGAAGAGTTTAAAACGTAATTGAAAAGTAAATCTTAGAAATTGGCTGCTTACAAGTTTTAGAAAGTAAGTCAAAATAATATGGATATATTTATTTGATTGAAGTTGCATTCCTTTACAGGATAAATTCTTATGAAAGCATGTACTATTTTATAGATTGCGAATGTCGGCAAGAGAGTGCTTGAAACACTCGTGGATGGCACAGCACGCCGAAGCTATGAGCCGAATAGCCTTGCCAACAGAGAAACTGAAGAAATTCATCGTACGAAGAAAGTGGCAGGTAAGAATAAAAGAAATAACACGTTCGTTGTGTTTGCAGTGTCTGCTATTTGCTTTCTGTTTGCATATTCATCAGAATGTATTGTTTTATAGTTTATAGCGACGATGATTTTACACACTCGTTTCAAACTGGTATTTCTACACATCCACAGTCCTACAAATCGTTCTTACAAATATTTATACCACACTTGCTTTCAGTTCTGCAATTCAAAGAGCTGAGTGTTTAAATTTTTCTCAGTATATTACTTTCTCGGTCATACTACTAAAAGGATAACTAGAACTTTTTCCAAAATTGAATAATTTGCTACTAAACTTTATGTAGTAATTGTTACTACTGTTTAAAAGTTTACACATTTACATTACTTCATGTAACAAACGAAATAACATTTACAAAAGTCGTTTGGTTACAAGAAATATGGTAGCAACAATATCTTTACAAATAAAAGTATAGTTACCGACTTTGTCTTTGCGAAATGTTTAACATTTTATCTTTAATTGTCTTGAACAATTAAAATAATTAAACATGAATAACATGATTTCACTGAAATGGATAAATGCAAACACACAAACATAAAACAACCAGATTAGATATCTCATTATTTAATTATTTGATTACTGTAAACACATTCCACTGATAAGTTATGATTTTCTACAAAACATCTTTATGCAAGAATAATTTTCATTTGGATTCAAACAATGATATTTTAATAGTAACTTAACATATAAAACTTAATTTTGTCTATATATAGTCTATTTTCAAAATGTCAAACTTCAAGTGTTCATTACGATTACAATTTTTACTACATTTCATTAATTTCTTTATCTTCGAGGTAGATGGACATTTATAAATCAATACAAATCTTGTACATGTCAATATGAGAAAGTTCATTCTTCGACAAAATGTCACTCGATTTTTCGATAAAATTTCACAGTTGAAATATAAGATCCACGCTGCCTACACGGTGCATTTCAATATTTTATGATACTGTTCGTACAATCACGGTCACCAAACAGTAAATCCTCTCTAACATTCTAACAGATACAAGCATGTGTTTGATCGCTGTGTGTGCGTTTTGTGTTTTCGTTTGTTGTCACAGAAAACAGGAAACGCCATTCGTGCACTCGGAAGAATGGCAATTCTTTCGGCGAACAACAGAAGAAGTCCAACGTCAACGGTCGAGTCATCGCCGACATCGGAACTGTCATCGAATCCAATCGAGTCTCGAAGAACGCACGACGTTGAACCGCCAGCGGACGAGTCGGAAAAATACGTGGTCGAAAACAAAAGCGACACAAGCCAAGCAGACGCCGCGAAAAGGAACGTGTATTCTTTTTGCTACAAAACAGAGGTGAGCATCTTTCCGGAAGAAACGTTAGACGCTCCTCTAAAAATGGAAGCGCACGCGTCGTCGGACCTTGACGACTCCAGCTTGAAAAATGAACCTTCGAGGGACCTCGCGAGATCGTGTTCGTGGAAAACTGAGACCGAAGGGATACAGGAAACCGACACCGTCGAGGCAACCATGGACCGAACAGCAGTCTCCTCGGAAGAGTTAGTTTCTGCGACGGAAACGCTCGGAGAGGAAATGGAGATCATCACGAAGTACAAAACGGAGGAGTCGATCGTCGTTAAAGAGGACACGTCGATCGTGAAAAGCATTCGCTTCGAGGAGAAGAATATAAACAGCTTCGATGAGACGAAAAGCTACAGTAATCGTCGAGAAGAGTTGTCATCCAATTTGAAAATCGAAGACGAGAGCTTCTCCGAGTCGTTCGAATCGAGTTCAACGTTGAACATTGACAGCCAACACATAGATCGAGAGGTTTCCAGAGGATTCGAGGATTCGAGAAGGAAAACGGATCAGGATACAAGCTTAATTTCGCAGAAACCACGACGAGTCTTCAGAGGTGACTCTAGAGATTCGGGCATTGGCGATTGTAACACAAATTTGTCCACTTCTCTGCAACACGTGAACGAGATTGGTATCTCGTCGATCAAAGAAGAGGAGGACAATGAGAATAACAATGGCAACGTCAAGGATGTCTCGAAACGGTTAGAGTACCGTCAACCGGTCGAGAAAATGCCGGATGCGCCGGAAAATAGTCGAGACTCCGCTGCTGTAACTATGAGTGGTGTGACTAAAGCTTCGCGCGAATTTAATCGGCATGAAGGTGTGTCCATTGTGCGATTTGTTTTAGTGATTACTCAACTTTCAACGTTTGCATGACGATTTACTTCGATGCCGAGATCGAATGAAAATGCTAGATTTTAATTTCTCAAGCATTTCTTCTCTGTTCCGAATTAACTTTCCACGTTGACACTTCAATTAGGTTGTTGGAGATCAGTTTAAATAGATGTTTCATGTTCGATCGATAGAAGTTCTAAAGGATCACAGAATTTTAAACAGATATTTAACGATAAATACCATTTTTGTGTGCTTCACACAAGTTTCAAATGTCATCGATAAATGCATAAAAACGTTACTACCTGCTCAGCTAGACCTGCTTCGAGGAAAGGTTGAAAGATGATCCCTAAAAATTTTAAGTTTGCTAACCGCTCATTATTTTGCATTTATTTTGCATAATAATCCGTAAATTAATAATAATAATTCTGAGTTACTTGGTAATAAAGTTTTTACCTTACGCTTATAACTAGTCAATTTCCGGTTTGACAAATCGGTATTGAATGCTATTAATATTGTAACAATAATTTTTATACATTTCAATATCGACCGTCGTCGGTGACTCTCGCGGTATTCAACGTGTCAATTTGCAATATTAAAGAAATTGAAAGCAACAACTTTAATTGATTCAAAATAGAATCAACGTTCTTATGTTCAACTAGAGCTATTTTCTTATTTGAAGAAAGTAAAAGTTTAATACTTACAATTAAATGAAAACATATGGTTCCAGTTAATACACCGCAGTTTATAACAGTTTTCTCGGAACAGAAGAGATAGTAGTCATAAAATTACACATATTTCATAATTAATTCAACATTTTAACTGTTTCACTCGACCTATGCTTTTAAGGGAGAACGCTACAATAATTCTGGATACAAAATCGAGTTTTTGTATTGAATTTTTGGTGAAAAGAAGTCGTGAGAATATTGTCTATAAAGAGGATAAGTCTGTTCTCTTTCATTGAGTTTAATCGATTTGAAATTACCATCGAGAAAGGTCCACATTCTAATGAAAAAATGTATGACTATTCATTGTACTCGTCTCGCAAGTAAAACGGCCAACAGAAACGTGCATCAAATTCTGAAAGCTCATTGTAAAGAGCAATTTAGATTGAGTCACGAAAACAATTTTTTTACATTTTTCACTGGCCTTTAAATTTATATTATTTTCAGGTCTAATCGTGTATTCAGTTCTCCACCCTCCATATCAGATAAAAACATTGTTTCAAAAAATGAACTAAGGAGTATGAAATTAAAGACTTCAAGCTTTAAAATGAGACCACGTTTATCGTTATAGTATTTATTTTTACAAAATTATCATTGTTAAAATATCGACAATATTTCATAGAATCTGAAGTATAGCCATCTTTGTATAAACCTGTAATTACAGGAAGAAAAGTAGAGTTGATATATCATAGGTAGATCACATTATTTTTATAGCTATTTTAAATACAAACTGTTCAATTGAAATATTAAAATATAAAGTATAGGAGATAAAACAGAAACATCCTGTCCATTTGCAAATAAATAGAATTTAATATATTTAGATGCTCATATAAAAATTAATTACTCCAATTTAAATTCGTCACTTTATGCAAATAGCTTTGTTAATTAGATCAGCCAGTTATCATTGTAGCTGGCTAAAATAAGTCACAGGTAACACATTATCTACCGGCAACTATTGCATACTCTTTAAAAGTTTATGACCCATGTCTAAGGATCATTTAGATCATTAATACATCAGAAGATCTGAAATTGTGGGACAACTTTCGTTTTAAATTGATTTGCAATGCACTGAATTAATATTTGAACTGCTCGAAGCTGGTAAAACGGCGTTCTTCCTTAAACATGAAAAATTTCATAATCTATTCGAAAGATTAGATGCATATTAACAACATTCTTATGCTTTCGGAATACTGGTTGGATCAATTATTATTTTAAACACTATTTGCAAATTAACGCACAACAAAACATAATTAAGTTTAATAATTTACAGATGCAATTATTCTATTTTTCTTGAAAACGATCTAAAGTAAGATCGAAACGTCGAAAAAAATTATTGTGGTAATTTGCAAATAGCGTTTAAAATAATAATTGATCGAACCAGTGCGCCGAAAGCATAAAAATATTGTTAGTAACAATCTACGATCGACGTAAGAAAAGATTTATTATATTTATTTTTATAGTCACAGATCCTACCGAGAATGAGGACCCACGGCTGCTAATCGGACGAATTCGAAGTAAATTCGTGCCAACCGGCAACGTGAGTCGCACTGCGAAACTGTTCGAGAAGGAGGCAGCAGCGTCGAAACCACCGCCGACGATAAATTCAGTGACGCAACGAGCGTACCCCACGGTCTCCGTTGCAGCTGCAAAGCCCCACAACGAGAGGGTACAAAAAGCGTTTGCGTTCTGGAATAAATAATAAATAAACGGAGAACAAAAGAACAACGCGTCGAGTACACGCGAAACCCTCGACGCGTGCAACGGAAGCATCGTTTTTCTTCTTCCGTTCGAAACTCGAATCAATTGAGATTATTACTGATAATTGTTTCCAACTCCTTTTCTAAATCTGTAAACTCGTTACCAAACAGTTAACTTATTATTCTGCGATTTCACCGTTCCGACAAAAGCGAACTCGCGCTTTAGAGTAAGTACTGTTACGTTCACGACATAAAAGTATTTATTTAATAATTTTTATCAGCCCCGTTGTAGTCTCACACGTGCAACCGTCAGATTGTAACGCCACCCGAATTCAGTTTTACTTTATTTTGTAATATTTGCAATTCGAAATTCGTTGCGGCGCAACGTTAATTACGACCGATCGGATGTTCGATTTTAAGATTAACATTTCGTGTAGATATACGTTCAGTTAATTTCGAAGGTGTTTTGTACCGTAAAATACATTCGGAACTTTTAATTTGTGAACGATAAACGCGGATAGACACCTTTTGGCTTTCCTCGATGCGTGTAAATAGCTGTCAGTGACATTTTACAAGCCTAGCGGTGTAATAATGTACTTATCACTTCACTTCTATTTGCACCTTTTTTGGTTTTCTTGCGAACATACGGAACCGATTACATGTATTATTATAATAAGTTATACGTGAATTAAAAAAAAAGCAATAAAAAATGTGTACCCTGACTGGTCGTATCGTAATCCGATATGCATCCAATCCGCAGTTATGACAAAAAGAATATTTCATCTTCTAACAAACCATATTAATATTTTTCATGACCCTAATATCATAAAATACATTAGCAGCTTGGGTATTTCAATTACGTTTTCCAATTGTATTTATTATTACTCAATCTATTATTATTATTATTATTGCTAAATTGTATGACATTTAGTAAATTTCAATATGAGATCGGTGATAGTACAACTCATGCAACGGGTTATTGCAACGATGAATATTTAATTCAATAATATTACTTTCTATTATTTCTTTAGCCTATACGATAAAACAAAAATGGACACCCCATGTTTTTCGCTTTAAATCTTACAAGTATTTTCACAGCTATTTAAAATTCACAATCACAAATTTTCGGGAGTATCTGTATGGGGCTAGAAAAAATTGTTTTATACTTTTTAGTCCGTCTTAAAAACGTGGTATATTAAAAAGTTTCTTTTATTTAAATTATTTAAAATAATCACTTAACTCTTGCGTTAATAGTCAACGTTAACAGTCACAAGGACAGTCCGTGTATCTGTGGATATTTATTAATAATGTGAACAAAAAGTACAAATTTTTATACTTGTAGCTAGTACGTATATTTATTCGTTGCTGATTTCATTGGAACAATGAAAATGAACGGTAAAATGAAAACAAAACGATATAGTATAAACAATACTTATATACTACTTATTACTACTAATACTTATTATTAAATGTACCTTATCGTAACGAAAAACTATCCAACCTTTCGGCTACAATTGGCACTTTCAAAAAATAGCAAACCAAAAGATTATTTAAAATCTTTTGTATTTAACATATTTGCGCAAATTCTTATTTAAAGACTATAAATTAATTTAATCAACTATTCTTGGAATAATCAACTTTCTAATTACAATCCGCCGTCTATTTGCAATAATCAAGGTTCGTGAAAGATGCTTTATTTGAAACAAATTATTTAAAAACTCGAAATATATTATTACTCGAGTGAAAATATAAATTGTTTAAACTGAAATTGTACATTTCTATTGTTCTGTTACGAGTTTCATGAAGTTCAACACAAAATGAAAGTTTTATTAATTACAACAATAAACAACGTGTTCGATATAATGATAATTAATTAAAGAAATGGAGCACATTCATCTTTCATATACCAACAGTCTTCAAACTGAACATACAATAAAACTACTGAAATGAAATAATTAAAAAAATTAGGAGTAGATGACAGTCAGAATATATGCGAGTGGCATGACATGGTAGGAATGGCAACTATGAGATAAACATATAATAGTAGACATTTCAGGAAATTTCTTCACTTCTCTTCCTTCTTCTTCTCCTCCTTCTTCTCCTCCTCCGTCTTCTGCTTTTGTTTCGCCGGCTTCGTTTGAACTGCCGGTTTGCCAGTGTGTGTGATCTTGATGGTCCTCTCGTTCTCCACCTTTGGCTGATCCTTCCTAGGTGCGACGATGGTGAGTACACCGTCCGACGACAGCCTCGATGAGACCTGGTCGAGATCGCACTGCTCGGGGATCATGTATTTCCTGGTGAACTGACGGGAAATCCAGCCGTGTTCGTCCCTCTTCTCTTCGTGTTTCGCCGTAACGATCACAAACTTGTCGACAACTTTAACATCGATATCGTTCGGCTCGAATTGCTGAACATCGAGAACGACCTGGAACTTGTCCTTGTCCGCCTGAACAGTCGAGGTACCAGACTCCTTGGAACGAAGAAGCTCGTGCCACGGCCGGAAATACACTTGTTTTCTTGGTTGCAGATACAACTCCAATTGGCTGGGCGTTATCAGTTGATCAGGATAGAGGCCCAAACCGAAGTTTTGGTCCAACAAACGATTCGGCTGGTCCAAACCCTCCCACCAATCGGAGAACAACAATGGTACCAAAGACATTTTGCGGTTGTCTCGACAGGAATACCAAGATATCAACGATATCGATTCAGAATCTACTGAAGTTTCGCTTGCTTTTAGCACTCTTATCGCTCGGTAGCTGTGCGAATACTGACGATGCCTGCCGTCGCGCCCGTATTTATATACCGTTCGCACAACCCAGTGTCGTTTCTTGATGTTTCGAGAGTACTCGATTACGTGTACCCGCGTACAGAAATATATATTTATATATGTTGCTTTCTATCGATCGTATATTTGTTTATAAAAGATGTATTGATGCTCTCGGAGCACTGGTTCGATCAATTTTTACTTAGAAGCAATTCTGCAATTTCAAATTTCGACGTTTCGAACTATGTTCTGATCGTCTTCAAGAAAATTAATAATTGCGTCTGTAAATTATTAAACAAAATTATATTATATTGTCTGTTGACATCAGTTGATTAACCATTGAATTGTAAAATAATTAGTTACTCACGTGCTTTATGAAAATAATTTGAATTGCTTAGAACAGACAAAACACGTGTTATGATATAATATTTATGTAGCAAATATATGTGGATACGATTTCAGCAAAGAATTTTCATATACACATAAAATTCGAATCATTTCGAAGTAGCTATCAAAGTTTGGGAATATTATAAAGCGTCGCGTCGCTACACAATCGAAACTTGTATATATATATTTGAAAAGTTTTTTCATGGTATGTAAATATTATGATGTGACATTTCTCCTTTGGCTAAATACGTACTAAATCAGTACGTTACTAGAAGCTGCTAGAAGATACGAATTCGAGAAAAGTCCACAATTTACTGGAAACACTAGCGGCCTCGTTACGTGGTCGAGATGTGCGCGTGCGCGAGTACACTGTAATCGTTGTATGTATATCATTGATTTTATCTGTGTTATGTTACTTTAGTTAAAATAAATTGTTTCATATCATTTCGAATAACAGTTTCGAATAAAATAGTCAGAGTACTGTATTTGAAGCATAGGCTTATTGATCGTCGATGACAACAATGCCCACGTGCTGTGAGAATAGAACTTTCAGGAAGAAATGCACACAGGAGATTCAGGAAGAAATACTGAGAATCACTTTTCATAGGTGAGTATGAAGGAAGTAAAGGTTTCACACTAGTATGAACAGAATTGTTTTGTATCATTTATGTATTTTGTATAATTTATTTTTTAGAAATCCAAGAAGTGTTAAGAGACACCAATCATGGATAAATAGTTTGGGTTTAAATGGATGAGTCGACTGTATCTAAGGAATGTGGTTTATTCAGCGCAGATCTTTTTAGGAGCCAGGATTTTTATAGAACCTCTTTAACGTGCACAAGGTTAAAACCACATGACATATTTAGCTTGTGTATGTAATATTTTATCATGAGTGCCATATTATGTCTTGTAAAATGTTTTAAAATTGGTCATTTTAAATTAAAGGTACAAGTTTTAGAAGATACAGTGGACCTTCGATTCTCCAGGATTCTGATGTTTGAATTCTTTATCGTCTGAATACTTTACACAAAGAATTAGTTTGCGTTAAACCAACCCATATGCTACACAATTTACTGGGTACTTCAGTAAGGTTTAAGTTCAGCACTGAAACTATGTAATTGTTGTATTATCTGAACAATCATGTTCCATTTTACCAAAGATAATCGAAGTTTTACTGTACAAGGGAAAGAACCAATGACGAATACATGTAATCATTAAATGAAGAGAGTTTATTTTATGCGGTATGTTTCTACAGCTATAAACAAAGACCCAGAATGGATCGTTTTATCTTTCATTTTCGTTCAGTTCTAATAAAAATAATTTCTTTTCGATTAATACAGTATTCATATTTCAATTATACTGTTTCAATCTTGCAAGAACTTAAGAAACTATACGCTATACCTTACATATGTAGTATTTTCTCATGAATGCCATATTATGACTTGTAAAATGTTTTAAAATTAGTCATTTTGAATTATAGGTACAAGTTTTGGAAGATACAAGGTAAAGAACCAATGACAAATATATACATGGAATCATCAAATGAAGAGAGTTCATTTTTTGCTGTACGTTTCTCTAACCGTAAGCACTCTAAACACTAAAGACCAGAATAGATTGTGTTTTCTATTTCATGTTGGTTCAATTTTAATAAAAATGATTTTTTCTTTGTTAATATGTCTTATATTGTTGCAGTTACAATAGACATTGTTATAAACGAGAGACGAATCAGTCCAAATAAAAATGTCACGATTCACTCACCAACTAAAAAAGAATTGTGGAAGCAGATATAGTAAGAATACAAAGAGCATATCAGAATAAAGTGAAATTACTTAAACAAGAACACAGAAGATGTACCAAAAGACTTACAAAAGAAACAATTTTATATAATATTATAAGTGCAAGTAATATAGTAGAACTAAGAGACAGTATTGTAATAAGCTAGTTTTAATTTCTGGCAACTGAATATATTATTGTTTTTTTTTATTAATTTGATATATTATTTTTCATATACAATGGAGTCCGCTTATTACGATACCGCTTATAACAACAGTCCAAATATTGGGTTCCTAAACAAATTATTACGAATGTTATTTCGCTTGTAACCATATTAAATTTTAATATGACAGTAGTGTGGATGTGCTTCAACTTTGTGTATCCAAGAAGTGCTATGTCATGATGTTTCTAGAAAAGTTTTGTAGATTCCTTTAGAAGTTAGCAGATGAAGTTTCATAAGATACAACTACTAAAAGTTAAAAGTAAAAGAAAAATTTAAAATTCATTACCCACTATTATCAGATTATAAACTTCATATGTGAGTTACTCTAATTATATGAAATCAATAAGACCATTGTATTTAGTGATAACGAGTAGTATAACAAGCTGAAATAACTAACTGCAGTACAAATAGTGTGAAATGTTGCATAACATGCAAGGAACGCAATTAACATTTAATGGGGAATACATTGCAATTGAATAATTTATATAATAGATTCTTTTCTACTCGTATAATTGCGATTACAATGGTTATAATAAGATACAAAAATAAGATATATTTGTTTCATGGACAAACCAATTTTGGAGTTCAATGTAAAGAAGTTGTGGTTTCCTTCAAAGTTATGTAATTGTCACTTTTCCAGTCACGCTTACAGTCTTAACTTCTTGTAGTAAAATAAAACACGGTTGTTGGCAGACGGCTTCACCGTCTTTACTGGTTCCATTCAACCCCCGCGTCAGTTATAAGAAAAATTGGCAGGTGAAATTTAAAACAGTAAAAAGATTAACAGAAATTAAAAGTACTGTTACATTACTTTCAACCTATTAAACATATTAATAAATAAAATAAACTATTCCACTCTAATTTGTTAGAATTCTGGTATAAAATTTTTATTTTCCATAAAATTACGTTATCACTAAATCCACTAGTCATTAAACATGACTGTCTGTTACGTGGACAATTCAAACGAATAAATAGCTTTAATTTTTTAACTTTCATTGTAGTCTTTTACGTTAGACACGGAAATACTATGTCTAAACCTCGGATTCTTGGTTTTGCGACTGAACGGTTGTCATAACTTGTTACAAACTAAATTACTTGATTACTAATTACAATATTCCCAGATAGCACAAACATTTCAAAGTTATCTACAAGAAGTCTGACGCAAGGCGTAAGTACGTCCGACAGATGTCTGTTATTAAAATGAAATAGTTTTCATACAACGCGATTTTCCTTTTCTTGATTGTCTTCAAAATTTCATTTCATTTACGTAGTATACAAAAACATTAAAAAATCTGAAAGTATGCGTATTAAATTAAGGAACCATCCGACCTGCGACATAATATTCGAGTATTTGAGCGACATAGATTTTCGGGTTCCCGACCCGACTTGGACTTCAAAACCCGACTCGAGGCTCGGGTAGCCACCTACCCCTATTAGATAATGTCTACTCAGAATGACATGAGTTTTTTGGTCGCTCGGTACGCGGCAGGTCAGCCTTCCGAGTAATCTGACAGGTATCAGCGTGCTCGATCCTGGTTGGATGCTCGGACTATTAAGAGAAAAAAAGTGTGCCACGCATATAAAGCCGTTGGAGGGTAGGATGAGATGAACAGTCAGCAGTATAGTATCATTCGCTATGGATCGTTGGGCTGGGAAAGTTGCAGTAGTGACGGGCGCGAGTGTCGGCATCGGTGCCGCGATCTCGAAAGCTCTTGTCAAAAAGTCCATCAAAGTGGTTGGCCTCGCGAGAAGGAAAGAGAAGCTTGAAGAACTAACCAATCAACTGGGCAAAGATAAATTCTTCGCAGTCGTATGCGACTTGAGGAGCGAAGCCGACATTGTCAAAGCCTTCGAATGGGTCCAGGAAAACCTCGGCGGAGCGGACATTCTGATCAACAATGCCGGAGTCTCTTGCGACATACCCATCATTGGTATAGTTCACCCATCCCCTTCAAATTTCATTTTCATTATGTGAGGAGTAACGATGTGAGTGTACCTTTACATTCGGCGAATACTTGACAGTTTGAAACAAATTGACGTCGCCCTTACTCGGTAATAAATAACAGTTTAGTGACAGAGCTTGACAGATTATATTGTGGTGCGATTACAAGGGATATTTTATTGTAATATTTTAATAAACATTCCTTCAATTAATAGACTGCGGATCATCCTACAAAATAATAAATTAAAATTAATCTATTATTTAATAAATTAAATAATAGAAAACCTCTATGGGTATTACACATCAGTTCGTTTCTCGCTCGGTTTCGATTCCGAATTTACTCGAATAGACCAAGAGAATTTTAAGTATGTTTTCGGCGCAACGGTTGTAAGTGTTTAATTAACTTGTAAAATTGCTTTATTATGTTTCAATTGATCGAACCGTTGCGCCGAAAACATACTTAAAATTCTCTTGGTCAGAATATACGATCGAAAACCAAATTTACGTTTACTCGAATAGAGTTTCATCGTGATGAGTGATGGATTAGACTCGATCACTGCCCAGCAATTGTGTACGCGGTGCGCCTAAAGAAGTTTTCATTTAAAAAATTTGTCTACATCAATTGCAAAGCTCAGTAGTGATTCAGAAGTTTGTTCCTTTCTTTAATCATTCGATCAAGATGAAGATAGTGTATCAGCATTAACAACAGATCTTAATCGATTAATATACACACAGAAATAATCTCATCTTGGAATGGCGCAACTTTTGATGCGTGTCGTTTTTTCCTGCGTCCACTGAATTCATATATCTACGAAGCATATATTTTAAATTTTCATTAAGGGCACGAATGAAAAGGTTTTACAAAATACCTTTTTTATTTTTGCTTGCAACCTTGTCAATTATAATTTTTCGGAAATCTTTTTTTTATATTATTTCGTAAACCAATGCTTCTAATAGAATGTAAAAGAATCAGGTCGTTTGGTACAATTATAAAAAAGTTATTCTGTTTTTAAAAAACATTTGAATACTTTCGTTACTCATTGTAAATGATTAAGGAAATAAATTGAAATGTATCTCCTCTATCATGCAACGAACGCGAACAATTTTTATTTTGTATAAACAAAAATTTGCATTCAAGGATTATTCTAGTAAAATTCGATCCTTTAATACTGACCACTCGGTATAAGAACGGCTCAGGGTCCACAGTCTGCATGCTTTCACGGAAGTTTTCGTTTCCGCAGTCAATGACCGCTGCTCGATGACTCCATTTTATCTTTCCAATCTCTTGTCTGAACCGAATTTCTTGTCTGGACACATCACAACCATTTTCGTTTATTATTTTATGAAGTACCGAAGTAATAAAATTAATACTTTCTTACAGACGCGGTCCTGGACGACTACCACAAAATATTGGACACCAACGTTGTAGCTCCTTCGATCTCTGCAAGAGAATTTGTAAAATCAGCCAAGAAACGAAATATATCTGGACACATAATTAACATTAGCAGGTAGGCAATCCCCTAAGTATGGAGAATGTTGTTGAAATGTATGCAACATAAAATCGTCATTAATACAGAATACACAGTATTCATACAAGTTATTATTGTTTATATAATTTTTTCTTTCTCTGCTGATTGGGTTTTTAAGGTATTGTTTCCTTTTTCTGCATTTGGTCTAACAACCATGTATTAATTAGAAACGAATTCTTAATTACAATGAAATAAGTTTCTTGAAAATGATCCAAATTGTGAATCGAAACGTCGAAATATTTTATGTAAATTTGCAAAATAGCTTAACTATTGTCAAGAATGATCGTACCAGCGTGCCAATAACATTCAAATATTTATTACTACAGAATGTTCCACACGAAGTATTAGGTCGTTTGTATATGATATGTCTGATTTCTAACGGTAACTCCAAGCAAACATAACGTTCACCTGAAATTCATTGCTCGAAGTAAACGCCGTTGTAAACAAAATATTCTTTTCTAATCAAATTGAGTTTATGGCCGTTCACGGTCATTTACAAAACTGTTTCTAAACAAACATTACATTTATCTACAATAACAATCTACAATATCTACACTCCACACGACATTGAAATCGTAATTGATATAAAAGTAAAATTATTAGTTACCAGAAAAGGTACGTGCGGGTTATTTAATCAAAATTTAAAGGCGGAAAACATTTTTGTAAAATAATTTTATTTACCACATTTTTTCCCAACGCTCTACAAGTTTATTCATGCCTTTCATGTAAAAATCGCAAGTATTGCTTGCAAAGAACGACTTGACGTCTGATTTGACATTAGCATTAATTTCAAAGTTTTTATTAGCAAGGAAATTCGACAAA
>CM052341.1:13388258-13427235 GCA_028455595.1 Lasioglossum vierecki
GTTTCAGATTTATTATTTTACAATTATTGAAATAATAAAAATGATTTCATTTGATTGTATGAATATCTTTGTTAGAGCATGTATTATAATGGGAACCGTACAAAATCTAAATAAAATCAACCTTGTGATTTTTATAAGGGAATATGTACCAGTTACTTTTAAGGCTCGGTAGAGTTTAGAGTTCATACTGTTCTTCTTGGGCGCATTCCATACGAATCATTTCATTTCGTTCAGGTTCTCCGCCGAAGAAGCAAGAGATCTGATCCAAAGATACTTGACGGAGCATCCAGATCCTAACAACGAGAACATCGTTGGTTATAATAATAAAAAATGTTGGCCTCGAGATGCGCGAATGCGACTCATGAAGCACGACGTTAACTTGTGAGTAGACAACACGGGGGACGATTTCACGAATTCATAGAAGAATATGTCTAGTAATATCCAATTTTTGCAGAGGTCGTGCTGTTTTCTGGGATATCAAGAATCGTTTACCTCGTTCTACCACTACGATTCAGTGGGAGAACAGTTTCGTGAGCGTGTACAGCAAAGACAATCCGAATTTACTCTTCAACATGAGCGGGTTCGAGTGCAGAATATTACCGAAATGCAGGACAACCCACGAAGAATTCACGCACAGGGACGGTGTGTGGAATCTGCAAAATGAAATTACAAAGGAAAGGACGGCTCAATGTTTCTTAAGAGTCGACGACGAAAGTTTACAACGTTTTCACAACAGGGTCCGGCAAATTCTCATGGCCTCCGGATCTACGACGTTCACGAAGATCGTGAACAAATGGAACACTGCTTTGATCGGACTGATGACATACTTCCGCGAGGCTGTGGTAAACACACAGGAATTATTAGATCTGTTGGTAAAATGCGAGAATAAAATTCAGACCCGCATCAAGATCGGATTGAACTCGAAAATGCCTTCAAGATTCCCGCCTGTTGTGTTTTACACGCCCAAAGAGCTGGGTGGACTAGGAATGCTTTCAATGGGACACGTTCTTATACCGCAGGTGCCCTATCGGTTTTCCTTTTACTTTTACAGCTACATCCTTGTTGTGTTTTTTAATAGCGTCTCTTGTTTACAGTCTGACTTGAGATGGTCGAAACAAACTGACGTTGGCATCACGCATTTCCGTTCTGGTATGAGTCACGACGAGGATCAACTGATCCCGAATTTGTACCGATACATTCAACCATGGGAATCGGAGTTTATCGACTCGCAACGAGTATGGGCGGAATACGCGTTGAAACGTCAAGAAGCAAACTTGCAAAATCGCAGGCTTACTTTGGAAGATCTCGAGGATAGTTGGGATCGTGGTATACCCAGGATAAATACCCTGTTCCAGAAAGACAGGCATACTCTTGCTTACGACAAAGGCTGGAGAATACGAACCGAATTCAAACAGTACCAGGTATGTTGTATTTCGTACACTACCACTTAAAAGTATCCGGACACTTGCGAAATGTATAATAGCAACGTATAAAAGTTACTTAAGCATCTGAAATAGTGACGAAAACGATCTGTATTACTTTCTTATGGAATATCTAACGTTTTAAGTTAAAAACTACGTATGTGGAAACTTGCCAATACTAGATCATTATTAAATACGAAATTCGTCGACGTATCCGTCATTAATCTTTCTAATAATTTTTAAGTTTTATTCTTAGTTTTTGTATCGAAAAATTCTCTGAACTCGTTCTGCACCTTAGAAATGAAACAAAGTGAAGCTTGAAATCCTTTCAAGCACCGAGACCGTTCCACTAGATTTCGTATTTGTGGATAGAAATTATATTATTGCATTTTCATTATATAATTTGTACATAAAAATCAATCAATCATAGCACAATAGAATTTATTTAATTATACAAAATATACATAGTAATAATAATAATTACAAGTGACAATGCAAACGAAGTAATTTCGAAGTGACTCGAAATGAAATTGAAATTTAATGTTTATTTTACGCGTTACAGGTTCTAAAGCAAAATCCGTTCTGGTGGACACATCAACGTCACGACGGTAAACTCTGGAATTTGAATAACTATAGAACGGACATGATTCAAGCCCTCGGCGGTGTAGAGGGTATCCTGGAGCATACACTGTTCAAGGGAACATACTTCCCAACATGGGAAGGTCTTTTCTGGTATGATTCTTGGTCAAGTTTCTTTTATAAATACGTAGAGAATACTTTGATAATTCTTTGTTTCTTTTCTTTTTTTAGGGAGAAAGCATCCGGCTTCGAAGAATCTATGAAATACAAAAAATTAACCAACGCACAGAGATCTGGTCTCAACCAGATTCCGAATCGACGATTTACACTGTGGTGGTCACCAACTATTAACAGAGCTAACGTATACGTTGGTTTCCAGGTAAAGCAATTCTTGCACATTGAACGTCATAAACCTCTGAATGCGTTCTTTCCAAGTATCATTAATCGATTTTGTTGTTGATTCGATTAGGTGCAATTGGACTTGACAGGAATATTTATGCACGGTAAAATCCCGACGCTGAAGATTTCACTGATCCAAATTTTCCGTGCCCATTTGTGGCAGAAGGTTCACGAATCCATCGTGATGGATCTTTGTCAAGTTTTCGATCAAGAATTGGACGCACTGGAAATCGAAACTGTTCAAAAGGAAACTATACATCCGAGAAAATCCTACAAAATGAATTCCTCGTGTGCCGATATCTTGCTGTTCTCAGCGTACAAATGGAATGTTTCCAGGCCATCTTTATTGGCTGATTCAAAGTTTGTATATTCTTTCTTTTTGCATTTTTTACGAATCCGTATAGTATATGGTATCGCGTTATTATATTTTATACATTATTCGACAGAGATCTCATGGATAACACCACCACGCAAAAATATTGGATAGACGTACAACTTCGATGGGGAGATTACGACTCTCACGATATCGAACGATACGCTAGAGCGAAATTTTTGGATTACACCACGGACAATATGTCTATTTATCCGTCGCCTACAGGATTACTGATCGCCATTGATTTGGCGTACAATTTACATAGGCAAGTATTTATGCTTACGTATAATATAAATATTGTTAGCGAATACTTTAAATAGAATATTTATGTTTGAACAGTGCGTATGGAAACTGGTTCCCAGGCGGTAAACCCCTTATACAGCAAGCGATGGCGAAAATCATGAAAGCGAATCCCGCTTTGTATGTGTTACGAGAACGTATCAGGAAAGCTTTGCAACTATACTCTTCGGAACCTACGGAGCCGTACTTATCTTCGCAGAATTACGGAGAATTGTTTTCGAATCAAATTATCTGGTACGTTTATAGAATAATTTTAAATAAATTGAACAAATTTACTTACTATATTATAGAATTTTTCTCGTTCTAATTGTCGGTCGATCGATTTTCTAGGTTTGTGGACGACACCAACGTATATCGCGTTACTATCCACAAGACGTTCGAAGGTAATTTAACCACGAAGCCAATAAACGGAGCTATTTTCATATTCAATCCTCGGACTGGACAGTTGTTTTTGAAAATCATTCATACGTCCGTTTGGGCTGGTCAGAAACGTTTGGGTCAGGTATGTAATTCGAACGCTTGTACTCTGATAGTTTCAACAATCACATCGATCAATGTTTCGTTTCTGTAACAGTTAGCCAAATGGAAAACAGCCGAGGAAGTGGCCGCGTTGATTCGGTCTCTGCCAGTGGAAGAACAACCGAAGCAGATCATTGTGACCAGAAAGGGAATGTTGGATCCTTTGGAAGTGCACTTGCTCGATTTCCCCAACATTGTTATCAAGGGATCGGAACTACAACTACCGTTCCAAGCATGTTTGAAAGTCGAGAAGTTCGGCGATCTAATTCTGAAAGCTACCGAACCACAAATGGTGTTGTTCAATTTATACGACGACTGGCTGAAGACCATCTCATCGTACACGGTATTTCAAGATTTTCTCATTCTCGATCTGTACGATGACACAGGAATGCCTAATCGAATCGGATCGCTATTTTCCCCAGGCATTCTCCCGTTTGATCCTGATTCTTCGCGCTTTACACGTTAACACCGAAAGGACAAAGGTTGTATTGAAACCCGACAAGACAACGATCACGGAACCTCATCATATATGGCCATCTTTGACGGACGACGAATGGATCAAGGTCGAGGTGCAACTGAAAGATTTGATACTGGCAGATTACGGTAAAAAGAACAAGTACGTGTCGTTCAAGCAGCTATGGCTGCTTCTACAATGTAAACCAGGGAGGGGAACAAGTTCCCTGATATAAACAATAAGCGAGTAAAGGCTTCTGGATAAAACGATACTTCCTTTTTTTAGCGTAAATGTGGCGTCTCTGACCCAGTCGGAGATTCGAGACATCATTTTAGGCATGGAGATAAGCGCGCCGTCCGCTCAACGTCAACAAATCGCCGAAATCGAGAAACAGACGAAAGAACAGTCGCAACTGACGGCAACGACCACGAGGACAGTGAACAAACACGGCGACGAAATTATCACGGCAACCACCTCGAATTACGAGACACAGACGTTCAGTTCGAAGACCGAATGGCGTGTAAGAGCAATCTCCGCCACGAATTTGCATCTTCGAACGAATCATATCTATGTGTCTTCCGACGACATCAAAGAGACTGGTTACACCTACATATTGCCGAAAAATATTCTCAAGAAGTTCGTCACGATCTCTGATTTACGAGCACAGGTGCGTAATTATCCGAACCATACTTCTATCTCGTATGACTACGAATCTGTATGCAAAATAAAAATATTCTACTTGAATTGCAACAAACTGGAATGAATCTTTAATCTTTAAATTTAAAAATTTTAATTGTTTTAATATCCTTACTGTTTTTAGTTACGCCTACTAATTTTTCTCAGAAATCCATAAAATCCGTAGCCTACTCATATGTATACTTATAATTTATTGTACTCTGTATCGTTGCAGTTCTTTAATAGCATGTTGTTTGTATGATTTGTAGATCGCGGGATATTTGTACGGCATTAGTCCACCGGACAATCCCCAAGTGAAAGAAATCAGATGCATAGTGACAGCTCCACAGTGGGGAACCCATCAAACTGTTCACTTGCCCAATACGCTTCCCAGTCATCAATATTTGAAGGAAATGGAACCTCTCGGTTGGATCCACACCCAACCGAACGAATTGCCGCAGTTATCACCGCAGGTGCGTTACATGTTCCCTCGATGTACATATTACTATAATCTTTGCTTCGTTGCTATTAGAGTGTCGATAATTATCATTTGATTTGTTTCGATTAGGACATATCCACGCATGCCCGTGTAATGGCAGAAAATCCAATCTGGGACGGAGAGAAGACTATCGTGATTACTTGCAGTTTCACGCCGGGGTCATGTTCCCTTACAGCTTACAAGTTGACACCCAGGTTTGTACAATCGCTATTATAATAAACATTTTCAATTTACTTACGAGACATTCACGTTGGTTTTTAGTGGTTTCGAATGGGGAAAACAAAATACCGACAAAGGCAATAATCCGAAGGGTTATCTACCGAGTCACTACGAAAAGGTACAAATGTTGCTGTCCGATCGTTTTCTAGGCTTCTTCATGGTCCCGAGTCAAGGCTCGTGGAACTATAATTTCATGGGTAAGGACTCCTTTTTGTCACGTTGATGTTACAGTAAAGTCACAATCTAGCTTCATGAGCATCTCCTTATCACTGTCTCTCCACCTACTTCCACTGACGGGAATCTCCGCGAGGGGACAAGAAATTGTCAGTCGTAAAAAAATAGTTTCTCTACACGATCTCTGTCCGTACTCGGAACAGGCGTGAGAGCTAGATCGCAACTTTACTGTACATCGAGCTCTTAGGCGTTGAGTTCTCTATATAATACAATACGATATCTATGCAATCGCAGGCGTGAGACACGATCCAAACATGAAGTACGAGCTCCAATTGTCAAATCCGAAAGAATTTTATCACGAGATTCACCGACCGGCACACTTCCTAAATTTCTCGAGTCTGGAGGATGGCGAAAGTGTCGGAGCCGATCGAGAAGACTTATTCGCTTAAGTAGAAGAAGCCCAAGAGACTGAAAATGTTTTGACCTGTATATATGTATATAATGTTGTAAAGAATTGGATTGAAGAATCAAACGAAACTGTTGGATTGCTAGGACAGTTTATATAGA
This sequence comes from Lasioglossum vierecki, assembly GCA_028455595.1. NCBI lineage: Eukaryota > Metazoa > Arthropoda > Insecta > Hymenoptera > Halictidae > Lasioglossum > Lasioglossum vierecki. Next base: position 13,394,438 of record CM052341.1, read on the forward strand.
CGTAACTCTAATTTAGTATTAAATTTGAACTAATACAAAAGCACTAAATGTAAACATTTGTGATACCATTAAATAGTTGTAGTAGATAATTCGTCATGCTCTACTAATTATGAGGTTAATCACTCAAAGTCCAAGTAAAGTGATTCTCCTTTGTGTGCCATGATGAAGATACATTACTACACATCTTTAATGTATCTATTCTACAAAATAAAAAAAGAAATTAGAGAAACAAAACATTTACAAGTAGTACGAATCACAATCTACGAGTATATGTTCTACAGCAAGCATTTTTACAAATATTTGTAATCCTACACAGTAATATACAATTTTTATACAGACAGTCTTTCCAATTTATAGTGACTTGCGGTAATATAACTCAAGTTTGCAAATGCCTCAAATGATCTTCGTTTATAACTTCTTAATTATCGGGATGAAGACTTTATTAGGGTGTATAAAACTGATTTAAGTTAATTTTAATCAATCGAAATTATGGCTACAATAAACAAAGAACCACGTACTAATCTTATAGAAAATCTAACTCGTTAAAATGAGTTGGATTTTTCATATGTTGTAGCTTGTGATCTACTGAATAAAAGATGTAATGGATACAAAGCTCAATAATGGACAGTTATAGAGTTATAATCAGTCAAACATGACGAATTCGAGCTGTCGAATATTCGAATCTCGGGAAGCAATGCCCGATAACCGGAATTTCAAAGTAGTACCATAATATGGTACCCAGCCAACCAAAAATCCAAATCTGGTCGGCCTACTTTGAGCAGTTCCGAGCGTAGATTGGACAAAGATCTTTCGATTTCTGGATTGATCTTTTATCTAGCGTTTTTGACTACTGAAAAAACCTGTGATTGTATTATTATTAAATAACACCGCTAATACCGTACCCTTGCATTTGTGCAGATTCTGAGCCCGGCCTGCAGGGCCTGGGCTCGGTTATTTTGCAAGTGATCTGCGCGCACAGGCTTCATCAGTGGCCCTGCAGAAACAGAGCAGGCGTGCTGACTGGGATATGTACGGCCAGGCTTGTGCGAGAACCCGGATTTCTCGGGTTCGGGACGGGTCGGGAAATCTCGGCCGAGACGGGTCGGGTTTCCCGAGATTTCGGGTTCTCGCACAAGCCTGTGTACGGCACACCAAGTATAACGTGAATGAGGCAGTTTGCAGCGCGTGGCGTCGCTTCAGTGCTACTCCGCACATGCGTTGTGCATTGCGAGTTCCACCAATCAAGACGAAGCTGCGCAGCGAACAATGAAAACCGGTCATTCGCCAAGTCCCTTCTCTCATGAGACAGACTGTACCAATCAAGGCGAAGCTGGCAAGTGATCTTAGCCTCCGAAAAGTAAAAATTTTATGATTTAATTGTGAAAAGTTAATAAAACGTGTATATTTTGTAATATAGATCTCACTGTTTCGGCCGCGCATGCGCGTAAATTCTTGCTCCAATATTTCTGCCTCTACTCTGAGCTCAATGACACGACCCGCGACATTCGGCTTTCGGCAGTTCAAAATCTGCTGTATTAGAGTAAACGTCTTTATTTCGGAATCTGTATTAGTATTTAGCAATATTAACGGACCAGTAAACAGAGAATACGGACGAATTAAAAGTTCGACCTAAGCAAAACGGTTGTCATGTTGTCACTTTCACGGCGCGGCGGGAATTGTTTACCTCGTTAGGAGCCGGCAGCTTGTTCGTTCAAATTTCAAAGTCGCTGGGCAATATAAAGGGTGAATATCCAACGTTATTCGATACTTTTTAATTTTCAATTTTCTTCTTATACAACCTTTATTAAATAATTATATTAAAATAAAATTAAGTATCAAAGGTTGCGTCTACTCCAACGGACTGTAACTCCGTTAAGCTGTTTATGTAAACTATTATAAGAACTTTTATGTTCTTCGTTATCTTTATTTATATAGGAATTTTCTACTATTCGGAATTCGCTACTTGCTTCCTCTATTGTTTAACTGATGACAGATGTTATATAGCATATATTTACAGATTTTGATTCTGATATTTGACTTGCAATTTGTACATTTTAACTCGTCTCTCTTTCCGTATATCTCTTATTATCAGTTTAACAGTTATTATACATGTAGTGTATTTACACCGCATTGTTTATAAGCACAGGTCAGTTTTAGTTTTGACAGCTCTATAACCTATAACGGAGAGTGTCTTCTCTGCCTATTTGCAACCGCCGAGAGGTAATAATGGAACCACCAAAAGGGATACGTCGAACTAACAAGTAAGTGTAATTAATTTTTCAGTTTGTTTAATTTATTTTCTAATAATTGTTACTTATTTTTAGGCTATTGAATTCTAGCATATGTGGAACACGGAAGGGAAACATTGAAAATTCCAGTGTTCCATCTTCTTCTCGTATTCGGTTTTCAATGGGACCAACAGATTTAGCCCATAGTAAAAAATTTTACTTAAATTATTTAATCTATAAAACATGCAACATATTTACTAGTATGTTAACACAGATCGAACTTTATCAACTCAAACTCAGTTGGATGAGGAGGATACCGAGATGAAATTTTTGTATGACAAATACTTACAAAGTCTAATGGTGGAAATTATATTGGAAAAGAGGACACAGGAGAAGGAGAAATTGATCGTATCACAGTTAGCATCAATGGCTGAAGAACTCGACCGCAACAAGAAGAAATTGTTTGAATTAAAGACCAGGCAGAGGGATATCGCTTACTTAACTAAATTGCAGAATGAAGTAGATTTACAAACTAAGGATATAAAAAACTGTATTAGTAAGTAACATTATTAAATATTGGGTTGGAAAGAAAGTTCGTAGTGTTTTTAAATTAAGAATTAAAGATGAAATTATGGTATTTATTCGTATGTTTGTTTAATAACATGAGAAGTTACCTTGAAGATGGCAAAAAGTAATAGAACAGAGAGGAAAATATGTTATTGTATGAATCTATTAGTAAATATCTGCATTTTAGCTTTCAATTTTAATTTACAAATGCTACGAACTTTCGTTCCAACCCAATATTTATGCAATTGAATTATTTTAGAAGTCTGTTACAGAAATGAATTTGTTACGGTTTGAATTACAGAATCCGAGGATATTAAGAAAGTAGAAGATGTTTTATCTCAGTTACATAGTGTTCTACAAGACTACGATGTATTACGCTGTGATAATATAATTCTTCCTAAAACACCCACAGAATGGGAGGAAACTATTCAAGCACTGAAATCTTGTTGTGATACTTTGAAGTCTATGATGGATTTAATTGGATCTAATAATGAATCTTATCAATGCGTTAATGATAGCATTAAAGATTTCTTAAATACATACAACATTATTAAAGATCATTACGAAAGGTATGATGTTATTTTCTGTCGTTTGAGAAACTAAATTATATTCTACTCATCAACATACCTTGTTTCCAGGTTGGAGAGAGATATTAATGAGTTACAAGCTCTAGCATTAAAGACAGCAGCATTATCCTTAATCTAAAGTTATAAATGAAGGAATTAAACAAGATACAAAAGTGAGATTCACTTTGGACATTTCTAAGTGCACTTGTTTATACAGAATGTCCCAGTTAACTTGTTAACCCTGAATAACTATTAATCGGAACATTTCATAGGAATTGTAAAATATGGAAATTTTAAATGGCTTCAAGAGACCCATCTCATAAGGTATTTGCTTTTTTTGTGGGTGGAGGTGTTTTAGAGATTTTAAGACAACCTTCACTTTTTTAATGGAATTACCTAATTTTTCGTATCATAACTCAATAGAGTATCAAATCCTGAGTAAAAATGTAATGAATATAATATATTAATAATTATGCATATAGTTCAAGCACCTACTAGCTTCCAGATAGTAGGTAGGTATGGAAAATTTTGATTTTGATAATATCCTGTTAATTATTAGATTTATCATATATAAAATTCAATATATTTATACACAGAATTTCATAATCTATCGATTTGTAGTACAAAAAGTGAGTCTCCAGAATTCCTTCACTCACAAAAGAAGCGAGTATCATTTAACATGGACCTGTTAAAGTCATTTCAATTTCATGTTTTACAATTTTCAGAAAATATTGTATATCGTTTAATAATTATTCGGTGTGAACAAGATAGCTGAAACACCCTGTATATTCAATACGAATTTCAATATTGTACATAAAATGCTCAATGCGATGTAAGTCGTCACTTGACGATTCTTTTTATTTTTGCACTACGGTTGTATAGTAGTAATAAAATTCAATTTTTCTAATTCACATATGGTAATTTCCTACCATTTTTTCGTATATTATCGTATTGAAGTGAGAAAAGATCAGTACAAAGAGGTGGGCATTATTTGGCAAAACAAATATTTCAAATACTATTTAATATTTTAGGCTTTAGTTTGCTTAAAGAAAATAGTATTTTAAATAAGATATACAATTTTGAAAATAAAAATATTTCTATTTTAACACAAAATAGAATATCGTATTTTTGCGTTGTTATACGTAAACTTCCAGAAATCGCATTACTTATAGGTAAATTAATATTTCTTATCTTAACAATAATTTAAAGAAATGGTACTTAATATAAGAAACTATATCTAATAGTAACTATTTCTACACATAAATCTATTCAATGCGAACCATTATTATCAGCAATAATATTTAAAATTGAAAGTGAAAATAAAGACTAAGTTCAAATATTCTTAATATTCTTAAAATAAAATATTATTTTCAAAAATTACTGCCTCCAGTAAATTATTTTATTTTCAAAAATTACTGCATCAAATAAAATATTTTATTTTCAAAATTGTACGCATACTTTAAAATAAATAGGATTATTTATTATTTACTATTTTCCCCAGCTCTGGATCAGTAGTATCAGTACTTACGTTGTACTGACTCTGAGGATATTTTAAAATTGAAGGTCATGCAATTGTACACCTTCCAGCATTTGAAGGTAGCTAAGGAAAATATGAAAATGTCTAAATCATCAATAGAATTATTGTGCTATCTGCAACATACAGAAAGAAACTGACCATCTATCGGCGTCCCCGAAGGGTTAATTACACAGAAATTTCGCACGAAACGCAAATCATATCCTGAAAAGGAGATGGCGCTGCGTATCGGATTTCTTTGAAATCAGCTCTGATCCACTGATTGGCGAACGGGAAAATGGAGTCGGCGGAGTGGTGTACGCATGACCGCGACCTCTCGCCATATTTAATTTTTCCCGAAATTTTGCCGGCGTGTACCGCAAAGAAAATCCGACAGTCGAGGAGCAGCCTCGATTCACCGATTGATTCGAATAATTGTAAAGTGTGCGCGACATGTCCTTAACAAGGATCAGTCGAAAGAAACGTGTCCGGAGGTGGTCGGCGCAGGTCGGAGCACCGCGTGCTTCCAACCCCCGCGGATTTTTCCTCGGCCGCGCGCGATTTTATTCTGCGCATGGAAAGCAATTTTGCCCAATCATAAATAGGGCTATTGTGGGGGGATGGTGTATGCTGCTGGCGCATTTCATACATCCGAGTGTAATGGTAACCAGATAGAGGCGTCGCGCGGGGCTATCGGCCGGTTAGCATCGTAAATACGTTACTACTTACTTTCGCCGAAAAAATTTTGCCTGCTCGTTTCACGATTCTTTTCTCTACCTTTCTTTCTCTCTGCCTCTTTATCCATGTCATCGTGCATTATTTCTCTCATTTTCGCTTTGCACCGTGCTACGAATTTCTCCCACTCTTTCTCTCTCTTTTTCTCTCTCTCACTCTCTCACCGCCTGCTGTGTTCTTTCTTTTTCTTCCTCTTTCACTCTTTACCCACGGCTTCTATTTTATCCTCTGGTCCTTTCGGTGCGATACTTTTGTTTTGCTTTCTTCTCTCGGCGGCGTGGAAAGCTTACGTACGACGTACTCTGTGCACGGGACGCGAGTAACGGCGTGATACATGACACGCGCGCGCGCTCGTTTCCTCTGTCTCCTGCGTGCATCTACGCGCGTGTGTGTGTATGTGTGTGTGCGATTTAATCGTGGTTTGTGCGTGTGAGAGAACGGCCAACCAAGTGATCTGTGACATCAGTGGTCCGATCGGTTGTCACTTGTCAAACCGACCGCATTCCTTGTCTTACCTCTATCATCCTTCCTCTCTTTCTGTCTCTCTATCTCTCTCTGTGTCTCGCTCTCTCTCTCTCTTTTGCTCTCGGGACGTTTCATGTTTGTCCCTTATCCTCTCTTTCTCTCTCTCTCTCTCTTACGAATTCCTTTCATCAGCATCCCTCTGTCTCTTGCCATCTCACTTTTGCTCCCTCTTTTATCTCGTTGCACTCATACCAACCAACCCTCGTGCCGACCACGCAATCCGATCTATTTCCCTCCCCTTCTTTCTCTCCCCCACCAGCCCTCCTTCCACAAGTACTAGCAGCAAAACCCCCTCTCCGTTTAACCCTCGCGGTTCTTCCCTCTCACCCTGTCGTTTCTTCCATCCACCATATCCACCTCTTTCACCCCTGGCCGCCCCCTTGCTCTCTCATCAGTGTGCCAGCTTCCATCCTTGCCTACCAGCCATTTTCTCTCGCTCTTTTTAGTAATGGAGCCAGTGGCGTAGCCAGGATTTCTCCCCACACGCTCTAACATACTGTGTTCATCGAGGGACAAAACGTCGAGGATAGCGTACTATTAGAGACACTCTCGATGTACTCGTAAGCGATGAACCACCCTCGATACCTTCATAAATCGATGCGAGTCTTTATTGTTCTTTTAGAGAACGATACATTATCCAGTTTTCGAAACTCCGTCGGAAAAGACTCCCGAAATTCTCGACGCCCGGCATGGCTACACCACTGGCCAGGACCCGCGCGGAACCATTCGTCCATCTCTTTCGAGCTAGCAAAGTGCACACTTACAACCGTTCCCTTTCCCCTTTTTGTCCAGGGTGGTACCAGAATTCCCCCATTTCACCCTTCCTGGTCGCCTCGCTGTCGGCCCGAAAACCGAGGGCTTTGAAGCTGCTAGCACGACCGGTACGGGTTGTACCCTACCCGCCACCCTTCCAGCTCCTCACCGTGTTCCAGGCCACCCCCGCTGCCAATCGGCAGCCCCTGGGTCCCCAGGCTGCCACCCACTACCCGCCGATACACCCGCCCCGCTCGCTCCGCTCACCGCGACGACCGCAGACACAAAAACAATAACAAATCGATTCGCGAGGGCAATGGGAAGGGGTCAGCAAGGTAGGACTCCGGATGAGGAAAGAGGGGCAGGGTACACCACTGTACATCTCTGTCTGTCTCTGGTCGGTGCTCTCCCTTCGTCGCCGCCGCCCGCCTCTCTTTCCCTCCCATGTTCCACCACCCATCCAAACCACCCCGCGTTCGTCCCTCTTTCTGGATATTGTATAGAGAACGTTATGCTAAAGTATGCATGTACGAGGGTCGGTCCAATGGTCAGGAATCTCGCGAGTTCGTTCTGCGGCAGCACGTATCCGGACGTATTTCTCTGGACTCGCGGCTCGCGGCTCGCGGGGCCGCGTGTGCACGGCCACGATCACGATCCACGATCACGACCATAACCAAGACCACGACCACGACCACGACCATCGTCCACGTCGCTCTCTCTCGTAGCCGCGGTACCACTGCGTAATTTCCGGTCGACCGGTAACCGTGGAGGGATCGGCCAGCTTCTTGCTCGTACCGGGCCGCCGTGTTACCGGGGGATGATTTACCCGTAATGACGATCGGCCTGAATTGCGGTAGGCCACCGGACGGGCATCCGTAAGAGGAATCTTTTATTACTCCATCGCTGACTTCACCCGGGAATCCCATTGCCGCCCGGTCTCTCCTTATATTCTCTATCCTTAGTCTCTCTATCGTTTCTTCTTTCTCCCTTGTTTCGACTTTTTCAGTTCTCTTGCCCCGTTCCCTGCCATTTCGGCTAGCTTCTTCTTCGCTCGCCTGCAATTTCTGGCCAATGCACAACGCACCGCTCTTTGTTCTAAACCCTTTGCACTCGGACCTGTTTTAACTCGAAAATTAAACGTTTCTTTCTCCTCGATAGGAAATTCGTATAATACTCCATTGTTTAGGAATTGACTAGATATACCGACACATTCGATTACGTAAACAATATTTTTTAATAATGATGCAGCAATTTTTAGTGCCGCTTCAGATGTCTCCATTCGAGTGCTAACGGGTTCACACTAGATAATTTTCACCTCGTCAGAATTACGAGATGATCCATCAAATACCAAATCAATGTTAATATTGTTTTATTATTTAATATTTGAGTATTCTTTCCATACATTCTCAGCGTCGTTATCTCCACACATCGTAAACTTAGTTGTCTAGGGTTAACGATCGGATCGGAATCTGTCTTAAGGCTACACCGTTTGCGATTTCTACTTTTATTACCGTTTCCCTGACTTCACCCGGGCGCCGCACTGTCGCCGAGTCTCCCAGATTATTCCAGTTTTGTCTCCTACTTTTTCAGTTTTCTCATTTCGTTCCCTGCCGTATGGACAAGCTTCTTCTATGCTCGCTTCACTGTGCCCGGCACTCGCTCACTCGCGATGCACGGCACTGTTTTAATGATCGCTGCGGGATCAAACTTAAGGCTGCTGCGATTTTCTATTTTCTATTGTCGCATCCTTTTTTGCTTCCTCGTGGCTAAACTGCTCGAGTGTATTCGCATGCTTGTGTGGTTGTCGACGGAGCTGCTGGAGGCACGATAACATCGTTGATAGCTTAATGTTCTGTTATCCGTACGCTCTGTTCTCTGGTGTGATTGAACGGTTTTCTCGCCGATCAATCGAACCGAGGCGCCGAAGTTAGACTGCAGATACGAATCTGCGAAATGGAAAATTTTTATTTCACCGAATTACAAAATATACTTGCGAGGGGGTTACCTAATCGTAATACGCCGATTTCAATGAATTTTGGTATGACATAGAACTCAAAAAAATATATGACACGTATTTTTTTTAAGGGGATGAAAATAACTGGAAGTTGGCTGGAAAATCCTATTTTATTGAATATCTCCGAAAGTATTAGGCCTAGACAAAAATTTCAATATCCAATTTGTGCGTCTTTGAATGCCGAAGCTTTTTATTTAAAAGGATTTTTAAAAAATTGTTTTAAAAATATTTTAGACATTATTTTGTTTTGTAACATTTTGCGATAAAACATTACAAGTTTTTCATGAAAATTTGTGTACACGGTCTACATACTTTGATAAAAAATATAAGGAAAATTGTTTTAGTTCCGCGGTTGTAATAGTCATATTATGTTCCAACGCTTATGCGAGGTACGGTGACAACCGTAATGGAAAATTTGTTCGAGTAAGGATAACTGTTTATTTGGCGTTGTTTCCTCGTTAAAAGTAATGTAATAGTCCTGGAAAGGGCTGATTTATCCGTTTTATATAGGTTTTCTATCAATAAAAAAGTAAGGGGCTTGATACTTTCGAAGATATTCAATAAAATAGGATTTTCCATTCCAACTTTGAAAGACATTTTCACCCCTCAAAGAAAGATCTCAGCTGCCAGAAAAAATACGTGTCACATTTTTTGTGTTCTATATCATACTAAAATTTCATTAAAATCGTTAATACTTTTTCTTGTTATGTCAATAAGGTATTTTATTTTGTACCATTTTGTCTATTCATTTTACATTCATAGTTTCGTCGCATGTTCTAGTTCGAGAGTATACGACAAAAATAACAGTCAAAATTCGCATTCCTGAAGGACTTACAAATCGAGAGAAAGATACTTAGATTCTGCTAATGATCTATGCTACAGATCTCTATGTACAATAAAAAATTTTATGTGTGAAGGACCAGATATTATTTTAGCACGTTTTCGTTGTTTAATAATTTTAGTTTATCGTTTGGAATCACAGCTATTCATTTCGATCATAAATTCGTGAAATGCATCGTAAAGTCTAAATGTAAAAAACCTTTCATTAAGAACAATATCATGCCCTTATTCAAATTATTTATTGTACTTTGCTCGTCATAATTCGAATGTTGGCGTGGTATTGTGCTTATTGTATCACCGGAATATTTTAAACAATTTTTACTGTTAGGTCATCATTAATATTAATATTAGGTGGGTATTGTATTTCTGCCCTATTAGAATGTTGGCATGGTATTGCGTTTATTGTATCACCCGAATATTTTAAACAATTTTTACTCTTAGGCCATCATTAATATTAATATTGGGAGGGTATTGTATTTCTGCCCAATTAGATATTCAGAATTTACTGGTCGACATAACAGAGAATTATGTTATTGCATTATTTTGAAATTTAGTATTTTACATATCGATCATATAATATTAGGGGGGCGTGCGATACAATTTTGGTAGCCATGTTGAACTGCACTTAACGATAAGAGATACCATCATGATAATTCTGGTTATTTTTGTAGAACGCCTTACAAAGGGAGTAATTATATTTACAGTTGAAATGCAAGCAATTCATTCTGACGAGGTTATAAAGAATTGTAATAAAAGATAGAATAAGAGAGAGATCAGGAATAAGTAAAAACAAAACATTCAATTATACATACTATAATTATAACGTCAAGAAAACAGAAAAAAAATAATAAATTATTTTCCTTTAATTGATAAAAGAACATATTAAATGATCATTACTAGACTTCGGATTTTATGCACTTATGACAAGAATGGTTCGACCAAATTCAAAACAGGAAGAATATTCAAAACATTCCAAAACAATGTTGCATTGCTTTTAACTTATTAAAATGATTCTGTAAGTTGTGTCTTGGGGCTCTTGTATTTTGTAGCGAACGCTGACTATTTTAATATTCCATAAATATCAGTGTAATTATTACAAATGAAATGTATACATGTAATTTCTAGAGTGCGGAGTTTATGCATTTGTAGGAAAAAGTAGTAGAGGTATAATCTAAAACAGCAAAACCAAAAATTTAACAGTTGTGTTGTATTATTTTAAGCATATTTAACGTATTAAAAAAGAAAATACCTTAATAAGAAAATTTTTAATTTGCATAAAGATCCGCAGATTAGTAATTTCATTTTCTTTCGTTACCGTTTGTCTAGCGTTCAAGAGTATATGGACACTTGTTCAATTCTCCTTCTGGAAGAAAAAGAATCTTCAAATTTCATGCGATAGCGTACGTGAAACACTTTTTGGTGTGATATTAATAACTGAGCCGTTTATTTTGAAAATGGCCCAAGTCCATTTATTATACAAATTAAAAATATACATATACGATACCAATGTATCACACTTCTTAAGTGTATTCAAGAATAATATGTGTCTTCTTACCAAGAATGGATTTAAACCACTTTCAAAATTAACTAACAAAACTATCTAAGTTTTTGTCTAGATTTGTCATAAAATTTGAAACAGCCATTCGATATAATTTAAAATGCTTCAAATTCAATAAACAATATCCACATTATTATTCATTTCATTACAAAACTTAAAAACACCATTTATGCAATTCAGGAAATCTTCTAACTATATAAATTACAAAACAATTTACTCCTCCTTCACATTTTGTATATGCGGGAGGCATTTGGAGGAGTTACGGTGCTCCGGTGATCATATCTTTGTATTTCGCTGTTATAATTTGTCTTGTCTTTTTAGGATTTTAATATCTTATAGAAAATTTTATATGGTTCATTTCTCAAAAAACACATCCAGCATATTTTTAACCAATTTATTGTTTCTGTTTTAGAATTCTTTACCCTTTTAAAAATTGTATTCTTCAAAAATTTTGTTGATACGAAACCTTCTTGTTTCATTTCATTTAAGATGATAACGTTATCTTGGGGGACAAACAGCAAATTATTTTTTTTTAATGACATTTCTACGACGCTAAAATGTCTCTCATTCGATAAAAACTAATGTCCTGATACAAAGAATTTAGGGTCCATGATTTATACATTATGTTCAACAGTTTGAACAATTTTTACAGCTACTTTAATATTTTTACTGGAGTATAGAGGTCTAGACAAATGGACTTAGGCCACTTTCAAAATCAAAATTCGTATCATTCTGTTAATCGGCTAACTTCCTTTTTACAATATCTTTGTTATTTTTCAATATATTAGTTACAATTTGCTTCAGAATGACAAGATAACGTAGAAATGTAAATATTAAAATTGTTAGCTTGATTTTTTTTATGGGTCACTTTCAAAATAAACGGCTCAATTAATTAAAGAATATAAAAATTATAGGCTATATATACATAGATTTGTGTCTCTAATATAAATATATTAAATTCGTATAATCTGAACCAATCGATATTTTTAAAGGATGATTATCGATCGTCTACTTATTAATATGTCTATTTCGGTAATCCGAAACTGTCGATTACCGAAGATTGTTTCGTAGATTTGAGAAACTCAAACATCAGAAAATGTCCGGCAACTTCCTCTGCTACTTTTGAATTTTTCAAACGTCATACAGATAGAAATAGTTGCTTATCGGAGGACCGTTAATAAGACGTTTCGTGGTTATTCCATCTTTAACTTCGCTAACAGACAGCTTCCTTATCCATCACTGCGATACTTGTCTGAGTTTTTCGATTCATTACCGTTCCCCTTCTTTCATTACAGTTTCGCGTAGATATATCGACTAACTGTCACTGGCGTTGCATCAGACTAAATTTCACACACGAAATTCTTAGCTGGCAGCGTTCGAGATAGACAGGTTTATTAGTCGATGCATTTATCGCGTTATTTTTATCGGGAGTACAGCATCGCGGAAACAGGAGCACGCGGTAAACTTCCGTAATCAAAAGTCCTCCGATTCATTTCGTGGTTTTCCTATTTTTTTTTTTTAATGGAAACGGTCATTAAAATGATTACCGTTTTCCCAGATAGTTTCACGAGTAATGAGCGCCGACGAAGTTTCCCAAATAATGAGTACAGTGCTTGTCCATTGCGGGCTCACTTATTAAACGTTACAAAATGCGTTGCAATTAAAGCGACCGACCATCGTGAAAAATCCATTCGGCTTCATTTTGATACCGACAGAAAAATGGTTAAGTCTCTCGTTCCCGTTGTGACCACACCACACCGCTGCGTAAATTTTAAATTATGAAATAAAATATTACCGCTACCTGAATTTTCATATCTTTATTTACAATATATGTGCTCGTTAGTTTGATATTTAATGTACTGTCTGCTACTTTTAATCCACTGGAGTAACACAATTAGGCGGGTCTTTTAAGTTAAAAGTTTTAACACGTTAGATTGTCGATAGTCAGGGTGTAAATTATGGAGTTGAAAGTCAATATTCGAATGGCATTTAATAATTATATGACAACTAATTTAAAAATGTCAGTATGTTGTCCGATAACATAATTTTTATAAAACATGTTGTTTTGTTTATATTATTTTTACACTCTTTGTGATATGTCTGCAAATCTAAATTGTTGAGTTTCGAGTTCCTTAATTTTTTATTATTATTATATTTGTTGTGTTTAGGTTTCGAATCATTAGAATTTTAACATGGTACATAGAGGATGTGTATATTTGTTTAGTTTGCGACTTGTCGCCGGGTTGAATCAAGATTTTGTGTTCTTGACCACATACGGTTAGCTAGTCTATTCTGAAAAGGATTGGAGTGAATGGGTGCCAAAGATGTAATATGAAGGCAAAATCCACTTTATTTTACTTGCTCGCGTGGCGATGCTTACAGTTCCAATTTTATGCGTGAAAATTAGGGGTGTGAGGCTAGAGCTCGGACTTTTACCCGGGTATATGAGATACTCGGAAACCCGAGTACCCATGAGATACCCGGGTAGAGCAAAACTACCCGGGTATCTCATGAGATAACCGAGTATCCGGGTACCCGGGTATCTCATAAGACATAAGTCATAAATGATTTTGTGCAATTTAAAAAAATAATGAAATTAAAAGAACGTTGATATATTAATTTAAATTGATTAAAATCGTTCAAGAAAATAAGTAATCGTAATATATCGTCTGCTTTTTCCTATTGATGCAAACGATTTTTATTTTGCATAAAAATCCACAGTGTATTCATGAGGTACCCGGGTACTCGGGTAATTTTTGTTTACCCGAATACCCGATTATCCGGGTAATGCTGTTTACTCGAGTACCCGGGTACCCGAGTAATTTTTGTTTACCCGGGTATCTCACGGGTAACCCGGGTACCCGGGTATCTCATAAATCACAGCTCTAGATAAAATCCACTTTATTTTACTTGCTCGCGTGGCGATGCTTGCAGTTACAATTTTATGCGTGAAAATTAGGGGTGTTCGGGCCGCCCGATTTTCGGGCTCGGGTCGGGCTCAGACTTTCGGGCGAGTTTGATTCGGGTGCCTGAGGTACCGCGCGGCCCGAGAGTTTCGGGCTGCCCGAGAGAGTGACTCGCTTCTCGTCGGACGCGTTCGGATATGATCGGACAAGTTCGGACGAGCGAGTTATCGCGATACCCGAGAAGTTTTCGGCGAGAACACAACTAGAACAACTCTGCGTTACACGTGAATAATTAAAAATACAATATTTCTGGTATTCTGATGAATTTGTTACGAATGAACTTGCATATGTTATTATATATTCGCTCGTCCGAATTTGTCCAATCATATCCGAACGTGTCTGACGAGAAGCGAGTCACTCTCTCCGGCAGTCCGAAACTCTCGGGTCGCGCGATACCTCATGAAGTATCAGGCACCCGAGTCAGCCCGCCCGACGATTCGGGCGCCCGAAAATCGGGCGGCCCGCACACCCCTAGTGAAAATGCACGCGTGATCGATTATATTGACTTCAGACTTCGGTCGAGCGAGCAACGATTAACGAAAATCAAGCAAGCCGTAATGGCTTTGTTTCACTTCGTAACGAATGGTTTTGAATTGAGGAGTCAGCCTTCCGGCAAGGGAGGGCCTTTAAATATTCGGCGAATGACCCGATATGGTCATATGTGATTGGCGCAATATCGATGTAACGATCGTGTGTTACGCAACCGTTTGGAGTTTCAAATTGTAGACATTAACAGCCGCGGTGCCAAAGTCAAAACAATAGTTAAAAATTAAAAAACAGCATTTTTTCTTTCACTCTTGTATATAAGCAAGAGCTACACAATTTGAAACTCTGGATCTTGAACAATATTTCTTTTTGCTTCTAATAGAAGAGTTCTAGTAATCCAAATTAACTGAAATGAAAGACTCGTGAATGAAATATTTAAACTATAATAAACGTAAATAAATTAAACATACAGGGATAATAAAATGTTGGCAATTATATTATAATACATGAAAAAATTGATCCAAGATGAGAGCTTAACAAACTCAAGTTATCGTAAAACTGACAGATATATTTTGAGTAATAAAAAATAGATAGCCGATTAAAAATTATTAAATCTGTGCCACCCTTTCGCAATAATTACCTAAAACTATTCTAGTAGGAATTCGATAAACGAATATAATGAAGACATCACGTGAGACAAATTGAGATCCTGCAATTAATCAAAATTTCAGAAAACAATAAATTAAAATTAGAGCTAAGATTTTCATGGCATAGGAAATTCATTTATAAGGAAACAGTATTTATACATACACGTCCACGCATCACTATTTATTGGTTTTTCCATAGGATTTTTTCAACGTGACAGGTTTAGCATTATTTACGTGAGATTACATCATGCGAAATTGCGTTATTAAAAAGTAGTTTGATGTAAATACGTTTTAATTAACTGTTTTTTCTGATACTTAAAAGATAACGTCGGATGAGTACTTTTTTAGGCACTATATTTCTATTAACGTTTACGCAATCATTTTTTATTCTGCTTGCGTTTTGTAAAGTTTGAGTTCAGTAATATTTCATCACACTAATCGTACGCAATTAATAAACAACGGATCTTTTATGTAAAATAAAATATTTATGCATAATTTTCAGGAAAATGAAGCTGAATAAAAATTCATTTCTTATGTAGATAATATTAATTCTTTTATAAAATAATGTCTTCATGTTTCTATATTTTTCGAATTTTTTTATTGCTTTAAGCTTCACCGACTCATTTTTATCACGAATGCATAAAATCCGCTGTCTGGCAAGTTAATATTAAGTTTTTCTTCATGTACACTGTGTAGCGATATATTACGTCAAACATTGTAGAGGCGCAAATCTGATGGAATTTTTTGTAGAAAAAACTTTCGTTTGTGGCAGTCCATCCTTATTCAACTAACTTTAGACTACCAGGTATTGTTTATAATCTGAAACAACTCGTAAAGCACTGAGATACGTAGAATTTGAAATTTCAGGTAATTGTCGACCAACACTTCAGTAAAGATTCATTGTACTTACTCTTGCAAACATTCAAAATATTTCATTATCCTTAATTTGAAGCGTACTCTGATAGTAACTAGGTCATGATAATTTTTTGAAGTTTCAAGTATCTACACGACCGTTTTTAATTAACTCGTCGGACACTGTAACAAATTTACTTCGTTCGAACATTTTGGTTGTTAAAATCAAAAATTTTATATTGCATATACACTACCGGCCAAAAGTTCGGAATCACTTGGTGATTTTTCTAAAAATCAATATCAAATATTATCTTTATTAAATAATTAATTAGTTATCGATCGTAATTTATCTTTAGGATATTATGAATTTTTATTCTCGATACAAAGGTTCGATCATTTTTCTACACAACAAATAGCTATTTTGTAGTTATACTTTTTTTCTTTATTAGGAATTATCTTTATTATATTTATAGTACTATCAATATCAAATAAAAATTACAATAACTTCCCTATATAATCGGGAAGTTAATAATATCAAATATTATCTTTATTATATTTATTATATTATCAATATCAAATTAAAATAATATCAAATATTAACTAGTTGAATAACATTACTTAACAGATTTCAGCATTTTTTTATGTCTATAATGCTCTTATATAGTTATATATTCAGTGTAAGATAAATTCGAAATGCACTGTTCGAAAGGGACATCTTTGGCAATTTTTATAAAAAGCATGGAAAAATGTCAAACTAGAAACATTCGAGAAACTAATTGCCAGGATATCCTGAATATGTCTGACTGTTATTAAAAATATAGGCCGAGTTTTTAATGAAAGAGCAATTTGAATAAAAATACGCATTCCTTGATAAAAAAGCAAATAATGCAAAATGTAAAACATACTGATCGTAACTTTTTGGCAAGTTAATCTTCCCTGGTTGCTCTAAAGGCGCGTTCAGTTCTTCTTATAAACCTCCCGTTTTTCTGAATTTACGTGATTCCAAATTTTTGGCCGGCAATCAGAGTCGGGTATTAATTAATTAAAATTTTAACCGAGATTGATTGATTAATGTGTACGATCAGAAGAGGTAATCATTGAAGAATGGACGATTGATTCAATCGATTGATGAAGTTGATCGTCAGTAGTTAATTAAGAAAAGAAACCATCGAAAAATCAGAGACTGATTTAATCAATTGTTGTAGTTAATCGCCACACAGTCTACTTATAAATTGTAATAAGGAGGGAGAGAGAGAGGTATCTCAACAAAAACTCAGTTTACATTTTTTTCAGTATGCATACAGTATTGATTCCGTATTTCATTTCGAAATTTCAGCAGTTAATCAATTATCCGATTGACGATCACAATTGAGAAGAATGTAATCGTTAACCAAAATTAACGACTAAAGTTTAATTGTTAATTGCGATTAACGATTGAAGTAGAAATTTATTCGTCAATCGTTGATTAAATTTTTTCCTAATTCTGCCGGGAGTGTACATCTTGTAGATGAATTAACATTTTAAATTTTATAATTTATTTTAATGTAATCACATTAATTTAATATAAATTTACTATTATTATTCAGTTGTTTTTCAGTTTTCATTTAAAATGATAATAATAATGAATATTATAATAATACAATTACATTACAAGTAACAAGTGCCTACCTTTTCTGCATTAGCAGCCAGTATCATTCTTGTGATTTATGTTTTTATTATGCAATAGTGAATGAGCACAATTTATATACCATATAATTGACGTAACAGATACATGAATAAATTAGTACAATTTGCGTAAATGGCGAAGTGCGGGGTAAATACAGTACTAAAACGTAACGGTGAAAAAGCTAATTATATTAATATTGTTTGCATACGTGGGCGTTAGTATAATGGTTCACATGCATACAGATGTAGGATGCACATAAATACATTTCTCCATCACAAGACATAATGATACAAAGTTTTTCTTTATTGTCTTAAGCTGTTTATATTTTTATAAAATATGTAGAACTATATATACGAATTACATTTTAATGATACAGATGAAATACACGGTATTGTAAAACACCAGAGATATCGACTGCTCTTTTGTTTGATGAAACGAATTATTATGTTAATTTTACCGTAATATCGAAATGCATAGCTTCAATTTATTCCAAAATCGTAATACGTAATTTAAACCACATAAGGTGTTCTAAAAAATTCTTCAAATCGGAAATTGATATGATACTTCTTTTTGCTTTAAAGAATAGCAACTGAATTATGTAATCGCTACGGGATAAGACTGCACTATTACACAATTATATAATTATATATTTATTATGTATTTATTATATAATTATACATTTATTATATAATTATACATTTATCATATAATTATACATTTATCATATAATTATATATTTATCATATAATTATATCTTTATTATATAATTATATCTTTATTATATAATTATATATTTATTATATAATTATTATACTATGGATGTTTATGCAATTTTCAATTTTTTGCACACAAATTTTAAGAAAGTGGTACCACTTGAAATTCTATTTGCATTTGTAATAGCATTTGTAGATGCAAAATAAATAAAAATCGTACTAAAAATTCTATTGAATTTATTAATCCGGGATTTATTGAAAATTTTTGTAAGTCGTAAATGCATAAAGATCCGCAGTCTATTCATTGATACTTTTAATGTGGTGAAAATAATACATTAATACTCTTAAAGTCTTTTAATATTTTCACTGTTTTATATTGCTCATTTTTGTTATAAATGCACAGAGAATCCGAAGTCTACTAATGAATTTTAGTCATTTCACATACATAGTACAGTGAATCAATAGAACTTTTACACACTTGGATTTTTCGAGAGGTAACTTCCTGTTCATCAATACATTATAGCAGATATAATGTACAGTTTTTAATGCTTTTAAATACTATATTTGTTCAGAGTTTCAACTAATTGGTGCCTGGGAGCTGAGAGTAGTTATTCAAATGAAGTTGAAACGGACGAACCAGAGGAACAGTATTATTCATATAACGATATTCTTGTTATATACAAACGATCGTAATTTTATTTTTACCTTCGATCTTCTGTATCGTCTGAAAAGGAGTTTACAGGAAGCTGTGCTCGCATTCGTGTAACTCATTACGAGAATTCATTGTAATCCTCGTTCCAGCTTGTTCATATATTGGGCGAAAAACATTGAATGAAAATTATCTTCAATAATTTATTAAGTATTATATTGACGGAATTAGCGCGAAAACAAATGCATTAACGCGAACGCGATAATTATGTTTTTACGGCACGACTTTGAATTATTTTCATCAATTATTGATATTTCTCCGCAGCCGCCATCGCAGAGAACGCAACTTTCAACTCGTCGCATTATATAGGAATATTTATTTTGCATTTTCGGTATCTTTACGTTCCATTTTCTATATTTACCGATTGTATCATTCGTTGCAATGCAATTTATGATTAAAATATTTGCTAGAAAATGCGAATTCCATCTACTTGAACAAATTCGATCAGTGGTATTGGGCTGGCGAGAAAATAATTTCGGTATTTTGAGGTGAAATAGAAAAACTCAATTTTTTTCACCAATGAACTATAATCAATAAAATATTTTCCATTTTGTACAGTGATCTTTTTTAAACTTTCTGGTAACTTCGCAATTCCGCGCTCATGAAACTTCTGGTAATTATCGACAAAAAGCTGATCCAAATGCGATTTTTTAGGTCATCATCATTCCACCTTAAAATACCTCAATTATTGGTATGGTAAAAAAGTAATTTCGGTATTTTAAGGTGAAATAAAACTGAATTTTTTTATTCGAGTGATGAACTTTAATCAATGAAATATCTTCTTGTTTGTTCTTCTTGGCAAAAGATCATCGAACGAAAGGGTTAATATCTTATTCATTAAAGTTCATTGCTTGAATAAAAAATTGGGCTTTATTTCACCTTAAAATACTTACCATTATATACTTACCACTAAAACAGTACATTTCCAGTTTTAAAAGCACAAATTCTATACTTTATGTAATCCTAGGAAATTAAATTTTCATTCATTGTTGAAATTATTTGAAAATGGGCAGAAAAGACCCCATAAACATTGGGATTCATAACATAAGGGTTAACATTTGTATGGTTCTTCTGAGCTTTTACAAAAACCTAACACTTTATTAGTATATGCAAAATTTTTGATTTTATCATTTAATTAGCCATAGGTATTCTCTACGATAAGGATTCCTCATAAATCAGTTAAAAACTGCTCCTCTCCGATTGTCTAGCAACGATCAAGATTTCAAATGCTAGCAGACTTAATAAATTATTAAGTATGCTTCTATTCCCGTCTTCGCCGAGTATTCTCATCTATTTTTCACCAATAAAACTCGTCCAGCATAATAGATATCCCGACGGAATAATCTGACAAATATCGTCTTATCCATTAACTGTTTTCTATTCTCGGTCCCCTGTTAAACGTATTTACAGCCATTTCTGATAGTCTCGTAGAACGACTTGTATGAAATGTGATTAAAATCTTTGGCTATTCATCATTCAACCGGTTTGTTAAACTCTTTTCACGTTTCTCGGTCTTATAAGTAACTTGATTTAACTCTTTGCACTTGGAGCTATTTTAACACGAAAATTAAACATTTCTTCCGACTTAGAATACTTCCATTTCCTTTTATTTATTCGAATTTTATGGATATGAAATTGGCATAATACTTCGTACAATACGTTTAGTAATTAATTAGATACTTAATAATTAGAGGTTTGAAATATTCGGGTACTAATATAAGTTAAGGTGATTATATGTGTAATGCTATTGCGAAAGGGTTACTGTACTCCGATTTTCATCAAATTTAAATATGTTGTAGATTTCGACTTATTGAACAAGTTTTTCCTGTTCCAATATAGGGGAGTCGCTATTAGTTTTCGAGATATTCGCAAAAAACTATTGCTAATACTGTATTGAATTTTTTATATTCCTGCACGCTCTGTGACAACGTAAGGCTGTTGCGGCGCGGCGTCTTTTTACTTTTACTATCTATAAAATCCACTATAAAATCCAGGAGTTATCGTTCAAAATTGGAAGCTTACCATATATGTGTATCACCCTATAAAGAGTGAGACCCTGTTTTCTTCCTCATCCCCACAACGTGTTTACAATAAAATAGTAAACAGACGCCTCGCCAGATCAGTCTTACGTTGCCACGGAGCATGCAAGAATACGGAAAATTCAATACAGTATTAGCAGTAGTTTTTTGCGAATATTTCGAAAACTAAAAGCGACCCCCCTATATTGGAACAGGAAAAGGTTGTTGAAAATGTGTTGCTGCATAACATATTTAAATTTCGTGGAAATCGAGGTACAGTGACCCGATTGATTTGACAGTAAAACTTAACCTAACTCTTTCGCCATAATTACCTAATGTTGCTTTATAATTTTTCAGTTCAATCTTTTATTATCACTGGTAGGCACAGAATGATTTTTGTATTTTTAGTGTAATCGATTATCAAATTTCGTGAGGTAGAAAAATATCTTAGAATATATTATGTGAAATAATGTTATTTTACTCTAAATTCGTGTGCAAGAAGCATAATTGTTCTATGTTACAACTTTCTTATGTGGGCCTATATTCAAGATTTAAAATAAATACCTTAATAAAAATTATACTATTCAAATACGTTACGTGTTCTAGTAATTACGTTGCGACGAATTAATTACTAATAATAAATGATAGAAAGAAGAATAAAGATAGAAAAAAGAAATTCTCAAAATGATTGAGAAACATAAGTTATAGATTATAATCGCAATAAATAAATTAAAGTAAAATATAATAGTGTACAGTAGAAAGTTTATTTATAACTTTTAATGAATCATAGGTAAAAAAACAAGCTATTAATTACTGAACGAAGAAAGCCATAAACTGATTCGTATTGTTTCTTGATTTAATTTTAATTTAATTCTTTCGGTGTTCAGTTGTGATCCAAGTGAGATTCGGAATGTTTTATTTGTGATATTTATGAAAACTGTAGTGACTCCACCGATATTCAAATCATTTATAATACGAATACAATATCAGTACAAGTAACATAATACGCATAGCATTGGTATATGTAATATGAATATGATGTAATGCAATATGAATACCAGAAGAAGTTGAAATTTTTTAATAATATATATTGCAATCTGTTACGTGTGGAATATTTTCAAGAATATTTCCATAAGAACAAACAGAAAAAAATTTCTGTTTGAATGAAATTATTAAATATAAAAATGGAACATTTTCTACAATAGGGACACATATTTTGTTCGTCAATATAAAAGTTCAACATTAAAACAAATACCGAATATTATTGAATAAATAGGATATGCATACGAGTAATAAATAAAAATTTAATTCATAAATATTATAGTAATTATAACAAATATATACTTAGTGAAAAGAATTGTTTAGAATTAGCACCAATCAAGCAACTGATTTTTTTACACTGACAATGGTAGGGAGCTGTTGGGAACAAAATTCTTAATGGCAAGGGAAGCAAACACTGGAGAACCAAAATGATTAGAGAAGGTTCTCCCGGGCGTTTATGGACAGCTTAAAAATTCGGAAAAATCCGGGAAACTTGGATGGGTGGTGATTCTAGATGCGAGAAGCAATCTTGGGATGAATTTTACAGATGGAATATGGGATCTGGAGTCTTCACGCCGCGGGTGAACTTTGGGGTGACCCGCGTCTCGCCCGAAGGCACCCTATTCTGCCTCCAAGCGCGACGCAGCTGCTCCCTAGGGCAGCGTTTGCCCTGAGCGCTCTCCACCGACCGGACATGGTGCCGTTACCACTGACATCGGCCGGACCACCATATGGACCCATGGAACTGGTCACGAAATCCTCCAAGGACAGGGATGAGGCGGAGAAAAAGGAGAACGAAAGGAACGACGAGCAGCAACGCGACGACAGCGAAGGAAACATCGAAAAATCTGACGAAAATGATAACCAGGTATAAGAAACATTTACTAATTATCAGACTGCGGATCTTTATGCATTTGTAGCTTCTGAAAATTTTCAAAAAATTCCGGAATACATCTGTCGACTGAATTTAGTCAAATTTTGATATATTTCAGATCTACAAAGACTACAAATCTATAATATATTTATATAATATTATTTATAATATAATGTATAATAATATATTATTAATATTAATTAAATAAATATATTTATTTAATGTTGCTTTAACATCAAAGGTCATTAGCAACACGGTACATTTTCTTACAATATTTTTCACATCTTAGTATCTTTGATATATTGGGCAAGATCGACAATGTGTTCCTCAGAACCTAACAGAATGGGTAAAGATCCAGGCAGTTTAGCATTTTTCCTTTTATTTTTATGTTTTTTTCATGTACTTTACATGTATCGCAGACCATGTTTTATTTTTTACTTAACAAAAATGAATGGGTTACTTCTGACAAGGAGAGTGCAAGGACGTTGTCACACCGATTTTATTGACACTCTGTATACTTATAGATCTCGATCTCCCATTTACGAATATATACCATTATAGACGCTAACGCTCAATATTTTTTGAGACATTCATAAACAAAGGTCTTACATTACTGCTTAAATCAGCTATTATAGAGGAGGTATACAACGAATATTTGTTTTAGAGGTATATAACGAATTAATTTCGGCTAATTTATTTATAATTTATTAATACGTTTGTTCTTTAACTTGTATATAAATAAATGTGCAATATCTTACGAGCAAGTTAATGTTACACAGCGAATTTATTTATAATTTATTAACCCTTTTGTTCTTCAACTTGTAATAAATGTGCAATCTCATATAGACAAGTCAATGTTACACAGCGAATAAATAATATAAATAAATATAAAAAAAAATTTTCAACAAACGAGAATCGAACCCTAGCCCACCGGGTGGAAGTCTCGTTGTATAAATACCACTTAAGAACTTTGTTTATGAATATCTCAAAAACTATTAAGTGTTCGCGTCTATAATGGTATATATTCGTAAATGAGAGATCGAGATCTATAAGTATACAGAGTCGCAACTAAATCGGTGTGACAATGTCCTTGCACTCTCCTTGTTAGTATCTTTGATATATTGGGCAAGACTGCCAATGTGTTCTCAGAAGCTAACAGAATGGGTAAAGATCCAGGCAGTTTAGCATTTTTCCTTTCATTTTCATATTTTTTGCATTCCAGTATAAGGTGATTTATATTAACTGGTACTTTACATATATCGCAGACCATGTTTTATTTTTTACTTAACAAAAATGAATGGGTTACTTCTGAGTGCACCATAACGAAGGACCGGATTTTGAGTGGCAAAAGTTTCCAAGTCCAATAGATCGTTAAATTCAAACGTCAATTTCTAGAATCAGAATTGGGCCATGAGAATTGTTACGATACGTGTGAAAATTTCAATAAAAGATCGATTTTATAATTGACTTTCTCTTTATTGCGTAGACTTCAGTTCCAAAGGAAAATAATGACAACGAAGATGCAGGGGAGGAAAGCGACAGCGGAAGTACAAACAGTTCCCACCGCTCGGCCAACAATAATCTTCCGACGAAGCTGCTTGATCCGATGGCTTACCTTGCTTTCGATAAGGTACGTTTCGAGTTTGATCGATTTCGCGAAGCTCAGTCTAAAAGAAGAATGGAACCGAGTAATTGGCAATCCATGTGAAAAATAGACAGCAATGTCGTAACCGAAATATGAAACTTAATCCGCTTGTGGACTGATCGACTGGATCTCAAATTAACTGAAAATCATTTCATTCAGTCAACGTCGTTTTGGGATCTGACTAATGAGCTACGAAATTATAGACTTTCCTATTAAGAATTCGGCGTATCGCCAATCAACTTTTCACTTTGCTTCAGTATTTTCGGACATAGATCGTAGAATCTTCATTCTTTATTTAATCTTTACTCCTTTCATTCGAAATAGAATGCCACTTTAATTTAATTATTGCACGGTAGATCTACTTCTAATTAGCTCATAACTTGTCTATGGTGTGAAAGTATTAGTTGCGGACAAAGTTTCTTCGTATTTTAATGCAGAAACGAATCTAGTTTTCTCCATATTTACAATGAAGTTTATTAAATCAACAATATGCCGTTTTGATCGACCACCTTTAAGGTGAAACCATATTAACAATGAAAACTTTGACAAATTTGTTGTTTTTCTTTAAACTATTATAGATTTAAAGATTCAAGCGTCCTCTGTACAACGAATTTTAAAAAATGGACGCAGTAACTAATCGATGAGGGCTTTACCCGACTAAAATTGTTCCTCGTTTCTGTTCCATAAAATAGTGAAAAAAATCGCACAACAATTTTTAAACAGTCGTTGTAAAGGGAAGGCTTCAATATCCAGAAAAATGTTTGGTGGTTTTTGGCACGTTTTGGACGTTTGAGGTAGCCAGTAAGTCAATCTTGATGCTAAGATAAAGAAATGTTTATATCTCGGATGTGGTTGGCTTTCAACGTATGATAACTTTCACTTTTTTTGGCTATTGTCACACCGATTTAGTTGAGACTGTGTATACTTATAGATCTCAATCTCCCATTTACGAATATATACGATTATAGACGTTAACACTCAATACTTTTTGAGATATTCATAAACAAAGTTCTTAAGTGGTATACAACGAGACTTCCACCCGGTGGGCTAGGGTTCGATACTAGTTTGGTGAAAATTTTTTTTTTCATATTAATTTACATTATTTATTCGCTGTGTAACATTGACTTGTCTATACGAGATTGCACATTTATTACAAGTTGAAGAACAAAAGGATTAATAAATTATAAATAAATTTGCTGTGTAACATTAACTTGTTCGTAAGATATTGCACATTCATTTATATACAAGTTAAAGAACAAACGTATTAATAAATTATAAATAAATTAGCCGAAATTAATTCGTTATATACCTCTAAAATAAATATTCGTTGTATACCTCTTCTACAATAGCAAATTTAAGCAGTAATGTAAGAACTTTGTTTATGAATATCTCAAAAACTATTGAGTGTTAGCGTCTATAATGGGAGATCAAGATCTATAAGTATACAGAGTCTCAACTAAATCGGTGTGACAACGTCCTTGCACTCTCCTTGTCAGTACCGTGTGTCCGACGTGTGTACCATATAAATTTTGAATGATTTTATTTTCGACACCCTGTATAATAAAGTTTCGAAATTGTCTTTTGAGCTGGAAGCGGTTGCTTCAGTACAATCAGTTGCTTCAATCAGTACAATGTGCGGTATCCTTTTTCTAATCGACCGTACTTATATTTCCTTTTCAACCTAAATCATTTGAATAACCTGTAACAATATTTCTATTGAATAACAGGAAGGGACTGTTACACCGGTTCTAAATGGCTGGGTCCTTGGAGCATACACCGCCATGCTGGGAAGACTATCGGCGGCGACTGCGGCTCTCGAGGCCTCAGAAATGCCCAACATCCCTTCCGACAGTGACTCGGAGAGCGAACATTCGTCTTACACTGAGAAGTATGCAATGGTTTACAAATTAACACATATAGAACGATTTAACACGTTAACCTTCAGTTACTCGCACTCCACTCTCTAGTAGTACATAACTGTTTACATAAAACTGTATATGACATCAACATAAATTAATTTTTATTGAATACAATAACTATTTCAATGCAAAATAAGTATCTGCTAGTGTAGGACGAAATACCTCCTTTCTTTTCCTCGTATTAAAACATTTTAATAGCTAACGTGGTTCTTGAACCTGAAGATTTAAATCCGAATCCAGCGTTTAGTATTCACAAAAATAGCTAATTGTTGTTGTAAATAATCCAACCTTTGCGTCGCGAATAAAAATTTGTAATATCCTGAAGTAATTAATTAATTAACTAAATTTAAAGTTTTGAGACTGTAAGTATCATATGCGAGTAATTAAAAGTTAATGGGATAGACTCGTTTTCAGGATACGCTTTCTCATTTTCTCGATAAAGCAAAGATGAGGCTTTTCTGTAGACAAAAGTGCTAGATAAAAGATCAGTCGAGGCCATAAGTAGACTGCGGATCTTTATACATTTGTAGCAAAATTGAGTAGATGGAACTTAATATTGTTGAAAAATTAAAAAAATTGAAGATATCAATGTATGATTTCTCCTCTATTAAAATCATTAAGGGAAGAAATAACATTTTAACGCAAAATAAGTATTTGCTAGTATAGTCGACACCTTTATTTGTGCTTTAAACACTAAATTTAAAGTTTTGAGACTGTAAGTATTATATGCGAGTAATTAAAAGTTAATGTGATAGACTCGTTTTCAGGATACGCGTTCTCATTTTCTCGATAATGCAAAGATGAGGCTTTTCTGTAGACAAAAGGACTAGATAAAAGCTCAATCTGGTCCTACTTTTAAGTTTACGGGTAGATAAAATTCAATATTGTTGAAAAATATTAAAATTGAAGATGTGAATGTATGATTTCTCCTCTATTAAAATCATTTAGGGAAGCATACTAACATTCAATTTGATTTCTATTTCTTGCAATCGTTGCAGGCAATTTTTATTTTGCATAACAATCCGCAGTCTATTCATAATTATTTGACTACTTGGCAGAATCGAATCTAAAAATTTATATCAACGTTATAACTTAAATTACTTTGAAGTAGAATTAATAGAAATGTACATGATTGACACAGAAGCATTATAATGCGTTACTTGTCAAGGACTTTATCAGTAAATATATGAACATTATTAAATACTTTGTTTATCAATATGTATTTTATTTTTATTCACAGTAATTGATGTTGAATATTGTCTGTATTATTAATTATTATTTGTATCACGATTTCTTCAGTATAAGTTACTGTGAGAAAGAAAGAACCACCCAGTATAATTATAAGATATAATGACAAATATTGTTTAAACATTTAAGGTATTAGATGATCCGCAATAACACATATTCTCAGAGCTATTTAATTAAACAGCGGAATCGTTTTTCATAACTTACTGTATTCTTATTTGATTTTTTTACACTTTTTTATTGAATATGGCCGGTTGTTTCTTTCTGTTGCACAGCAGTGTACATGCACGAGGGTAGGAAATGTCAATATTTAACGAAAAAAAAAATCATTCATATTAATTATTACTTTTCTACGAGTGTATAAAAGAAAGAATAAGACTTTTGAGTATTTTCGACTATTGAAAGACCTCATTTTTGTATTATCGAGAAATGAAAACCGGGCAGCCTGCACCCTTGCAATCTTAGAAAAACGAGTCTATTCCCTTCAGACTTCAGGCTTAAGTCAACAATTGAGTTCATAGAAATTTAAATCAGTGGTGGATTTATAGAAAATTATGTATTATATATTGAACAGTGGACAAAAAGGTGTGCAGGTTGTGGGCTTTTATTTAGCTCACCGCGGAATCGATAAAACGAAAGCGACGAATCTGTCGAACTCGAGGACAAATCATGCGTTTCGTTCGAATTCGTTTCTGATACTTCAAACATCCAAGATAAATCACCCTGTAAATCAAAGCAGTCGAAGGATATTGGATTGCCCTGAGTTATGAACGCTTCGCGAGTACCGATCGCGAAATTTCGGATACTTTTTTAATAGCACGGTGCCGCGATTGGAGAATTTTTTTAAAATAAATGTCGCACTGTGTTCGCTTCTCGCTGTTCTACGATAGAAAGAGGTTGAAATTGTTCGCACAGGCTGCGCTACAGTCTTTGCTCTGTAGCGTTTGTTGTTTTTTTTGCGATTAATATCGACATTTTATTAGTAGCTATTGCTTTATTTAATTTATGTATCTATTTAATTTACATCATTATGGAATATTGTTCTATATCAGGTTTACATAAGAAGGAACTAGTAGAAAGAAGAAAACAATACTTTCCTTTGAGAAGCTTCGTTTCTAATAAGAAGTACTGATGATTTCGGCGCAAAGGTTCGATCAGAAATTATATTAAAGCAATTTTGTTAGTTTGATTAAACTTACTATGTTTCGATCCTAATATGGATCCTTGTAAAGAAAGAGGAAACAACTGCGTCTGTATATTTTTAAAAGTTTTCAATATTAATGTACTGAAAACAGATTTAAATACAAAATTCAAAATAACGGTAATGAATCATCAAGACTTCTTGTTATAAACTACCTTACGATCGATAATCAACAAACACATTCGTTTCTAATGTATTGGGTTGGCAAGAAAGTAATTTCGGTGTTTTAAGGTGGAATAATACCGGATTTCTTTATTCAAACGATGAACTTTAATCAATAAAATATTTGTTTAGTGGGTTACATTAAATCATTTCAACGAAACAATGATTTCATTAGTTTTATTCATAAAAGTCGATTTTTTTACAAAATCCTGAGATCGTAGACAAATTTTGAAACCAGATTTAAAATCAGTGTGAAAAAATCTACAGGAAATGATGTATAGCATGTAAAAACAATATTTTTCGAAACCAAAACATTTCTGAAGTACTCTCAAATGGACACACAAATTCAGATCAACTATCTCTCGAGGTCAGTGGCGGATCTAATGGTAAGCGGACTAAGCGGCCGCGTGGGGCCCTGGGTTACCATAGGGCCCCGATTTCGCAACTTTCATTAAAAAAAATCAATTTATTTACGAAAAAAATAAGTTTATGAGAGTTTTCTTGCAACTGTATGTCTAACTTGAATTTCAAGGCTCCAAAACTTTTACTGCTTGGAGCCTCCATTTGACTTGAGCCTCCACTGCTCGAGAGAGAAAATAAATAAATAAATATAAAAATATAAATACTAAAATATATAATTTAATATATCTCTCTCTATGGCGTATGTTAGGTTAAGGTTAGATGTAAGTTAGTTTTAAGTATTTAGTAAGTAAGTTTGTATGTGCGGCGAGTGTGAAGAGAGGGTGCATGTAAAGTAACCCCAAGAGGATCAAATAAAAGTTATATATATATATATATATATAACTAACTATATAAAGTTATATATATATATTATATAAATTTAATATAGATTTAATATAAATTTAATATAAATATTATATAAATTTAATATAAATTTATATAATTTTAAATTTAAATATAAAGTATATATTAAATTTATATATAAAGTCAAAGTTGTATATAT
This sequence comes from Lasioglossum vierecki, assembly GCA_028455595.1. Classification (NCBI taxonomy): domain Eukaryota; kingdom Metazoa; phylum Arthropoda; class Insecta; order Hymenoptera; family Halictidae; genus Lasioglossum; species Lasioglossum vierecki. The sequence goes on from CM052341.1 coordinate 13,424,845, forward strand.
ATATATATAAATAAAAGTTATATATATAATATTAAACTATATAATATTAATATTATATAATATAATATATAATATTAAACTCTCAAAGTCTCTGGCTGGTTGACTGGGATTTACGAAAAACTCTGTGTGCGGGCACTGCATTCGCGAAATTTTGAAAATCGCAACTCAATTTGCAGATCGCGAGGAAGCAGTCCGAACGTGAGCAATGCTCATCGCGGTTATTCGTGCGGCTCCTGCGACGTGGTTGCACCAACGAGGCCAGCCCTACGAAAGCATATTGTCGATTGCCATCCACCCGTGACTAGCACGGAAACAGGAGAAACGAAAAGTTGTCCGTCCTCGGGCTGTGACTTCACAACGAGCAGCAGATGCGAAATGGAGACCCACGTGGCCGCGCACGTGGCACAAGGCATGACACCGACGGGGAAGAAACGTACACTGGCATTGCAACGCGTCAGGTATAGGTACTCAAAATTTTTCTGTAAACTTTAACCCTCATTTACTGATTTCTTTGAAACGAATTTACACGACTTTTGTATCGTCAATATTGTTCGTATCGAAGGGGTGTTAGTAATTGTTGTCAACGTGGAAGCTTGAAAACTCATTTTTTAACCCTTAGCACTCGAGTGGCGACTCAGAATGACCACTCGAGAAATTGCTATACCATTATTCATAGAATTTATTTTTATTATCATTATTTATGTATTATATACATTATTTTCATAAAATGCAAAAGATCGTATAGAATGGAATTATTCTAGGTCGGAAAAAATTTTTTAAATTTAATTTTTTAAATAAAATAGCTCTGAGTGCAAATGGTTCAAACACGTTCGTAAAGGGGGCCCACAGTTTGGCCGGAAAAAACTGGGACACCCTGCCCATGTGTCAGATTGTTCCATACGAAATGTTCGATTTTAGAATGCTACACTTATAAAACTTTTCAATCAAGAAATGCTGTTACACAAAACTTTGAGGTACAAAGTTAATCCTTAACACTAAACGTACCATGACCGTCAAATAACCGGTTAAAAATAATAAGATATATCAATATCGTACGTTGAATTTTAATTTAGATGTATAATTATACTTTCAACCGTTTGCCCTACGATTTATTTTTGTAGATCGTAATTTCTTAAAATAGGAGAGAATTTATATCTATGTTCTCCAATAGCTGCAGATTAAGAGTACCAATAAAAAATTTTATTTCGGTTTAAACTAAATCAGTAACATACATATATGTATTATTAGACTTCACATTTACTTTATATTTTTTAAATATCTACTAATATTCTCTGAATATTTAGCTTATATTGTTTAAACATTCGATTCATATTTCTTCAATCAATATTCAGATCCAATATTTTTCTCATATGAAAAAATGTGGCTTAAAAAATATTTTTACAATATTTGAAAAAAATATTTATCTAATAGTTTTGTGCTACTAGGGTAATATCTTATTTTCACGGTAATGCAATTAAGAAACTGGAAATTTGCACATAGACCACATTGGGTATAGAGAATTGCGTTTGTTTAATGTCATTGCTGAAAATCAGACATTTCATATGCAACAACCTAATTAATATTGAAACGGGAGGTGCGAACAAGTAGACAGATAAAATAATAATATAAAATTCGACTTATGATAGAATTTGAATGCGTAGATACGAAAGGGAGGAGTATCGGTGCTCGTTATGCTCGTACGCCTGCACCATCGAGAAGGCGTTCCAAAGGCATTTAAGGGCACACGCGAAGGGCACAGCACCAGAAACTAGGGTGAGCTGCGCCGTCTGTGGCGCAGACAGATCCTCCGAGGTCGATCTCAGCAGACACATGAGAAGGCATCGTGACGACCGATACTTTTGCTGCGACATTTGCATCTTCCGCACGGTTCAATTGAAAAAGGTAATATTTTCCTGTCTCTTTCCCTTCGCCCTCGTCGCCCCCGTCTCCGTCGAGTTATAGAAACGTTCGGAGCCAATTGAAATCGCGTAGAATTGAAAAATATACCGGCGAGTATAATCTATGGGCTCGGATTGTTTCTAGATTTCTATCCCTGCCACGCTCGTATAATCCCCCGGCGGATCGTAAATTCTACGCTATTCTACACCGGCCCTTTGAATTTTGTAGACTACCTGGATATATTCTGTGTCACCCTTAAATCAAATGTTTCGCATTGTGTAAACGGCCCGCGATCGGCGTCGGTGATCCTCAAATGTATTGGAAATCGATACAGGACTGGATGATATTTATATTGTTAATATGGAAAGGTTTAACGGGTACGGTATTTTGACTGTGCTGTTGGTTATTCGGTGACTATTCTGTTCAAGGGCATTCGTAGGTTATAGAATAACTGTACCGATTACTGCGGTATCATGCTTCGATCCAGAGGTG
>CM052341.1:13435639-13462287 GCA_028455595.1 Lasioglossum vierecki
GTGGTTTAACGATTCGTCACCCTCCCTGCAGCTACACGCAGGATTATCAATAAATCCAATGCGAACCAGAGAAAAAGCAACATGATAGTGGTTAGATCTACACCTGTTTATACTGACAATAGTTGAACGGGATAAGTTTAACTGAGAAAACCAAGGAACTCTAATTTCATTTTTTAAAAAAAACTGAAAATATGTTTTGCCCTTAAGAAGAAGGCAAAACAGAAATTATTATTGCGGACATTTTTTTCAATATTAGGGAAATCAGTGTAGTCGTTCTCAAGTGATGGGCTTACCAACGAACAGCATATAATTTTTATTTATATAAGAAGGTAGTAGATAGATAAATATCCGCAGTCCAAACATAACAGCGAGTTTCGACGCAGAACTTCAGATTCCTCATGTACCAGTGAGTCTATTGTTGCTTTAAGGAAAATTGCCTTTCGTGAACGGACGTAGAGCCTCCTCGAGCTGAGTAACGATTTATTGGCATTCAGTCTTAGTATACGGTGCATAATACGTGTAACAAAGGCTCTTTTTATTATATCGTATTGTCCGAGCGATCGATCTCAGGTGCGTCCGAGGTTTATTCGAATTAATTCTAGCAAGCTCATTGTTCGTAAATTGTCGTGCCAATAGTAAACGATACAAATGCGTGCCAAAGAAATAGCGAACGTGAAAAAGAAGACGGGAAAACGGCGTTGGTAGAACCGAGAAACAGAAAACCAGCGTTCCAAGAAAGAATGAGAGGACAGGAAGAGAAAACGGGGGCGAGGACGAGCCGAATTCGCTCGATTCGCCATTTTTCTCTCTTCTTCCATTTCCGTTAATCGGCCCCATCGTCGATGAAAGAAAGAAAGCCAAAATAAAGTTCCCGGAACGAAAAATGCCGATCGAGCAAACTCGTCTTGTATAAAAATTACGAACTAGTTGTTACAATCTTTTAACTGTTGAATTTTTGCAGTAGATGGTAAGTGTCTTAACGTATACCTTATATAAACTACACAATAATATATTCTATATTAATGTTTCTTAGATTTACGTGAGAACGAACGACCAACCGCCGGCTACTCGCTCGATCATCGTACGAATCGGCGCGAACCTCTCGAAAAGCAATACAACTTGCACGAGTTACGAATTTTCGACGAGAAAAAAAATATATGGTAAAACGTCAGAAAAGCCCCCCCTTCCTTTCGACATGTGACATACATCATTCTATTCGTTTCGACATGCTGAACACAAAATGTATATACCACTTTTGGAGCAATTTAATAGTTTTAGAGATATCCGTGAAAAACTGTAGTTACTATACATTGAATTTTGTGTATACGCCCTAGTAGCACAAAATATTATATACACATTCATATAATATTAAAAAGAGATTCAATCTCTTCTTAATATTTAAATATACATACAATATTTATTTTATATTAAGTAACAAATATTTCTTTTAAATATGGAGGAAATATCTATTTCATGTTACGAGAAAAATACTTTTTTCTAAATACAAAATGAATCTTTATTTAATATTAGAAATTGAATATTTTTTCCTAGTGTACAGATAATATTTATTTCATATTATGAAAAAAATATTGTTTTCTTAATATAAAATAAATCTTTATGTAATATCAGAAATTATATAAAATTATATAATATAATATGAAAATTTCTTAATTGTAATAAGGTCCTTTGGAAGATAAACTGGAATATTCCCTCAAGCAGTGCACAGAAAGTAATAGATATTCATAGTTTCTAATTTTTGTTATAACTTTTTCTTACATTTGAAAATTTTATTGAATGTTATTTAAATATTGAATTTATATTTTTCAAATATTGGATTCACATTTACTTTATATTTTTTAAATATCCAGTTTATATTTTCTGAATATTTAGCTGATATTTTTTAAACATTCAATTTGTATTTCTTGTACATGTATACAATATTCAGATCCAATATTTTTCTCATATGAAAAAATGTGGCTTACAAAATATTTTTCTATGTTTATATGTTGTATATTGTATACCTGTGTTATTCATTTTGTGTTTGGTTAAATCATCATCATATGTTTTAAAAAGTCTTCTCGGTATATATACCGTTCAACGATTGTAGTGATATATTTGTAGAAACAGTTGACGGAACGGACGTGCACGTATACAAAAAATTCAATGTATAGTAACTACAGTTTTCCACGAAAATCTCGAAAACTATTAATTTCCGCCAAAAGTAGTATATACATTTTGTGTTCAGCATGTCAAAACGAATAGAACGAGGTATGTCACATGTCGAAAGGAAGGGGGGTCTTTTCTGAAGTTCAGCCAGATATATATATACATATATATATGTATGTATATTATATTATATGTGTGTGTGTGCGTGTGTGTGCATAACGAGCCAGTTAATTAGTGTGCTTCGAGTCGATCGGTTCGATCGCGAACATTTTTCGAGAACAGTCCAGGCAACGAAACCGGTGATCTTCCCGAGAAAGCTGTCCGGTTGGTCGATTCTGGAAATCTTCGAAAAAAACTGACGTCTAAGGGAATCACGAGCGTACACTTATACATACGTTCGGGGGTCTCGAGGGCCGAGTCGCGTCTAGGCTACACGAGCGTGAACTCGCGAATCTGCGGATTCGCAAAACGGACGGTAATCGTCGACAGGCGTCAAGATTTGTCGAAGAAGGTCCGGGCCGAATGTCTTAAACATTAATACAATCTAAATGTGATAATATATTTGCTATTGAATTACGACGTAATTGATTACATCGATAATGATTAATGACGCGCGAATCGTACGGGAGTTAACGAGCAATTTTAAAGAGTCCGTCTAAAAGACCCCGGGCAAGGTGATCGACGCGATCTCGTGTCTGCCTTTTCTCCGAAATCGAATATACTGTAACGGAAGAAAGAGAGAGAGAAAAAAGAGAGGGAGAGAGAAGAGAGTGAGAAAGAGAGCTTCCGCGACCATCGATCGGCTTTGGACAAGTACAAAGTACTCTGATAACTTATTTTTTGATTATCGTAAAGGAGAAGAAACCGATCACGAGAGGAAAAATCGTATGACGTAAGCCCCTTTTTCAATGCTGTAATATTGAGATAAACATAGAGAAAGAGACCGAGACGGAGAGAGAGAGAGAGAGAGAGAGGGTGAGAGAGGAAAAAAGAAAGGAAAGAAGAGATAGGTGATTAACCCTCGCAAGGTAAGGTCTAATAACACAAATAAGTAGACAAATGAATTTCACGAATAGCCTCGTTTTTAATAAATTTGTGATAAAGGATAAGACAGCATAAAAAGTGAACAAACAGATTTAATTTCATTTGTACAGAAATTCTTTTCGAAAATCTCTAAGACCCCACGTTACCTTGCGAAGGTTAAACGAATAACAAGCAATTCGGAAATAAGAAGATAAGAGGACCGTCGCCAAATAACCTCAGCGAAAGCGACGTAAAATAAATGAAAACAAAAACATGAAAAAGATAAGAGGAAACGTTGCCATCGCCTTGCCCGCGTTAGCGTTCGATACTTACGCACTGGCAAATCTAAGTCCGGATATTTACGATTTGCTTCATCGTATCTAAGTATAAACAAAGTTTTGAAATAAATGAAATGACTCTTACGTTCTATGCATATATATATTATATATATATACATAAATGTATGTGTATGTGTGTGGGTGTGCCTAAAGATTTTCTCTTTGGACTATCTCTTTCACTCTGTATTTACCGTGTTCTCGCCTTCCCTTCCGCTCTCTGCCATGGGTTACCTAGCTAGGTAATTACCTAGGTGTCTAGGAAATTTCCTAGGTAATTTCCGGGGGAGAGGGCGGATCGCTCGTATTAGTCCTTAACTGACCCATACTATGACGAAGTCTATCAGAAATCAGTAATCTCGAAGAGGATCTAGGCAGGATAAGAACATTTTTGTTTACTAAACAATGCTCTTCGCTTGAAACGCTATTCTATAAAATTTCAGACCCCTATCACTTCGTTTAAGGATGCTACGGGGGTGAGAAGCTTTTCAGTTATTACTCGAGACATTTAGGAGAAATAAAAACGAAAGTGAAACTATAAATTAGTTTTTCCAAACATTTAAATCAGTTTTATTCGCAGCGCAAAGGTTCGATCATTTACAACAACAAGTAGCCACATTTGTATAATAAAACTTTGTATTATCCTGAAGATAAATTACGATCGATAACCAATTAATTAATTATTTAAATCAGTTATTAAGGGTTGGAAAAAATCATTTATTCTTAGGAGGTGGCTTTCAGAAACAACCCTTCGAGTAACCACCCTTAAAAAGATTAGGTGTAATGTTCTGTCACGTAACCGTAATTTTTTCGGATAGTCAAATGGTAGGAACATTGTTAAATAATTTAAAAAAAAACTATTGTGAACCTGCAGACAGCTACCTATCCTCCGATTTATATACTAAGCCAATCTTTGAAACAAAAATCAATCGGAAACACACGCGTTTTACTCATTGCATAATTTGCTGGAGAAAGATAGCTTAATTAAAAAATTAACGTAGGACTTTTGTTATTTATTTCAAATAAAAAATTTTCTACGTGTCCATCGAATCCTTAGCCAGTGGAGTTCATTTTGACACTGAAAGTGAAAATTGTTGTCTCGTTTGCTGATTAATTATTTTCATTGGCAGCCATTGAGGAGAATAGACGAACAACGCTGTAATGTAACTGATCTTGATTAATGTTAACCTTCCGATAATGTTTATAGCTATACAATAGACAATACTTAGTTCACAGCTCTAATTAATAATTTTTAAAAATTTACTTTTCACGATATCTCGCTTAGTATACATATATACAGTTGCATTTCATTACATTATTTTGTTTTCTCTTTTTGTTTCTATTTTTATAAACGTATTAACTTTTCAGACGCAAAAATGTATCTCTTGAAAATGATCCATACAGGGATCGAAACGTTGAGTTAAATTAATTTGCAAACTTGGTGCTGTCTTTAATGATCGAACCTTGCGCCGAAATCACAAATTTATTTTATATTACATTTTCGATCGAAATTTGATTTCATTTATTATTTTGTTTATTGCGATAGATTTAACCCTTCACCGGATGATTTTTTAAAAAATTCAGATGAAAAAATTGAATGACGATCAGTTTTTGTGTTTTATTTGAGGGAAAATTATTGAAAAGAATTGAAACAATATTTTCAGAAAAATAAACATAGTATGAAAACACATTTTTAGTTTACTATATACCAGATTCGATACACTGTGCAGTGAAGGGTTAAAATGACACATTATTAGTTTATCAAGATTGTTGTAATGGCTGTGTGCGGAGCTTTATGAAAAATTTTCGAAGTCGATTCTAAGAAACATGAACTTTTAACGAATCTATAACAATATAAAACAGTATTCTAAAATTCTTGTAATTTCTTCATAGTTTCTAACACGTGCATGAATTTTCGTCAGCAACAAAAAAAGTCCGCAATCTGGTAATGACTGAAGGAAACAGTATACAGTATAACTTAATAAAAATAAAGACAAAAAATATTTTTTTCTTTAATCTTATTAGCGAGAAACAATTAAGTAACTCCGGAAATTCAAAATATTCTGCTGCCAAGAAAGATCTTACATTATTGTCTCGTTGCGATACACGATGCTTACAAGCGAAACGGTGTCAGTTAAGGATTAATTGCATTGTTTAAGAATTGTCTCTCTGTGTTCCGGTTGTACCTATAATATATATATATATAAATATATATATTATATATATATGGATTCCATGGATCGTTCCTCTTGATAGATGCAGCCGCGATGCAACCGACGCGCGTGCACGGCGCATTTACTTGCTCGCCAAGGGCCCCGGGGGGCGATTTCGTTCGCGACAGTATACGAAAGTGTTAAATGTGTATTTTCCAATTTGTTCCCGATGGGATCGTGGGGTCAGGACAAGGGATTGGAAAATAGATGATGTTCATGCATTTAAATATTTTTTTACGGTTCAACGGCCTGAACGGACATACGAGAAAACGTTTCATCGGGTTCTGTATACTTTGAGCGGACGATATGAAGGATTTTAAAACGATATATGCGAACGAGACGCTCGCCGCCGCCGGAAAACTATTTTATTCCGTGCATCCGGCGATCTCGAAATTTCACGAGTGCACGCGGAGGAGCGCCGCGACGCCCATCCTTAACACCGTCCCAAAAAATCGTCGACTGTACTTTAGATTAATAACATTGAACTGCGATTGTTGGATGCTCCTCTTCGTGATTATCCGACGGGCCGAACGCGTTTCAAACAACCGTGTTTGCTCACAGCTGATCACACACACCTTTTTTTTGAGGATGAGAAACACTATTCATGACGTATCATGAGTTAGTGAAAAAACTCACCCTTTAGGGACTTTAACCCTGTTCTTCATCCTGTCAGCCTAGCGAACACGGGTTCGGGGGTCTACTTTTCGCATTATCACCCGCATCCGGTTGACTCATCAGCACTAGGTCTTTTCTCGCCGCTTAGGCCATATTCACTTCCATAATGATCACACACACCTTTTTTGAGGATGAGAAACACTATTCATGACGCATCATGAGTTAGTGAAAAAACTCACCCTCTAGTTACTTTAACCCTGTTCTTCTTCCTGTCAGCCTAGCGAACACGGGTGCGGGGGTCTACTTTTCGCATTATCACCCGCATTTGGTCGACTCATCAGCACTAGGTCTTTTCTCGGCGCTTAAGCCATATTCACTTCCATAATGATCACACACACCTTTTTTTGAGGATGAGAAACACTATTCATGACGCATCATGAGTTAGTGAAAAAAACTCACCCTCTAGTTACTTTAACCCTGTTCTTCATCCTGTCAGCCTAGCGAACAAGGATGCGGGGGTCTACTTTTCGCATTATCAGCCGCATCAGGTTCACTCATCAGCACTAGGTCTTTTCTCGTCGCTTAGGCCATGTTCACTTCCATAATGATCACACACACCTTTTTTTGAGGATGAGAAACACTATTCATGACGCATCATGAGTTAGTGAAAAAAACTCACCCTCTAGTTACTTTAACCCTGTTCTTCTTCCTGTCAGCCTAGCGAACAAGGGTTCGGGGGTCTACTTTTCGCATTATCACCCGCATCCGGTTGACTCATCATCATTGATGACGTGCTGCGCAAAAATCGTTATCAATAATCCTTATCTACAAAACTCAATAACTCCGATACTTCATCCGCTCATACCATAAATTTGCATGTCCCAACTGAGTTGCCGACGCTTCTTAACCCTAAACCGCAAAATTTTAAACTGTAAACCTAAAATACAGGCTGTCCCAAAATTCGTGTACTTCCCGGAAATGGGAGGTTCCTTAGGTCATTTGAACCAACATTTTCCTTTACAAAAATGACGTTGGCGGCTTTGTTTAGGAGTTATTAACGAAAAACATGGACCAATCAGAGCGCGGCTACAGCGGATCGATTCTGGCTCGGCCAATGGCGCCGCCACGCTAAGCGGGACCTGTCGCTGAGTCGGACTCCGTTCGCTATAGCCGCGCTCTGATTGGTCCGTGTTTTTCGTTAATAACTCTTAAACAAAGCCGCCGACGTCATTTTTGTAAAGGAAAATGTTGCTTCATATGACCTAAGGAACCTCCCATTTCCGGGAAGTACACGAATTTTGGGACACCCTGTATAGACCTTGACGAACATTAAAAAAAAAATTTCAATTGAATCGGTGGAAAATTAAGTTGTAGGCAGATTTTTGGCCACAAAGATCGCTTTCTCGCCCACTGTGAATTTTGTAAATAAGGTTTCTTGATAACGATTTTTGCGCAGCACGTCATCAAAATATAGACCTTCACGAACATTTAAAAAAAAAATTTCAATTGAATCGGTGGAAAATTAAGTTGTAGGCAGATTTTTGTCCACAAAGATCGCTTTCTCGCCCACTGTGCGGCGGTGGGATCGAACCCGCGACTACGACATCCGCAGTCGCGTGCTCTACCCACTGAGCCACTGCGCGCCCAAAAAAAAAAAACGTTACGCTTATGGTGCCGAAGGTATCGCAGGATAATGAAAATTGACTGACAAGAATTCAAAGAAAAACGCTTCACTGCAGACCGGTGAGCATTAAGCCAAAAACATGGTTAGGCACTATTTGGAAATAACATCGAAGGGTGAATTAGAGAATAGGCCCCCTTCGATGCTCCATAAAGAATTATAATTTTTCTTTTTTGTTATGTTATAAAAAAAAAAAAAAAAGACCGGTGAGCAACGCCGTTGTTTGGAACACGTTTGTCATAAGTTATGCTCAGCATCATGAAATTCGCGTCCCGATGCACGTCACATGTATACGGATTTCAGAGCCCGTGCAAGCGCGCACGCGTTGCGGACTCGCCTTCTGATGTACGTAACGATCAATCTTAAGGACATAATTAATTAACGAAAAGAAACTGAACAAAGTAAACGAATAAACTTGTCGTCGCCATTGTGATTTAAGGTAGTAGAAACCGCCCGTGCTGGGTCACTCAATGTGTGCAGATCCATCCGGCGGAAATTGCTTGTTTATGCATTTATTAGTGATATAAAGTGGCCAATTTTATATTGAGGGTTCTACACTGATATCGCTGGGAATGTCCCGATGATTCGTTTTGTATAAGTATTGTACTCTCTATCGATATTGTTTCCTCGACGGTAGTGATTATTTGTGTGATACCGTGTATACCGATGTTCTGTGATCGCGTTTCGTTCCGTTCAGATTATATTATTATATATTGAGTCGGTTGTGCATCTGCATCGAGGACTCTCGGGGCAACGTTTACCTGTTTGTATTGCCAAAGTCACTATTTGACTTTGGTACGATAAAATCTTAATAAAGGTTTCATTAAAATATTCAGAGACTGTCGCCTCGCCACTCCTTCCTACAGTGGGTGTACGAAGTGTTCGTACACCTGTTAAAAGTAGAATAACTTTTTTATAATTGTACTAAACGACCTGATTGTTTTTATAATCAATTAGAAGCATTGGTTTGTTATTTATTTATTTATTAATGGTTTATTTTTTAATGTGGTCGCATGAACATCTAGGTCATTAGCGACCACGTGGTTTACAAACAAATATATATGACATGTTACTGAAAGAGTTACAGTTAATATTAACAAAAAATTTATGATAATTCATAAATGCCGATAGATTTAAAAAGAAAAGGAAATGATATGCAGAAAAGATTTATTAAAAGATTATATTTTACAAGGTTTCATGCAAAAATAGAAAAGGCATTTTTTAAAACTGTTTTATTTGGGCCCTTAATGAAAATTTAAAATATATGTTTTGTATAATTGTACCAAACGACCTGATTTTTTTTATAATCAATTAGAAGCATTGGTTTGTTATTTATTTATTTATTAATGGTTTATTTTTTAATGTGGTCGCATGAACATCTAGGTCATTAGCGACCATGTGGTTTACAAACAAATATATATTACATGTTATTGAAAGGGTTACAGTTAATATTAACAAAAAATTTATGGTAATTCATAAATGCCGATAGATTTAAAAAGAAAAGGAAATGATATGCATTTGTGAAATGATATGCAGAATAGATTTTTTGGAAGATTATATTTTACAAGGTTTCATGCAAAAATAGAAAAGGCATTTTTTAAAACTGTTTTATTTGGGCCCTTAATGAAAATTTATTCAAACTTAATGAAAATTAATTCCGCGCTGTTTAATAAAACAGTTTTGAGATAAATACTACAGTGTTTCTGTGATTTTCTAAACCCATTTCCCAATAGTTTTTGTGTTTCAGTGAGAGGAAAAATATTTTTTAAAAAATTAAAACAATATTTTTAGAAAAATAAACGTAACTAAACGTAGTAAGAAAACACATTCTTAGTTTACCTTACTACCAGATTTGTTAACTGTATCGAATACGACACACTATGCAGCAAAGGGTTAAAAGAAGAGAAGTGAAAAAATATTAAACAATTTACCCAGGGCATCCAGACAAAGTGGTAAGCATCTATTTGCGAAACATATTATTTTTAAAATGTTTAACTCCATGTGTCTGTTACGATTACTATTTTTATTATACTTCATTAATTTCTTTATTTTTGAGGTAAACGGATACTTAGGAAGCGATACAAAATCTGACGTCTTAAACGAAAAAGTGGGCCAAATGACTGATAACTTAACACGAATAAGGTCTACGCTACTGCACATGCATGTAAGTACTTTAACAAATGATTTTCATAAAAAAATTTTATTCTAGAAGAATAGCATGCAAATCGTATCCGAGTAATTTAACTGTATGAAAACAATAAAAGCTACCAATAGTATACGATTGCTAGTAATCTACCGAGCGTAAAATATGCACGGCTGGAACTATTAATAATAATTGAATGATATTGCTATCAGCAAACTAAACCAGTGGAGAAGTGTTATGTACAATCTTATCGTAAACAGTAATTAGGAATTGGAAGGGCAATTAGCTTGCTTTCAGAGCTGGGGAATATAGTATTTTAAATAGTAAATAATAAATAATCCTATTTATTTTAAAGTATGTGTATAATTTTGAAAATAAAATATCATATTTGATGCAGTAATTTTTGAAAATGAAATATTTTATTTGACGCAGTAATTTTTGAAAATAAAATAATTTATTTCAGGCAGTAATTTTTGAAAATAGTATTTGAAAATAATATTTTATTTTAACAATATTGAAAATATTTGGACGTTGTCTATTTTCAATTTCGATTTTAAATATTATTGCTAAAATTAATAGTTCGCATTCAATAGATTTATTTATGAGCTAGTAAACTAGTTGTTAAAACTTTTTCATTATTGTAACAAGCGATTTGACGTTTTGTGAGCAATTTGAATCATTGGTTTACTAAATTATTTGCAAAATAGATTTTTCAAAAATTACAGTTTACAAGTTTGTATGCAAAACAGAAAAAAGCATTTTTTAAAACTATTTTATTTGGGCTCTTAATGAAAATTTAAAATATTTGTTTTGTAGATCTATGTTAATTATACACAGGAAAATTATAGTTTTCCGTGACTTTTCCGGTCAGCTTCTGTTTAAAATCCATAGATTTTTACGATGCCTGTTGTTTATTTCTGCATTCTGATTTCGATGAAATTTTCAGCATGTGTACAACTAACATACATCTACAAAACGCATATTTTAAACTTTCATTACGGACTCTAATAACAAAAAGTTATAAATGGCGTCTCTTTTACTTTCTTATATAATACTTAGCGATTTTTCTTCAAAATATTTCTGCACGTCATTTGGTAAATTAATTCTTCTAAGTGCTAAAAAGAAGTCAGGTCGTTTGATCCGATCATGAAAAGCTTCATGAAGTTACACACTGTTTTAAAGTGCGTTCAAATACTTTCGTGGCTCACTGTGTATCATGATTACATAACAGTACCATGTCGATTGCTATATCAGGTAACACCCTCCTAATGTTACTTTTCAAATCAGTTCTGAGAAATTTTCTAAATATTAACGATAATCATTTCTCCTCAAATTTCACGAGACAAAAACGTCTATGTATCTATAACGAGTAGATTGCAGATTTTTATACATTCATAGTTTGTAGAGATCTTAATAAAAAAACTAACAATTGTAATAAAATTACATACCTACAATGAAAACGAATATTCATCGTTTATATTATTATTCAATACAAAATTACAAACTAATACGATCTTCTTTTGATTTGCTTCTTCAGCTTTAATCGCTCGAAAGCTTAATGAGCGAATGATAGCTTATCAATCGAAAGAATGCAATCAGGATGGCACCAAAGACAAGCCAATAATCTGTAATATCTCTCCTAAAATCTTTTTCGATAAAATTGACTCTACCGATATGATCTAATATTTGTAATTTGCTGGAATTAAGTCACTTAAAATGTACAGCAAAGTCTTGATGTAAGTCAGATCCTCGGGTCCGTGTTTCGAAATAGATCGTATAAGGCTACTATTGATGACCTCACCGACCTTGCCGTACGTAGAAACTTCGATAAATCTCTTCTATATGTAAGTTTAAAACGTAGGATATCTACTCCTCTGATAAGAAAATGTTTGCTTTCATATTTTTTAAGTTCTATTTGAACGAAAACTTTCCATTATCCGTAGTCAGTGAAACTTATAACATAAATATATTTATTATTTATATATATTTATTATATATATTTTTATATATAAATTATAATAATTATATTAATATAATATATAATATAATAATAATTTTAATAAATATATAAATATATTTATTATATATAAATATATTTATTATTTATATATATATTTATTATATGTATTCATTATATATATATTTTTATATATAAATTTTAATAATTATAATAAATATATAAATATATTTATTATATGTATTAAATATATATTCATATTTATTATATGTATTAAATATATACTCATATTTATTATATGTATTAAATATATACTCATATTTAGTATATGTATTAAATATATACTTATAACATAAAGTTCCTTTTAAATTCACAATCTATGTTAGATAGGATCTATTTCTGACATACAAAACTTTCATACAATTGTTATTGTATGTAACAACAACAACGTGTTTATTTACTGGGTGGAAACAGATCATGGACAAATTATGTAATTGGAAACTTTCCATTAGATCATATTTTCCAATATTGAATCTTATATACTTTTCTTTTATACATAGCAAGTACAGTAAAGTTTCGTTGGTTATTACCCCAGTGTGTTTAACATAAATTACATTATACATTATTTTAAATTCGAAATTTTAAAAATCATTTAAATCATTTAAATTTCAAAATTGCTTTGTATTAATATTTGATCGAACCCGTTGCACCGAAAACATTACCTATATACTTGATTGTATGCAAATTGATCAAGGATTGAGTTTATCGCCGTTTGAGTTAGAAATTATTAGAAAGGACGATCATGATGGCAAGGACTTAATATTATTGTATTTTGTGAAATTCCGTGTTTTCTTTAAAACAAAATCTTGCCACCCAGGGCAAGATGATCTGCGTGGCAGTGAATCGGTTAAAGAGCTCCATAATTTATACTCGATAAAATTTTACTCGTATACCCGAAATTATTTCGGCCGGTAGTTAGTGTAAATTCCTAGAATGAACAGTGACGAGTGTCGTTGACTTCAAAAGGCGGTTAGTTAACGCCGGATGGAACGTGAATAGGGAACGAAGAGCACTTGATACACAAACCGCCCCTATCTGCTACGCACATGATCGTATCCAATTGTGTTACAGCTGATAAAAATTATCGACTCGCCGGAAAGGCTAGCAATTGCATGACGCATACGTGGCCCAGATGATCAGTCGAGTTCAAGTGTTTAACATTCGACGATACACTCGATCAAGGCGCTCGGCTTTATACGTACAGTGTAGTAGTATTTATTTTTGTTCCCTTCAGGGTTACAATTCTGTATAACGTCCCCTTCTTCCTTCCCCTTTCGCACCTTTTTACATCGTCTTTAAAACTTCCTTATTTTAACTTAAACGTAAATTTAACCTTAATCTTAAACTTACTTATACTTATTTATTAAATATATTAATATATATATATTAGCGACATTTTCCTTTACAAAAATGACGCCAGCGGCTTTGTTTAGGAGTTATTAACAAAAAACACGGACCAATCAGAGTGCGGCTACAGCGGATTGATTTTGGCTCGGCCAATGGCAAAAAAAAATAATAATAAAAAAATTAAAAAATAAATAAATAAATAAAATAAATAAATATAATCTACATACACAGGGTCTATACGTGGATAGACCAGTCTACATTTTATTTTATTAATGTTTGCGAAAAAGTATATATGCTCCGAATAGATTAGAAGCTCGCAAGATAATTATTAGCGATAAAGGACCCTTCAGCAAAATGGAGCCATTTAATTTATGCCAAACTGTGGATCCCACGCGCAAGCATGTTCTATAGATTAATAGATTACATCATGAGCTAAATGAAAAATTGTTAAATAGCATGTCGCTCAATTTTTTGTCCCCTGCAGAATGTTTTACTATAATGACTCTTTTTCGATTAGATGAATGAAACTTTGTGTGACTTTTATTTCTTTTTTAACACTTTCACCACCACTGACACCAATGTGGTGTCATGGGCAGGCCAATCATGAATTTTGTTTTATATTTGTACGTTTCAATAATTATCACACAAAAGGAAAATATTGTTGCATAATAATGTTGATTATTGATTTATAATAATAATGTTAATTGTTTCATGAATTTACGTGAAGTTGTTTCTTCCAAAATATTGCCGGTCAAACTATTGGCGACGTTTCACTGCGGAAACATGCGGTTGTGAAAGTGTTAATATGGAACCCATAATCGAGAAGCCTAAGATGTGCATGTTAACTCATCGATTTGACTAAAAAAACATTGAAACCTTTTTTCAACTTGTGTCACTGTGTCAATTCAACACCGAGGGACAGATTCAGTTCGTGAAATGAGGGACAGATGAGAGTAAAATGGCACCATATACTTTTATCAATGATGTGCCACAGTAAGACCTTGGAATTAGAGCTCGGATTTTTACCCGGATATCTCATAAGACATAAGTCATAAATGATTTTGTGCAATTTAAAACAATAATGAAATTAAAGGAACGTTGATATATTAATTTAAATTTATTAAAATCGTTCAAGAGAATAAGTAATCGTAATATATCGTCTGCTTTTTCTTATTGATGCAAACGATTTTCATTACTCGGGTAATGCTGTTTACCCGAGTACTCGAGTAATTTTTGTATCTCATAAGCCACAGCTCTGCCTCCTAGAAGTTAGCCCCCCACTTGTTGAATTAAACAATTTCAACAATTGTGCTAGGTTTGTGCTATATCGTGCCCGAATATTATCACTATAATATGAAAAATAAGATGAAAAATTGAGAAAAACGATTTTTTGAGTAGCCCCCACTTTTCATGTTTTTCAATTTTCTCAATTATGCTAAGATTGTTATCAAGTTTTACTTTAAAAAAAATTATAAATAAAAAAGTTATAGTAAAAAGACGTTTTCGACATCTAATTAACGTTTAAGTAAGAAACAGTTATCCAAACAGAATATAGTCATGTATCTGAGTTGTGCTAGCCTAGCACAACTTTTAAATTCCCCAGCACAACGATATAAAGGGCACTTTACTCTTGTACGCGGCCCTTCGCGCTAAGAAAGCCGGAAAATGATACATGTATACCGTTTTAGCGCGAAGGGCCGCGTATAAGAGTAAAGTGCCCTTTATATCGTTGTGCTGGGGAATTTAAAAGTTGTGCTGACTTGTGCTAGACTAGCACAACTCAGATATATGATTATATGCTGTTTGGATAACTATTTCTTACTTAAACGTTAATTAGATGTCGAAAACGTTTTTTTACTATAGCTTTTTTATTTATAATTTTTTTTAAAAGTAATACTTGATCACAATCTTAGCACAATTGAGAAAATTGAAAAAAATGAAAAGTGGGGGACTATTCAAAAAATCGTTTTTCTCAATTTTTCATCTTATTTTTCATATTATAGTGATAATATTCGGGCACGATATAGCACAAACCTAGCACAATTCAGCACAATTGTTGAAATTGTTTAATTCAACAAGTGGGGGGCTAACAAAATTCAAGATTTCTAAAAGTCAGTGGCGTAACAAACTGTTTAGGATCAGTTCCACATGTGCCACCCAGTATACAGCCTGCGAGTGCTGCTGCAGATCGTGGTGGTGGGGATCGAGAAGAAAATAATATCAAGGGAAGGGATGCACACCGCGCGCTAGTAGTTAGTACACTGCCAGTCTCTGGTGCGGTTAGAAAAACAGCGTTCGTGTGACTGCGCGTCCGGAACTGTTACAGTCAGCTTTTGTGTTAGAGGTGCGTGTTCCTGATTATCTCATCGCCTAACGCCACTGGAATTTTTTCGAAAAATCAGTGTTTGAACGAATTATCATCGTTTCGCGTTACGTTCGGCAACGTAGTTCGGCATCGCCAGAGAAAACTCTCCGGAGATGTCAAAGAATGCGAAG
The DNA here is from genome assembly GCA_028455595.1 of Lasioglossum vierecki. Classification (NCBI taxonomy): domain Eukaryota; kingdom Metazoa; phylum Arthropoda; class Insecta; order Hymenoptera; family Halictidae; genus Lasioglossum; species Lasioglossum vierecki. Next base: position 13,451,676 of record CM052341.1, read on the forward strand.
AGAAAGGAGAGGCTCGATCGTGAACTGTGAATTCCGTGAGTGTGTGCCGCGGTGCCACGTTGTGCGTGAGCGGCCTTCTGTGTCTGGGCCCGCGTCAGTGTGCGTGTCTGTGTGCACACCTTCTGAAAGGTGAGCAGAGAAGAGGCGCGGGGAGAGATGACAGTGGCAACGGCCATCAACCAGGTGGGTCTCTGACCCCACCGGACGATAAAGAGATTCAAAGCTTAAGTATTATTCACTAGATCATTACAAGCTGCGTCGAGAACGGGGAAATCGGTGGAATCTTCGTGCCTCGTTTCAGGGACTCGTCTTGAGAATCATTCAAGGTAAGCGTGTTCTGCTCCTTCATCATAGTTTTCTCTCGCGACGGGAATCAACAAGTTTCTACGTTTAACGACTGCGAGTTAACAGTCGCGGTTCAACTTTTGTTCTTACGGTTAACATGTAAATGTTCGCAATCCCTAAATTAAGTGGCAGAAATCAGAGCTGGTTACTTCGGGAAGACATGATTTTATTTTATAGTTACTCGCGTTGAGGTAACATTATTTCAAATATTAATTCGGAAAGCACGTCAGTTCATTTTTTAATTATTTATTGATTGAGTTATATCGACACTGCATACGCTTCGAACGAAGTGGTAATGTGTTTTTCGATGATGTGTTATCTTGGATTTTGGAGTAGAGAGTAAATTGAAACATATTGAAGACTTTATTTTGTAATTATTTATTGATTGAGATATATCAACATTGCATACGTTTCGAATGAAGTGGTAATATCTTTTTCGATGATGTATTATCTTGGATTTTGGAGTAGAGAGTAAATTGAAACATATTGAAGACTTCATTTTGTAATTATTTATTGATTGAGTTATATCAACATTGCATACGCTTCGAATGAAGTGGTAATATCTTTTTCGATGATGTATTATCTTGGATTTTGGAGAAGAGAGTAAATTGAAACATATTGAAGACTTCATTTTGTAATTATTTATTGATTGAGTTATATCGACACTGCATACGCTTCGAACGAAGTGGTAATGTGTTTTTCGATGATGTGTTATCTTGGATTTTGGAGTAGAGAGTAAATTGAAACATATTGAAGACTTTATTTTGTAATTATTCATTGATTGAGATATATCAACATTGCATACGTTTCGAATGAAGTGGTAATATCTTTTTCGATGATGTATTATCTTGGATTTTGGAGTAGAGAGTAAATTGAAACATATTGAAGACTTCATTTTGTAATTATTTATTGATTGAGTTATATCAACATTGCATACGCTTCGAATGAAGTGATAATATCTTTTTCGATGATGTATTATCTTGGATTTTGGAGAAGAGAGTAAATTGAAACATATTGAAGACTTCATTTTGTAATTATTTATTGATTGAGTTATATCGACACTGCATACGCTTCGAACGAAATGGTAATGTGTTTTTCGATTATGTGTTATCTTGGATTTTGGAGTAGAGAGTAACTTGAAACATATTGAAGACATCAAAAATCGTACATGTACCATAAAATATTGGAAACCTTCGAGACTCCATTTACTATTACAGTATGATTATATACTATATACAGTATTATATATTTATTATTACATGTATTAACATGTAACACTATTAGCCGCCCAAAATGAAAATGACGATGGACTCTGAAAAACTGAATTGAAGGCAAACGTACTTTTATCAAAGAAACTCCAACTCAAAAAATCCAGATTCAAAGACACGGTCTTTATATTCTTTATATTCTTTCCTTTTCGTAAAACAGATAAATAGATGGCATTTCTTCCCTCTCTGGAAAAAGAAACAGAATTAGAATTATTATTTACGCAACTTATCTCAAATCATTATAAAATGAAATAACATATTATTACGACAATGGGAATCAACAAACAAAGTTTTGTTCTGAAGGTTAACTTCGACGTGTAAATGTTGGCAACCGTTCAATTAAGTGGCAGAAATCAGACCTGGTTACTTTGGGAAGACACGATTTTATTTTATAATTACTCGCGTTGAGGTAACATTATTTCAAATATTAATTCGGAAAGCACGTCAGTTCATTTTGAACAATTTACTGATTGAGTTATACGAATTATTATACGAATTCAACGACTTACAACAACATAACATTAAAATAGTAAGGAATAGTTGGAAAAAAAATTGAAAAATAATTTGGAGTGCAAAGGGTTAACATATATTTTTTACTTTATAATATTCTAACTGGTGTCGATACGAATTCAACGATCTACAACAACATAACATTAATATAGTAGGGAATAGTTGGCAACAAAATTGAAAAATAATTTGCAGTACAAAGGGTTAACATATATTTATTACTTTATAATATTCTAACTGGTGTCGATAAGAATTCAACGATCTACAACAACATAACATTAATATAGTAGGGAATTGTTGGCAAAAAAATTGAAAAATAATGTGGAGTGCAAAGGGTTAACATATTTTTTTTACTTTATAATATTCTAATTGATATCGATACGAATTCAACGATCTACAACAACATAACATTAATATAGTAGGGAATAGTTGGCAAAAAAATTGAAAAATAATGTGGAGTGCAAAGGGACCACATATATTTTTTACTTTATAATATTCTAACTGGTGTCGATACGAATTCAACGACCTACAACAACGTAACATTAAACCTTAAAATAACGTTACAATAGTTTTGGACACAAAAAGAGGGGGCTCCAGGCCCACGTCGTCTGCGAGCTCTGCTTTCACAGAGTAAAATTCTCACTATTGTTCCGCCAATGTTACTAACATTACTCTACGTTACTACACGTGATAGTCCAGAAATGTCTACAGATACAAGAAATCTCCGGTACACGTGATACGCAGAAAAACAAGATTACAACAATGCGATATTAATTCTATGAATCACTAAGCTGATACCTCGTCGCTACGACAATAAGCAGCGTGACAATGGAATTCAATGTGCAGCTGGAGCAATAAGTAAAAATATGGACAACGCGGACAGCCAATAATAAAGTTGAACCAATTACTCCAATCAACCGAGTGGCACACTTGGCAGCTGGACGCTCGAGAGACAAACACTTGCCAAAACGTTGACGCGACGGTTATCTGCGTCTCATATTAAATAACGTATTTGTTTATCACTGAACAAAAGTGACGGACGCGTACAGTATTATAAAAATAAGAAGATTGAATTTATTTACATTTTGTGGGATTCTTACTATGATATAATAACAACATAACTCATCAAACTGAAAAAACTGGTATTCGTATCGATACCAGTTAGAATATTATAAAGTAAAAAATATATGTGAACCCTTTGCACTCCGAATTATTTTTCAATTTTTTTGCCAACAATTTCCTAATATTTTAGTGTTATGTTGTTGTAGGTCGTTGAATTCGTATCGATATCAGTTAGAATATTATAAAGTAAAAAATATATGTGGGCCCTTTGCACTCCGAATTATTTTTCAATTTTCTTTGCCAACAATTTCCTACTATTTTAATGTTATGTTGTTGTAGGTCCTTGAATTCGTATCGATATCAGTTAGAATATTATAAAGTAAAAAATATATGTGGGCCCTTTGCACTCCAAATTATTTTTCAATTATTTTGCCAACAATTTCCTACTATTTTATTTAAGTGTTTCATTTGAAAGTTACTTGAAAGGAAAATTCCTTGACTGCTGCTTGTTTTAAACAATCTTCTTCACTAATTATACATACTATACAGGGTGGTTTCACGCAACTTATTCATCCTCAATAACTTCCAAAGTATGCATTGTATGCAAAAAACTTGTTTTTATAGAAGTTGTATGGTCTAAAGGGATACATTATGTAATTCATATACATTTTTGTAAGTGGAGGCGTTTCGGAGATTTGAAGGTCAACTTTGTTTAAACGGAATGCTATATTTTTATGTCAAATATAAGGAAGAGCGATAAATATTGAGTTAAGAAGTTAACGAAGTAATAGTTAACGAATAATTTCACTTTGTATATCAAGTAGCAGTTTCAATACAAGCAAAGATTTCCATAAGATCGCGGAGTTTATGTGATAATACTTATCAACTTCGAATCGTAATCGTCTATTCTGTTTGTAATTCACCATTGAAGTTATCATCAATATTTATACGTGACTATCTCAGTAAGATAACAGCAAAATGAAGGCTGCTGTTGTCTTTACGGTACCAAAGATAAATTATTATCTATTTGGTATGTAATCCAATAGATTTGAACGAGAAGAGCTGGAGAAGAAGGAAAGCGTCCTACGGAAATCTTCGCTGGTATTGAATATTCTACTTGATATCATGCACAGACTCTTTTAAAGATACAAATTGAAATTGGTCGTTAACGAATAGGTTTCACAGCGAACAAAGGGCAGGACTGTTCTACTGACTGTAGTACTGTATAGCTGAAATAACAGTTTCAATAATAGTAAATTTTATCTTATCAAGTTTCATTCGACTTTAGATAGTGACATATTCAATATAACTACATCTATGGAGGCTTTCATGAAATTTTTAACAATCAGATACGTCAAATAAATTCTAATTTGTATTTAAGGTTATTAGGAGTTCTTTTAAAATATTTTTATACAATTCATACTTTAGAAGTTATTGAGGGTGAATAAGTTGCGTAAAACTATGCTATATACTATGTATAATTAGTAAACAAGATTGTTTAAAACAAGCAGCAGTCAAGGAACTGTCTTTTCAAGTAACTTTCAAATGAAACACTTAAATAAAATCGTGGGGAATTGTTGGCAAAAAAAAATTGAAAAATTATCCGGAGTACAAAGGATTAACATATATTTTTTACTTTATAATATTCTAACTGGTATCGATACGAATTCAACGACCTACAACAACATAATTTTAAAATAGTAGGGAATTGTTGGCAAAAAAATTGAGAAATAATTCCGAATACAAAGGGTTCACATATATTTTTTACTTTATAATATTCTAACTGGTATCGATACGAATTCAAGGACCTACAACAACATACATTAAAATAGTAGGAAATTGTTGGCAAAAAAATTGAAAAATAATTCGGAGTACAAAGTGTTCACATATATTTTTTACTTTATAATAATCTCACAAGTATCGATACGAATTTAACAACCTACATCAACATAACATTAAAATAGTAGGGAATTGTTATATTACACAACCATGTATAATATAATTGGTAAACAAAATTGTTTAAAACAAGCAGCAGTTTATTCTTTGAAACAAATAAAATATCGAAAATAGTAGGGAGTTGTTGACAGGGAAATTGATAAATAATTCGGAGTGCAAACGGTTGAACTTGAAAAATTAACCAGTTCCAATTTTAGAACAAAAGTCCTTGCTTATGAAGTTGACGGTTAAAGGAACATCCGGGCTTTTAGAGGATAACGAGGAATACTTATCATTTACAGAGCGCAGCTATCAGTTAATTTTAGAAACTCTGATGAATCTGCTGGTGTAACTTGAGCATGACTCACGTTCCGTTCTTGACCGAGAGGAGGGAACGACGAACGGTTCTCCTTTGTCCAATGAGCTACATGAGAATGTAGATCCGTGGTCCTCCATTCCTGGATTCGAACCAGACAACCATGTCCACGTGACGTCAATATCGGTTAGTTCGAAAACCGGAAACCCACGTGTCTATGTATCAGTTTACCGACCAATGATTCATTTATTGCTACGAAACACGTAGTTTTTCAGTATTCCGAGACTCCGGAGTCGGTCACGTGATCGGCTGGCGATGATTCAAACGCGTCGAACTCTGCAGGTATTAATTTCCCGCGAAATATAAATTGCACGACACCAGTCTTGGGCATTATGGAGATAAATTCTTTGGAAAGTTATTGTTAAGATAATATATTCTCTTATTTGGTTACATGATATTATATTAATATAATATATAATATATTCTCTTATTTGGTTATATTTTTCCTTCTATTTCATTATTTGGGATTTATTTGAAATCATTTTTCCTTTTATTTCATTATTTTAGATTTACTCGAAAACATTTTTCCTTTTATTTCATTATTTGGAATTTACTTGAAATCATTTTTCCTTTTATTTCATTATTTTAGATTTACTCGAAAACATTTTTCCTTTTATTTTATTATTTGGAATTTATTTTAAATAATTTTTCCTTTTATTTCATTATTTGGGATTTACTTGAAATCATTTTTCCTTTTATTTTATTATTTGAAATTTACTTGAAATCCTTTTTCCTTTTATTTCATTATTTGAAATTTATTTGAAATCATTTTTCCTTTTAGTTTTCATTTGATCAAACGCTTTGCGCATAAAATACCTGGTAGCTTCCAAATCTATCTGCAATACAGAATTCTACGTGTGCAATGTTTCATGACATGTTTATAGTCGGTTTATTATATTAATAATTACATGCATTATACTTATACAATAGTATAAGTTACAGCTTCAGGGTTTTACTTGACCGAAGTTGATTCTCATTTTATTACACACAACACTGAAAAAAATAGTACATCAGTTTTTAAGGATTCTCTGTAAAGAGAAGAGTTCAATCTTCAAATCTGTGGAAGATTCATCAGCTAAAAAAATTTTTGAAAATCTTTGGAGACCTTTGAATTTGCAGTATTTTTTAGGAAAATAAATCTTCAGTTTTCCACCTGCTACATTGTGTAAAATGAACACTCTTTTACAAAAGTAGAGTCGTCAAGCTTTAAAATAAATCCAGACTTATAATTGTACTATTATATATATATATATATATATATATAAAATTATCACAATTTAAATATCGACAATTTTTCGAGTATATCATTCAATATTTTTGTTTAAATACCTTTTACTTGCATTGTACATTAACAGCTGCTAATAAGTAAGCAATTAGCAATAATGCTCATCGCACGATGCCGGATGGACTAATTGCAGACATTGTGAATTAAATGAAAAGGAAAATGATTCACTCATTCAATTTTTCACAGTCATAAAGTATTAGGTCATCGCATGAGCAATGCGAAATTCGTTTCATATTATTTAAGGATGAAGTGCGAACACAATCAGGATCATTAATCTGTTATACATATGTACGCGTATACCGCAATATAATCTACAGCATACTTTCTCTCATTTCCTTCAACCTATACAATTATATACATATGTATATGTAGAAAAGACTAGTACAGTCAATGTTTTACATTAGAAGAATTTACTGATTAATAATCATTATACATCTATTGAAAAACGAAATTAATTTCTATCTAGCTTGAACTTATTGCAATTCAGATAGAAGATTGTTAGTTTGTATAAAGTTCCACAGTATAATGACTAGACTGCGTTCTTTATGCAAACTGAAAAATGTCTTCCTCGATTCCAAGACACAGAGGTTACATAAAAATTTCTTTCTCGTTTTAATGATTTTCTAATATGTTCTTGAAATTTTCTTGAAATTGTGTACTTGAAATTGTGTACTTGAAATTGTGTACTTGAAATTGTGTACTTGAAATTTTCTTGATGTTCTTGAATCTTTTAAATATGTCCACTGCTTTAAATGACACATACCAATTTTCAAATGACGAATCTCAAAGTTCTAGATTCGGATTGATTAATTTATTGTAATTAGCATGCAACTTGTAAATGCATAGATACGCAAGTGCGACTTGAGGTGGCTAGGAAATAGGATGTAGAGAAATGGTAATGGACAGCATGCGAAATTATAAAACTTGATTTATTCCAACTCCTCGTTGTCAATCACGTGACTCGGATGCGGTGATTCAACCTTCCAGTACCTCGAGCTGAGCTGTCGTTATCGTCGAGGCAACTCGTTGGTAGAATGCGCGGAGCAAGCGTTAACGATTCTTTGTGTAAAAGTCCACGTTTTCATCGGAACAGAAGATATGACATATCCTCGTCGAACTTTACCAAGTGCGATCAACGGTTTTACACAATTTAATACTCGATTTTGTGCTGTAACGCTCGTATGCTTGTGTTTGAAATCATCCGTGTCAATATTTTTTGCACTCGAGCAGATTTCTAGAAGCGAAAGTACTGTGGAATGTGAACGATTCGAGTCGACGTTATCCGTAAATTGGTGCCGGGAAGTGGTGTAACGGAGTAACATCTTCAAATACATGTGGTTGCTTTCATAGACGAATCCAACATTGGTGTCCCTCGAGGAAAATTAAAGTTATACGCTGAAATCATCGAGTGCAAATAATTCATTTCAATTTTTCATGAATTATTTAGTAGCATTTACTGCTTCGTATTAATGCTTTCGCATGGGGAACTGAGTGCTTTGAAATTCTCTTTTGAGTGTATGTGCATAATGTACAAAGTGTGCTGCATAAAGGTTTGCAAGTTATTAATATGAATTTTCGTTAGATTAGTCGAGGCGTAAGTGTTAACACGAAACCAACCGAGGTTTTAAAATACCCGGTACATATTGCCTTATGGAAATAACACAAGATTATATTTATTTGAACTTTGTTCGACTCATGCTATAACATTTGCGCTATTAAATAGATTTAGTTAATCATTCTTCATTAAAAACAAAAGGGCAAAAGGGTAAATGTACCTATTACTGCGCTTTTACAATTTTCAAACAACTTCAAACTAAAGATAATAAATATTACTCAAATCCTCGTTAAAAGAATGTATTTGATTATTTATGTGATATTATACTACGGTGTTAAAATTAATTAATGGTTTATTCATTTAAGATGTAATAAATGAAAATATAATTTGTTACGTAGTTAATAGATAAGTAGAGTTTGTTTCTTTTAATCGGTACATGACTCTCTTTCGTCCGTAATAATACGTACTATATTATTGAATTTATTTTCTAATACTTTTTTATGTTGCATTTGGTCTTGAGGACCACCAATTTTTGTTTGTATTCAGAACACATCATTCTTCCACAAGATTAGAAACAATACTAAAATAAAGTACGGTCGAAGCTTGATACCTCAGTAATTGGTACAGCCACCCTACAAAGATTTAAAGAATTTAAGAATATTAATGTATATTTTTCAACTCGTGCAAATTGTTAAGGAAACAAATGAATTTCTGCTTGCTATCGGTTCCTTGCAACTGATGCAAACAATTATTTTGTACAATGATCCGCAGTCTTCTTATACGTGTCAAAATTTATACTTGAAATTACAAAACGACGAAAGAATAATTCTTTTTAAAATGATTCCGTGATTGCTTTAGTGAAGAGATATCGCCGGAAGTTCTACTCCTGATATTTTAAACCTACAAAATATAACTGTTTCTTTCTGCGGTTGTTACTCAATAAGTTCAACGCACTTTTACCGTTTTATGGTGGCGTCGCAATTACGTTTTCACTTTCCTTTGCCCGGCGACCATGTATTATTAAAATCGCTCGCTGTCGCTACCGATTTCACTTCGTGCGTGCATTTGACTCGCGCTCGGCAACGAAGAATAGTTGATTAAACGCATCTTGTGCGTCGCGTCGCGCGTCACGCAGAAAATGGTCCCAAACCGACCCACAGTGCGGCATGTAAATGCACATTCGAGACAAAAATCATAACTTCTAAACTAATCAATTTTTGACCTAAGTACGTTAATAATTCTTTAAAGGGAATACAACAATGCATCGATTAGTGCACCAAAAATAAGGTTCCATTAGTAAAAAAGTTTATTCTAATTCTTTTTAATAAAGAGTTTTTTCATGATTAGTTGTTATTGCAATTTGAAGTCAACTGTATACTGTACAACTTTTGTTGTAAATATTTTTTAAAGAGAATACAAAAATGCATAAATTAATGCACCAAAAATACAAGGTTCCATTAGTAAAAAAGTTTATTCTAATTCTTTTTAATAAAGAGTTTTTTCATGATTAGTTGTTATTGCAATTTGAAGTTCTATTCATTCTATTTTTTTTTAATGAAGAGTTTTTTATGATTAGTTATGATTGCAATTTATTGTCAATTGTATACCGTACAACTTTTGTTGTAAATCTTTTTTAATTGTATGGTTAAATTTAATTATATCTACTATAATGCATAATGATTTACTCGACTTTTAATCGTTTACGGGCTGTATTACTGCTCTTAAAAATTGTTTACATTTAATTATGCATCGTCTTTACTGTCAAGTCCACGAAACAGAAATAGTACGGACAGCACAAATACTGACAAAGATTTTCGATACTGAACATATGACTGTACTGTAAAGTCGAATGTACTCCAAAACTATTTTTCCGAAAAATTATTTAAAAATAGTTTAAACATAGTTAAAATATGTTTTTATAATGGTTAAACATTAAACGTATGGCGAGGAAGCAAAAAAAAATCTGATGGACTTAGAAAAAAAAACTTGAGCCGAGCGGGATTTGAACCCAGTACAAAAAGTCTCGGAATCTACTTTTGTATGAAATCTGCATTTTTTCGATTTTTTTCGTGTTTTTTATTGATTACAACCATAGTTTGCAACTAAAAAATCTGAAAATGATACCGAATATGAGGCTTAGTATCCGAAACATGTCAGATTTTTTTCAGAATTTTAAATTGTCAATAAATGAGGAAAATGGGCCAAAAACTGGTTTTTCGTTTTTCTTCAATAACTACCCTTACAGATGAGATAGGGGGCTGAAACTTGGCAGAGATGGG
>CM052341.1:13467647-13477679 GCA_028455595.1 Lasioglossum vierecki
TCGTAAGATATTGCACATTTATTTATATACAAGTTAAAGAACAAACGTATTAATAAATTATAAATAAATTAGCCGAAAATAATTCGTTATATACCTCTAAAATAAACATTCGTTGTATACCTCTTCTACAATAGCAGATTTAAGCAGTAATGTAAGAACTTTGTTTATGAATATCTCAAAAACTATTGAGTGTTAGCGTTTATAATGGTATATATTCGTAATGGGTGATCAAGATCCATAAGTATACAGAGTCTCAACTAAATCGGCGTGACAACGGCCTCATAGAAGTTAGCCCCCCACTTGTTGAATTAAACAATTTCAACAATTGTGCTGAATTGTGCTAGGTTTGTGCTATATTGTGCCCGAATATTATCACTATAATATGAAAAATAAGATGAAAAATTGAGAAAAATAATTTTTTGAGTAGCCCCCCACTTTTCATTTTTTTCAATTTTCTCAATTGTGCTAAGTTGTGCTAAGTTGTGCTAAGATTGTGCTCAAGTATTACTTTAAAAAAAATTATAAATAAAAAAGCTATAGTAAAAAAACGTTTCCGACATCTAATTAACGTTTAAGTAAGAAATAGTTATCCAAACAGCATATAATCATATATCTGAGTTGTGCTAGCCTAGCACAAGTCAGCACAACGATATAAAGGGCACTTTACTCTTGTACGTGGCCGGTACACAACTCAGATATGCGATATGATCCTTGTCGGATGACCAGAAAGTCGGAAAATGATATGTGCTAGCCTAGCACAAGTCAGCACAATTGTTGAAATTGTTTAATTCAACAAGTGGGGGGCTAACTTCTAGGAGGCGTGACAACGTTCTTGCACTTTCTTTGTCAGAGGCGCCTCTCGAGTGCTAAGGGTTAATATCGAATAACACTGTTGTCGATTGAAATCGTTGTCGGTGAAATACGTTATCGTCGGTCAAATCTGGTGTGGGTGAAAACTGTATCGTTGAATTTCATAGTAGCCATCAGCCTAATGGGACAATGAACGTTTGATTAAGGGAAACGAAGCATGTGGCGCTGCTTCTACGCTCCTGGGTGGTTCGGTTGATAGAGAGCGGCGAGGCGGAAGCTGAACCTGTCGTGATGGAGGTAAAACCGATCCCGAAGCCTAGATCGGTGGTGCCACATCGGCCGATTCCAGCGCCGAGGCGACTTCCGCCGACGCGACTTCCGCCGACGCTTCCAGCCAGTTGTCACAGTAGCCAGAGCAGCGACTCGAGTCAATCGGAAAAAAGCGACGAGAAATCGATACCGGAGACGCGGACCGCGAACAATGAATTCTTTCGCAATCTGAGCACAAGTTCCCGCCAGCTGAAAGACGAGATTTCGGAGAAGGTGACGACGAAAGGCCGCGCGGTGATCTCCAGCACCAGAAATGCCAGCATAAGGTTGGAGAAATCGGTGAAGAACCTTCTGACTAGACGACTGACTTCGCTGAACCAGGATGAGCTTCTACGCGACAACGCCGAGGGTCTCAAGATGTTCAACGGACCGATGGTCGATGACAGATGCGTGTCCATGCCGGCCAACGATATTTTCAGCAGCATCACGTTCTACAGTCCTCTGAACACTAATCTCAGAAGCATGAAGAACGAGGAAGACCTTTCCGGGATGCGGACCAGCCCGCCGCCCCCGGTCTATCCTCCGCCCCCGCATCCTGACGAGTCTATCTACGACGAGCTACAATCCGTCACGTCCGGCAACAGCCGATACGAAACGATCAGCTCCATCGCCTCCGACAGGGACAAACTCGATAGGGATTTCCCCGACTCGTTCAGCCTGCTCAATTTCGCGCTTAACCAGGTAAATGTCCCTTCATCAGATCATATATTCATTATATATTATTGTATTCATATATATTATTATATTCATATATTAATTCAGATCATATATTTGTTTATAAAATATGTATTGATGCTCTTGACGCGCTGCACAGTGGTCCCTTTCAGCGATTTAACTGGCCAAAATTATTTATAATGTTTAACTCTCATCCACACTACGTGGTACCCGGGTACCTATTTCAAATTCATTCACATAATATTCAATATTTTTCGTTATTGCATTACTATGGTGTTCTTGGCTGTCCATTCAAGCCTCGAGCTGGCCAAAAGGATCTTAAAAGGGTCTTTGCCCTAGCACAATATGTATGTAAAAGACCTTTTGTTGCTACTGATCCTTTTGGGAATACGTCCACGATTACAACCAGTAGACGCAGCCCTAATTCTATGGAGTTTAGTGTTGTTCCAATCGTAAAAATGCCGTGGACCCTACTAACATGACTCCGTGAAAGAATTATGTTTAACCCTCATCCACACTACGTGGTACCCGGGTACCTATTTCAAATTCATTCACATAATCTTCAATATTGTTCAATTGATATATCCTTCATTTTTTGTGACATCTCAAATCTACTTTAGATGAATTAATATCCTTGGAATTAAACGAAAATTTTATACAACATTTCACAAAAAAAACTCCCAAACCTTTTTTTCGCATTCGCTATGATGAGGGTACCCGGGTACCACAAGGCTCAAGTAGGCAAATTAGATCCTATACAATTGTGATTTATAGTACAACTATTTCTCAGTACAAATTTTATTGTTTCAAAACACAATCGAACTACATGTCACTGCAAGTAATACATTTCTCCACTTTTTGTGTATGCTGCACACATGTTGATCTTTTAGCGAAGACGTGCCATAAAAAATCTCCAGGTCATGCGGGGCCAGATATCAGGTATATATTATTTGACCCTGTCTATTTATGTAGTAATTGTATTATATTCTTAGACCCTGTCTTATAGACACAGTTCTAGCAGACCCAGTTTTCTTTCTGTTAAAAAGAATATATTCTAATAGTACATAATTCTATATAGACCGAACGCCCGGGCGTAGTAATGCCAGATAGGCGGTGTCCACCTGGACGTTTGGTAAGACCTAGAGTCACAGAAGGAGGGGTTTAGGGCATAAATATCTAGCTCCCACTACGGATGTGATGTGTTTTTCCCCTCCTTGCTTAAAAAAAAACTATCAGGTATATGCATGAACCTGAGGTAGATGATCCCGTCACGGACCAAGCGCCCTCGTTGGGGTCTGGTAGCGACGATGACGCTACAACAGTATCAGCAACCTGTATGAGTACCCGGGTACCTCTTCATGCAGAATCGTATAAAAATTACCCGTGTAGATGAGCGTTAAGAACCGATATCCTTTCAACAACAATTAACACACACCTATTTTCTCTCGGTATATCACAAAGAATTTCACATTTCAAACGACAACTATCTTAACCATTTTCTCCATATGCGTTTGTCCCAGGCCAGCGACTCGGACCAGAGCTTAAACCTTTCGGACGTGAGCGGATCCTTGCCTCGCGACAAGATTGACCCTAGAAGGTTGTCCAGGTCCGATTCTTGGACGTTTTACGACACTGCAGCTGGGACCAGGTCGGAAGGTATCGACGAGTTGGACAGGATATCCAGTGCAGAAGAAGACACATTGGACAAGGACGTGCCATTGTTAGATCGAACCTCCTCGGCGTCAAACGAGAGCCACGCGTCCATTCAGAACTCTTTGTATGAGAATTTAGCCTCTCGTAGGGCAGCCTTGGAGGAGAAACAGGACACGTCCAATACCGAGAACAGGCAACAGAATAGTCGGTCTTTGTTGTTCGAGTTTGATCCGTTTGCGAAAACATCCGAGACCGAGAACGTGTACAGCAACTTCGAGAACAATGATATGATGTTACTGGAAACTCTGTTGGCCACCAGTGACTCGCCTAGTAGTTCCGGTAGCATCCTCGATTTCCAAGAAGCGGTCGATAACGAAGAGGAACAGAATGATATGGACGAAGAGGATGTTCTGCATCCGCAGATCTCCGTAGTGCCGCCAGTGCCGCCGAAAAGGTTCGACTCTTTGCCGAAGAGCGAGCACGACGAAATCTTCGAAGTTATCTCTCTGCCCGATAAAAGTGCTATCGGCAAGAATCCAGCACTGTTGCCGAAACTGGCACACTTAGGAAGTAAAAAACAGCCTGCCGTTCCTCCGAGGAAACCACCGAGAGTTCGGCTCACCGATACCCCGCCGGCTGCTACCGACACTGTGGCGACTACCGATGATAACGTAACAGGTAAATCTACTGGGAGACTTAAGGAAGTAGAATCCTCTTCTCAGGCTTGCAAGGGTGCGGGATTCGCGTTCTGATTTCTCGATTATAGAAAAATAGGGGTTTTCAGTAGTCAAAAACGCTAGATAAATCTCTATGGCGTTAATTTTTCAATAACAGAAAAATAGGGGGTTTCCAGTAGTCAAAAACACTAGATAGAGATCAGTCTAGGGCGCTAATTTCTTAATAATAGGAAAATGGGATTTTTCAGTAGACAAAAACGGTCGACAAAAGATCGATCTATAGCGTTAATTTCTCGATACTAGAAAAATAGGGGTTTTCCAGTAGTCAAAAACATTAGATAGAGATCGATCTATAGCGCTAATTTCTCAATAACAGAAAATAGGGGTTTTTTCGAATAGTCAAAAAAACTAGATAGAGATCGATCTAAGGAGCTAATTTTTCAATAACAGAAAAATAAGGGACTTCGGTGATCAAAAACGCTAGATAGAAGATCGAGCTGGGGTGTTAATTTCTCGATAACAAAAAAAATAGATTTCTTCAGTAATCAAAAACGCTAGATAGAAGATCGAGCTGGGGTGTTAATTTCTCGATAACAGAAAAATAGATTTTTTCAGTAGTCAAAAACGGTAGATAAAAAATCGAGCTAAGGTGTTAATTTCTCGATAACAGAAAAATGGGGTTTTCCAGTAGTCAAAAACGCTAGATGAAAGATCGATCTAGGGCGCTAATTTCTCGATAGTACAAAAATAGGTATGTTTGTTATTTATCGATCGTGAGGTTGTTTATAACAAAAGATATTGATGATCTCAGCGCAAAGGTCCGTTCAGAAAATTAATTTTTAAATTAATTATTTAATTAATTTGCGCCGAGATCATGAATACCTCTTGTTATGTACAAAAATAGGGTTTGTCATAAATCCATAAAGTCCGCAGTGTATTGACAAGACACTTTCGATAGCTGCAGCCCCGAAGATGACCGTTGCCTCGAAGAGTCCTGAGGACGGTTCAACGAGTCCTGCGAGCGGTAAAAACACGGAGGAGCATCGTCGCGTAGGTATGATACAGAAGCTGAAGAAGCTGAGGCAGGATTCGTCGTCCCACGGTATCGGACCGAACATGAGGAACTTCGTTAAGAGCGGCAGCAAGTTGTTGTCAAGAAACCGAGACCAGTCTCGAGAGACGTGCACGAAATCGACGAAACTCGAGAGGCCGAAGTTGAACGTTCCGACGAATCCTGGAACGCATCGAGGAATTGTTTACAAGACCGGTGTGGGGATCGAGAGAGCAAAGGATCTCGTGCAGAGGGTGGCGGTACTGGCTGACCAGAAACTCTTGTTCTACGCGGACAAGGCAATGTCCACTCTGAAGGAGGTTATTCACCTCAACACAGTGTACAGCATTCATCTTCTTCAGGATGTAAAGTGAGTACGCTTTTTTCCCGACATAGAAGAACGCGCCCTGAGATACCGTAATACAATGTTGCGGAATCGCATACAGGGTGTGACGTTCGAAATAGGGCACCGCAGTGTCCCAGGTGAAACTGTAGAACGACTGTTTACCCTATGAATTCGATGATTTTCTATTTAAATAATTATTTTCTGCCTTTTCGACGAACACACAAATGAGAAAGCGAGCTGATATTCCATTGTCATCCCGTTCTCTGAGCTATGTTCAAAGTTAGTCTCTAGCTCATCGAGAAGTTAGTTTAAGAATCAATTGAAAAATTTCTACCAAATAGACAAACAGACAGACAAGAAAGCGAATTAATAAAACGATTAAGTCATTTTAAGTGCTACTGTGTTTAGTCAGATTTCACGTATCACACTTGGGTTCTTTCTAAAATTTCGTAAAAATTTAATGAGACAGTTTTTGAATATTTTAAAATTCCAAAATCTACGTATTTACGCGGGTGAATTTTATATATTTCTGAAAACAACGGATTGCTTGTATAATCAAGGAATTTAATCGAAGAAATAAATTCCTATTTGTTTCCTGTTTCTTGCTATGTACTAATTTAAAAAAATGTACTGATCTGCACCTACACCGAGAAAATGATTTTTTTACGACGGCCCTACGCGAGCATCTTCCTTCTACAATTTCTTGCACCTTAAATAGTAAATAATAAATAATCTTAAATAGTAAATAAAATAAAATATTTTACTTGATGCAGTAATTTTTGTAAATAAAATAATTTATTTGAGGCAGTAATATTTGAAAATAACATTTTATTTTAAGAATATTGAAAATATTTGGACTTTGTCTTTATTTCCAATTTCAATTGTAAATATTATTACTGAAAATAATGATTCGCATTTAATAGATTCATGAGTAGAAATAGTTATTATTGAATAAAACAAAAATGTAGCAAATGATATAGTTTCTTATATTAAGTACCATTTCTTCTTTAAATTATTGCTGAGATAAAAAATATTAAGTTACCTATAAGTAATTGCGATTTCTGAAAGTATTAGGAATAACGACGCAAAGATACGATGTTCTATTTTGTGTTTCAGATTATTAAAATAGAAATATTGTCTACTGCGGTTCCCATGGTTAAAATAGAAATATTTTATTATCGAAATTGTATATCTTATTTCAAATTCTATTTTCTTTAAGTAAAATAAAGTTAAAAATATTAAATAGTATTTGAAATATTTGTTTCGCCAAATATTGCCCACCTCTGGTGGATAGATAGCTGTTCTGCAGTTTCACCGAATATAGAAAAGGAAAGGATAATGGAAAATGATTTGAAATGTTTAGAGAGATCGATGGCGAGACTGTGCACTGCATAGCCATTAGCGTGGAAGGAAGGCCGAGCGTCTACGTGTTTTACGCGAAAGGTATCGCCGAAAGAAGAATTTGGGCTCAACAAATTTTGGAAGCATTTACTCTAGTCTTTCCCACGAAATACACCTCCGATCTGACGAGGGTAGGATGGGTTTACTTAAAGGTAATATAAAACGTGGTAAAAACGAGACACAAACAGTAACAACAGTCGGTCATTTGGAACAAAAACAAAATTCACTTACTCACATATTTGAAAGTCGATGTTGAAGTTGTTGAACCTTGCTCTCATGTTCCTTAGCGTCTATGAGTCATCGGTAGAGCGTGAATTTTTTGCATTTATGATAAAAACGGGTACGCCAAATGCAACAGAGTAAACGCGACAGAACAATTAAACGTTACCTTTACGCTCAAGTTAGTAAGAGAAAAATATCAATTTTTATGTTACTTCTATTTCTTCGGAGCGATACAATTTTTATATGGCACCAGGATCCGCAGTTTAGTGACTAGATTGTATATTTTATGGGAAATAAAGGAGTGGGAGTTTGATACATGAGAGTTACATAGAAAGATATTTATTTTCTTAATGTTTCTTTGAAATTGATAATAATATTGTAATTAGTTCTTCCGATGTTTTTACCATTTCGTATGTTGTCTACACATTTTTGTCATAAATACGGAAACAAACAAACAAAGAATCTTTTGCTGCAAAGAACAATTCAATATTTTTTATAATAACAGCACATTATATGTTTAAAGTTGAAAATATGTTTTTTTTGTCAAAGTCATGTTTCTCAAAAACTGTGCGCGTAGGAGAAAAATTGAAGGTAGATTCGGAATCAGCGCAAAAAATAACTATATGATCCATCCAGCAGTTATTTGAAAACATGAAACAAAGTTGAAATTTGTTGGAAAGTATTATTTTTATTCTGGTTATAGCGCAAGCAGCATAAAATTAACTGTAGTAGAATCATAGTAAATTGATACTGTAAAATGAACTACTTGTTGTTAATAATCAATTTTAACTTTAGGTGATCTGTGTTCTAGGAAGGCGTAACAGGTGTATGGTTCACGGCCTGGGTTCTTTTGCATCAAAGAACTCTGATCTATACAAAATCTCTCGATCCCTTCATGGCTGTTACCTTTGGAGAGCTTGATCTTCGAAAAGCGCGGTGCATTGGTGAGTTTCCTTAAATAAATACGTGTTTGTTTTATAAAAAAAAAAGAAATAACAATCGTTTAAAAGTGGAACAACTCGAATAATCATATAATTAAACGATTTTTAGAAAATATACACTTATAAATTTGCTTTTCTTCACCTTCTGTAGAACAAAACCTATTTATGATTTAAATAATCGCTGCCACCTGAAAATACGAGTTAACAACTAATTCTGCTCGTTCCACTAAAAAGTGTGAAAAGGAAAACAATTTTATAAAAAAAATTAAACCGACAACGAAAAAAACTAAAAAAAATGCACTAAAAAGCATGAAATAATTTCCATTTTATAAAATATTAAATATAATACGATTGTATTATTAATTGTATTATATTTAATGTTTTATAAAATGGAAATGATTTCATACTTTTTAATGCATATGTAAAAGTTAAATCCGTGACGTCGTCGAACGTACAATTTCGAATGTAGACTTTTTAAAATTAATAAACTTGATATCTTTTAATTGAATCCAAAATACTAGGTAAATTATTGTTAATAAATTCATTGAAATTAATATTTCCAATTAAAGAAATATATTAAGAAGAACTTCTAACTCTTTTATAAATGTCTATTCATTTATATTTCTTATTTACTTGTTTATATCGTTAAAAAAAAACATTATATTTTCAATATAAAATTAAATAATTAATTTATAAATTATTAAAAAAATTTAATTATCTTAATATTTTAAGATAAAGATAACTATCTATCTATAAGTAAATACAGCTATTTAATTTGCGTTCAAGAATAAAATTTGGAGAATAATTTCTGACGAATTGTATACAATCATTACATTATACATACAGCTGACTTTATTTCACACAAGGCGCCGGACATTGTTTAACAATTGCATTCTATGCGTGCGTATAGAATGTTCCTCCAATTTTACAACTATACTCGATGTATATTAACATAAAAGTTTGCTTACGGTCGTTTAATAACAGTAGTAAACACGAGTTTTATTATTGAAATAAACAAGGTGTTGTTCGTTTGTAGTTATTAACAACTCGTTACTCGTTCACCGGCCATTTTATCAAAATATCACGACGAAGATAAACGGAGCAGCTTTCTTCCACTAGCAACGGCGATTAATATAGTTGCAATATCGACTTAATTTTTTTGAGCAGGCATTTGCCGAATTGGAATCCGATCATACACTCATCGGATTGTTCTGTCACTGTAACAGAAACGGTATTGTTCAGACCAGTTATTATTAAACTGCGAATTTTATGCATTTATACCAAAAATGGGTACAGAAACATTATTAAAATAACAGGAAAAAAACATTAAAACGATTTAACAAGATCCGCATGTAATGATCAAGTTATTAAAATTGTTAAATAATAGGTAGTAAAACGAACATGCATTTATTAATTTACTTGATGTCCACCTTAAAGATAAAAAATATTTAGGATTTAATGAATCAAGGATAAGAGTGATATCAACTTGATAATTGATGAAATTTCAACAAAAATAGATGAAATCCCAAGAAAAACATCCTGTAAACAGGAGCCAAGTTCGTTAGTTTAGAAATACCTCTTGTAATACTGAAAAAAGAGTTTGCATAAATTAGTTTAAAAGAATGCTATTTGAATTATTCAAACTTGGCCGTTACCTAACATCTTTTATGGCCATTGACATAAAAAGTAACGGCCAAGTTTGAATAATTTAGCCCTTCATGTAACTCTTTAAAAATTAAATAGCGTTCTTTTAAACAAATTTTTACAAACGCTTTTTTCAGTATTGCCAGAGGTATTGCTAAGCTAACGAACTTGGCCGTGTTTTGTTTGACCTCACAACTTTTTACGATCATAGAAATTTGGCTCCTGTTTACAGAATGTTTTTGTTGGGTACTATTCTCGCGTACTTGGTGCTCGCGAATAATT
>CM052341.1:13477779-13490125 GCA_028455595.1 Lasioglossum vierecki
TTTAAACATTCAATTTATATTTCTTGTACATGTATACAATATTCAGATCCAATATTTTTCTCATATGAAAAAATGTGGCTTAAAAAATATTTTTCCAATATTTTTGTGTTACTAGGGAGGACACGTGGTTCTTTCGAACAATATTTATGGTGCGATCGTGACTAGGAATCTTCCTCGAAGATTCAGTCAATTAGGGTCTTCCGGTGACCATTATAGACATTGCCAAATTTCTTTGTTGTTAGCAGGCCTCCTTCAGAGCCATGGGAAAGAGAGCTAAACATTCTTGAGGACGCTGATTGGTAACTGTAACTTTCGGCAGGAACCAATCAGTGCATTTTCTTCCTCATCGCGTACGATCAGGAATTCGAATTCCAACAGTTTTCTTTCAGCTTTCGGACAAGCGCTACCGTTGAATCCGCGAATAGACAAGTACAACGCAGCGGCCGTTGTCTTGTCACTCACATAGTACGTGTTTCGAAAGTGTGCTTCACGGTATTACAGTGTCCAGCGATCGGGACAATCGCGCTAAATTCCGCATTATATGTAATTCGAGACCCTTGCGTACGCTAGCGTATAAGGCAGGAGTAGAATTGCCTTAAATACTGACGAGTCCACTAGCAGGTCCGGGACGAAAAGCTCCTTTAAAAGGGTAAGGGATAGGCAGAATATTACTAGAATATTACTAGAAAAACAAGTGAAACATGTTAGCGAGATCGAGTTGTTTGTCATTATAAGAGCATAATAGGAGCTGTGTGAAGGCTCATTCTAAAGAGGAAGGTTGATTGTAGTTTGTTTCTACCATGATTTAACGAGGTTATGTTTATAATTAATAATATGAGCGTCTAAAATAGGGGGGGAATCGAGACAACCACCATCAGGTTCCCGTGTATTTTTCTAATACAAAACGATTTTTTTCACTGAAATCATGAGTGCACCTTAGAACAATCAATCCTCCTCTTTGTAATGAGCCCTCACACAGCTCCTATTATGTTCGTATAAGGTCAAACAACTGTTTTGCTGCTTTTTCATCAGCAAAACAGCGTTTGCGGCAAGCAGTTGTTTGACCTTATGCGAACATAATAGGAGCTGTGTGAGGACTCATTATAAAGAGAAGGGTTGATTGTTCTAAGGTGCCCTCATGATTTAACGAGGTTATGTTTATAATTAATAATATGAGCGTCTAAAATAGGGGGAAAATCGAGATAACCACCATCAGGTTCCCATGTGTTTTTCTAATACAAAACGATTTTTTTCTCTGAAATGATGAGTGCACCTTAGAACAATCAATCCTCCTCTTTGTAATGAGCCCTCACACAGCTCCTATTATGTTCGCATAAGGTCAAACAACTGCTTGCCGCAAACGCTGTTTTCATCAGCAAAGCAGCGTTTACGGGGATAAGTTGTTTTCCCCCTACTTTGGACGCTCATATTATTAAATATAAACATAATCTCGTTAAATTATGAGTGCACCTTAGAACAATCAACCTTCCTCTTTACAATGAGCCCTCACGCAGCGCCTTATACGAACATAATAGGAGCTGTGTGAGGGCTCATTATAAAGAGGAGGATTGATTGTTCTGAGCTGCACTCCTGATTTCAGTAAAAAAATCGTTTATCACTTAATCCATTGAACTGGTTATCCAATATTAATTTGGCGGGTAGTACAACAGTCGTACGAGGGCATTCTCGAGTCGACGTGTCCGCAGTTTCAAAACCGGGCTCAAGCCTTACAACCTTGAGTAGGAATACGTCCACGCGTCACCTGCGAGTGTCCCCGGAAAAAACACAACTAAACGCGATAGAGGCTGGGACTTACCATTCCTCGTTTTTGAGCGCAGCAAACCATTAAACAGCTCGTTCTCTTGAAATATTTCATTAACTGATCCGATTAAATGCTGAAAATCGTTCAAGTTTATACGCTCGTAACTTTTTTGTAATTTCCGTAATTAAAACTTGAATTTTTCACAATTTCTAAAGGAAAACTGCAAACATTTCTGGTTATTCAAAGTAAAGCTTAATCTTTTTAACATTTTCGTCTGTCTTCAAGCTTAAAAGATCTAATTAGGTGTTCTGTTTGTCGTGAATCACCAGGTATATGTACATATAATTATAATTATTGGGCTGGAAAGAAAGTAATTTTCTTTCGGTATTTTTAAGGCGAAATAGAGTTCAATTCTCTTATTCAATAAAACCTAACGAATAAAAATTTTCTCTTTTGTTCGACAATCATTTTCAAAACAGAATAAATAAGAAAAAATATTTTATCGATTAAAGTCGATCGGTTTTACTTCACCTTAAAATACCGAAAAATTACTTTCTTGCCGATCCGATGTATTGATAGAATACTATGAAGCTTTTTTATATTGATTGTAACAGTTATGAACCCTGGGTATGTTCCAGTTTTACGAGAACAAGAAGGTCCGAATCCAAACGAGGGATTCGTTCCCGTAGTGGTCGTAGATGCAGGTGGCAGCGGTGCACTGCACATGGCTGCACCAGGTACTCACGAAGGATCTGCGTGGAGACATGCGCTCTATCAAGCAGCTATCACGTGTGGTCCTGCCCTAGAACAACAGCAACTGACGCAAGACGACGTCCCTGTGATACTTGACAAATGCATCAATTTCATATATGCCCACGGTAAATGAAACTTTCATTTTTAATAACGCTTCTAAAAAAATTACCTACCCCTATAAACATTAACCCTTAGCACTCGAATGGTGAGTCGGACTCACCACTAGAATTTGCAATACAATTATTCAAAATATTGTTAAAAGTTAATTAATTAATTGGTTCTCGATCGTAATTTATCTTAATGATAATTTAAATGATAATTTAGATAATGATTGTTTGAAGTATTAAATATCTTGATAGCTATTAGTAGCTAATCAATTACTAAACATTTAAATATTGTATGAGGTGTTACATCTGTTTCATATCCATAAAATGAAAAAAATTATATAGAATGAAATTATTCTAGGTCGGGAGAAATTTTCTTGTTAGAATAGCTCCGAGTGCAAAGAGTTGATATCCATAAAATTAAAAAAATAGGTCAGAAGAAATGTTTAGTTTTCGCATTAAAATAATTCCGAGTGCAAAGGGTTAATATATCACCGCCTGAATATAAGAACTAAGTACAGTAAACCCTAGCAAGTTGTCCCAGGTTGGACGACTTGATTCTTGCCCATGCCTACTCACTCCACTACCCTTCACCGCTGTGCCGCGTCGCAGGGCAGCGGTTATTGTTCTCGGCCCGGGTATATCGGTGTGAACACTACTACATTAACACAACGAATAGAATGTTCAAACATCTTAATGTTCATTACTTTTTAATGAGATTTTACCGACTTATTCCTGGCATTTTTCTGATTACAACAAGACCAAACACGATATAATTTCAATTTTATTTAGTGGTGTATGTATAAAGTTTCGTATGGGAAAAAGAAATTTATTTAAACATATGCTATAGCATATGTTGAAGGTATCATAAATTATAAATTATGCTTCACATGTAGAGTAAATATGGGCCAAATTATATCGTGTTTGGTCTTGTTTTAATCAGAATAATGCCAGAAACAAGCAAATAAAATTCTCATAAAGAAATAATGTAAAATAAACCATTTAGAATTGGCATTACATTGTGACAGCACGTGGGCCTTTAAACTGTGCCGGCGACGGCGACACTTTGCGGCCCCACGCTGCGCGTAGCCGTCGCCGAAACAGGTGCTCTATTGTAGTCTCGCTCAGCGCGATCGGAGCGGTAGACCCAGCCGTAAATCAAAATTACAAATTATCACCGCGATTCTTGTCCGCTCCAGGAACAGTCTCTTGGATAAGAATCAAGGGATTACTGTTGTAACTTGAAATTTGGACATTTTGAGTTATCTACTTCGTATTAAAGAAGAAATCAAGTAGAATTTAATGTAAAAACTGGTTAACCTATCAAAGTAATCTACGACATCTAGTGAATCACAATTTAGTTTAATCTTGTTAATGTAAAAAGTAGGCAACTTGTGTTATTTTTTCGCAAAGGTCCAAAAAAAGGTCTAAAATAAGGAATTGTAAGTTGCCTAGTTCTTACATTCAGGCGGCGATATGATGAAATTTTGGTTCAATCGTAGATCTTTTTTAATTAATATTTAGATGCAAACAATTTTTAATTTGACTCGATATTGTAGGGTAAGGAGTAGAAACGATTAATTTAATTTTCCAGAACCCAGGTAAAATGAACACGTGTTATTTAGTTATAAGTAGACTGCGGATGTTTACAGAATTTTCAATTTTTGTAGGTAAATTTTAAGAATTCAATTTCAGTGGTAGTAGCTTTCCTAGATTCGAAATAAATAAATGTCGTACCACAATTCTATCGAACTTTACATTCTATCATTTTTCGAAAATGTTCAGCAGCCGTAAACGCGTAAAGATATCCGCAGTCTGGTTCTAAAGTGTGCTGCAGTTCACAAATTACAAGTACACACTTAGCAACATATTGTTAACACACTTAGCATTGATTGTTTCAATGTAAACCTGTCAATTCGTGTAAGTGGTTCTGTGCTCTGGTTGCGCAGACGTTCTATGCGATAGTTGTTGTTATTTAATGATAACGTTGTCTGTGATAGTGTCAATGTTACTTTGAAGGTATCATGACCGAGGGAATTTATCGTCGTAGCGGGTCCACCAGTGCCGTTGTTCGGCTGTTAACGGCTTTCCGTCACGACGCGTGGCAGACGCAAATCACGAGAGGCTCGTACACGGAGCACGACGTGGCCACGGTTCTCAGAAGGTTTCTCCGTGATTTGCCGGATCCATTGTTTCCTGTCAACATTCATGACCGGCTTTGTCTCAATATAGGTAAGGAGCACTTACTGTCCTTGACTGTCTGCGGACTAGTTCAACGGACTTAATTATTTTCCGATGAACAAGTAGAAGTCTCCAATCCTTCTCTACTTGATATCAGAGGTGGGCATTATTTGGCGAAACATACAGGATGTCCCAAAATTCGTGTACTTCCGAGCCAGAATCAATCCGCTGTAGCCGCGCTCTGATTGGTCCATGTTTTTTGTTAATAACTCCTAAACAAAGCCGCTGGCGTCATTTTTGTAAAGGAAAATGTCGCTTCAAATTACCCAAGGAACCTCCCATTTCCGGGAAGTACACGAATTTTGGGACACCCTTTATATTGCAAATACTATTTAATATTTTCGACTTTATTTTGTTCAAAGAAAATAGTATTTTAAATAAGATATACAATTTTGATAATAAAATATTTCTATTTTAACAATGGGAACCGCAGTATAAAATATTTCTATTTTAATAATTTGAAACACAAAATAGAATATCGTATTTTTTTTCCTATTAAGGTTTGTTGATACACATACGGTGTATCTTATCACCAGAAAACTAATTCTGCTCATAAATCTATTGAATGCGAACAATTATTTTCACCAATAATATTTAAAACTGAAATGGAAAATAAAGACAATCTACATATTTTCAATATTCTTCTTTCAAAAATTACTGCATCAAGTAAGATATTTTACTTTCAAAATTGCACAAATGTATTATCTTAAAGTTCAAATCAGGGGGTACAATCATCGAAAAAGTACTTACAATTTTTATAATATAAAGAAAATTCGATTAAACGAATAAATATAACATGAAATTTACTAATTAAACGAAAGCTTTTAAATTAATCTATTTTTTTAATGCAAAATATACTCATGAATGGCTTTCATTGCCAATATATTGATGGAATTCGAATTTCTTGTACTTTTGTCTTCCATTGTACCTCCAGAACATCCTTAAATAAATGCCGGTATGTTTCGATTTTTTCCATGCAAAGGATGCCCAATATAAATAAAAAAATAAATAAAAGAACTTCTTAAAAACCACGCTTATATTAAAATGCACTAAAACGGAGAAAATGATTTTTTTAGGTATCAGTGACTATAAATAAAAGCGTAGTTATTGCTGATCCAACAACCCAATGCTGTTGCTGGATCAGCAATAAACAACGTGTGAACACGAACCAGATAGTTTGTCATGCTGACTAAAGCCGATACAGAACATTTCCGCGAAGAGCAGTGCATGCAAATAAATCGCCTCTTGTCTTCGACCGGTATTTGCATACGTAATTATAAGAAGAATGTCAAACTGTGTCGACACCCACGCGTACTTTCTCGCGTCGCGGTACGTCCCATTAGGAAGCATATACTGTTGAATCTCCGGTGTTCATTACTTAAGAACTTAACGACTTTCGTTTAACGGAAAACGTGTCCCAGTTTCGCCGAACGATCGAATTCGTTCACACTAAAACTGCCGAGCACTACAAATGACTGTCTTGCATTGTCTTACAGTTATCAGATGATTGTAGAAGTTCGTTCGCGATTTGAAAATAAAATCGAATGGTTAAATTTTAAAGAATACATTAATCGTATAGTCACCGTTCTTTTCTAAAAAGAATCTAACCCAGACCATTCATTTTTCAAAAAAATGGTGACTACGTAATTGATTAATAAAGCTGTATTGATCAATTATATAGTCGTTTATTAATCAATTGTGTAGTACATACAGGGCGTTAGAAAAGTCTGGAAACGGTCGAATATCTCAAAAGTAAAGCATTTTAGAGAAAAATGGTTCCGATATTTATTTTTTTGTTTCGGAAGAGCTATAAGGTAGTGACATTGGTTTGATATCGAAGAGTGATTTTTTACACTATACAGGGTGTCCCAAAATTCGTGTACTTCCCGGAAATGGGAGGTTCCTTGGGTCATTTGAAGCGACATTTTCCTTTATAAAAATGACGCCAGTGGCTTTGTTTAGGAGTTATTAACAAAAAACATGGACCAATCAGAGCGCGGCTACAGCGGATTGATCCTAGCTCGGCCAATGGCGCCGCCACGCTAAGCGGGACCTGTCGTTGAGTTGGACTCCGTTTGCTCTAGCCGCGGTAAGAAGGTTCTCATTTTTGTTCGCAGAAAACGTTAACGAGAACGAGCAGGTCACGGTGTACAGGAAACTGTTATCTACGCTGAGTCCTGTGCCAGCAGCGACGTTGCGAAGGATTCTTGCTCACCTTCACTGCCTGAGTCAACAGAGTTCCAGGAACCTGATGACCGTCGAGAATCTTTCAGCGATCTGGGGTCCGACGTTGATGCACGCCGGTGAAAACAGCGCCGAAGAATGGAATCGTTCGGAGACCAGAGTGATCGGTGATCTCATCAGGCTCTATCCGAAGCTTTATCAATTGACCGCAGCCGAGCTCGCGAAAGAGGCAAAAATTTTGGAGGTACTCGAAAAGCATCACGTTTCGAATAATGGACCGCGTGGAGCACCGTCTGGCGATCTCAAAATATGGATATACATATTCTCAAAAGACGGAGAATGCGTCAATGTCACGGTAAGAATCCCTCTTCTTAATCGAATGTCTAATGAAATGATTAATTTTGTATTCGTCATATAAGATTACAAAGTTCGAAACGAATTTAATGCTTTTGACTTTGTTCCCAATGTTATCCTGATTTTTCATCTGCATATGATATTCCACTAGTCTCGATCATCTCCAAATATTATCATTGTTTCTATCTTTCGATTATATATGGAAAAAAAAGATTTCCAATATTTGTTTGAAATTGACACAGATCTACAAAACGTAGTTTTTAAATTTTCAATATAGGCCCATATAAGAAAAAGTTATAAAATGCAACTTTTAGTATTTCTCAACAATTCCAATCAATTGCAATTTTTGACAAAATTTTATTTGACATCTTGTAGCAAACTAGTTGTTCTAGGTTCCCAAAAAAGTTCAAATGGTATAGTACAATATTAAAAAAAAGTTATCGTCTTCTTAAGAGTGTCCGAATATTAGTGGAAGTCACTGTATGTACGTATGTAATTAGACCGTAAATACTTCCAGATCGGACCACAAAAGACTGCGTTTGATATATGCGTGGAGCTGGCAGAGAAAACTAATTCACCGGCCCATGAACTTTGTTTGGAGGAGTATACGTTATCCGGCGCGCTGGAGCGGCCATTGCATCATACTGAACGGGTCCTTGAAACAGTGGCAAGGTGGGGATACTGGGAACCCGAGGATAGGAAGGACAACATTCTCATTCTTAAAAGAGATCATCTCTACAAGGACATACTGCCATTGGTAAATGTGATAGAACATAGACTGCCATAGATATTGCACCACTTTAACCCTTTGTACTCTGGGAGCTATTTTAACTCGTAAATTAAACATTTCTTCTGATATAGAATATTTGCACAGAATTTTTATCATTTTATGAATATGACATTAATATAATACCTCACGGAATACTTAAATGTGTAGTAGTCCATTACATACTAACATATTTAATCATGTAAACAATATTGTGAATAATGGTACAGCAATGTTTTACAGCAAAGTGGTGTCACAAAATCACCTTGTGTAAAAAGCACGTTAACCCCTTGACGTATCATTTTCTTTACAGTCGCGTTGTTTAGAACGTCTTTATCCCCGAAAATGTTGTAGAAGAGAAAGGAATACTTATTTTAATACTGAAATATTGATGAAAAGCGAATCAAATTTTATTTCACTTAAAAAACAAACGCGTAACATCCATATTTGTTAGATTTTGTTTGAAATCTTCATGACGAGTGGGACTCGTTAAAATACGGCAAGGGGTTGAACACCATAATCCTATAAGTGAAATCTTTTACTGTACCCTTGAATCCAGGGACAGATCAAAACAAGTGGATCTTGAAAAAAGTTTAAAAAAAACTCTCATTAAGTCATGACCAAGAAGAAAAGTAATCAAAAATTCCACAATTCCATCATTTTGATGTCAATGATCTTTTCTTTTTAGTAAAAATATCTGTTAATGGTAGACAACGCTGTTACACAATTTGACAAGCTAAACATTTTCTGCTCCAAACGTGGGGCCCCAGAACCATCCGGAACCCTAAACGGTCGCTTAATTCACCCCTGCTCGAATCGATTACACATCACCTTGAATTACTATCATCAAAAGAGTAAAATTTCAAATAAAAGTAGCTGCTCCAATTTTAATTTTCAAGAGAACTATATTTTACATGCTAAAAACCCGTAAAATTTTACTTATAACAGTTACCGAGATCGTTATAGAGGTGGTGACTTTAAGAAAAGTACTTCATCCTTTAAACATGAGTTCTGACGTTAAAAATGTGTTTACCTTATACGGACAACATTCCATAAAAATCGGAAATGCACAGTTACTATACATTTATAGTATTCGACTTGCGAAGGCATTTGCATTTTCACATTTGAATTTCTTTTGAATTTTTACATTTGAATCTACTCATAGATTCGTGAAAGTATGTTACAATTTGTTTCACACGGCCTGGATGCACAATAACGCATACAATTAGCGAGGTTCAGGGTCGTTCGAGTCTGCAACTTTTTCATAGCGACCGGTTCGTCGTGGATTAGAGAACATGAGTCAGAAGGGGAAAAGTAAATGCATATTTACTGGCCACAAAGACAGGATGTGACTTAATTAGGCTTGCTTTACACGCTGTAACATGAAAAGCATCAATATCCATTAACCCTTAGCACTCGAGGGCGCCTCTGAGGCACCACCAAAAATTGCTGTACTATTATTTGAAATATTGTTTACATTATTAGATACGTCGTTATCTAATCAATTACTAAACATTTAAGTATTGTGGAGATATTATATCAATTTCATATCTACCAAATTTTAAAAAATCATAGAGAATGGGAATATTCTGGGTCAGAAGAAACGTTTGATTTTCGAGGTAAAATAGCTCCGAGTGCAAAGGGTTAAAGCATACACTGACACTGATATTAGTTCACGGCTCTCAACAATAAAGTGCAGAAATTATTAGTTAATTCCTACGTAATTATCTTTAGCATTGTTTCATGAAATCCATCATTTATATTTATAGTATTAATGTCCACGTTCTCTGTGAAACGTATGGAATTGTATGCAATTATTTCTTATTGATGTTGAAATGAGATTTATTTAAAAGGAAATTCGTATGTGTAAATTAAAATTGAAGATAGGATCGTAAGCTCTGTACCTCAAACGAACGTCCAACGTACATGTAACAGTATTTCTTAATAAAAACGCATTGCAACATGTGTACACTGCTGTCTTCGTTTAAATCATCGTCGTTCCGACTTAAAAGAATATCTACATTGAAAAATATATTTCATTCTTCCATATTTGTTACAGATGAAGTCAGCATTAACAGCGTCTGGCGAACTCAAATTCGCTAGCAACAAGATGAAGCACTTCAAAACCTACCTCTTTGAATTCAACAAAGGGAAACTTTGTTGTTACAAAGATAAGGTGTGCTCCATCAAGCTGTACGAATGGAGAGTCGAAGACATCATTTGGTACTTAGGCCATGAGCCTAAGCGCAATCCACAAACTGGGTAAGTTTACACCAGTGACGGACACCAAGCTTTCCGTTTACACAATTTCTTTTCTGTTCTCGACACGATGGTTACTTGCACATTCGTCTTCAAGCGTGTACAATTAGTGTTAGTCCCTCAGGAGAAATAAGGGAAAGGCTGCCTCGGGATCGAACCCAGGCCTCACTGGTGGCAGCCGATCGCTAACGCACTCACCTATGGAATCCCCTAAATCAGTATTAGCCAAAAGGACCAAATATCAGCAGCTCAACGAGTTTGATTTCATTTCAGAGCCTTTCTTTCCAAACACCGTTTTTAGAAGTCGGTGAGAACTAGATACACTGAATAAAACTAGAATTGAATTTGAATATGGACATAACTATTCAATATTTTATATGACTATTTGAATTTAGATATAACACGCTCACTAAATGAAAATTGTATTGAAATATTGGATTAGAAAGAAAATTCGTAGCGAAGACAAAATTAAGGTATTTACTCATATGTTTATTCAATAACGCGAGGAGCTACCTCGAAAATGTGTTAAATATGTTATTGAATAAATCTGTAAATAAATATCTGAATTTGAGCTTTCAGTTTTAATTGACTTATAGATATTTACAATAGAATAAGAAATAATCAGTTTTTCTTAATTTTTCTTAAATTTAGATTCAAAAGAAAATTCTTTTTGACAAAGTACGATCATTTTTGTTAGGAACAAGTGTAATGAATAATTCCTTACACGACTCCAGTTTTGAAGTATCAGTGACGGAATCATAGCGGATCTTATCCAAAGCCTGCAACCAAAAATCAGAATATATTAAAGGATTGTCATAAAATCATTTTAAAAAATTCTTTATAAATTCTGTTCTAACACTAATTGTACCACGACTGGTCAAACGACCGCTTTCACATTGTTTATCTTTTAATTACTGAAATGATAGAGATGCTTCTTTTAATAAATTGATGTAAACTGAATTAAAATAAAATAAATTAATTTTAAACACGTAATTTTAAAGAGTGTACTATACCTACATATGCATGTGTTTTTGTTACAGATGGTCCATTACGTTTATAACCAGAAATAGCAAACCAATGAGGTAATTAATGAAACATCCATAACATTATATCGCATTAATGAATTTTTATTTTTCTCGCTAAAATAAAAAACTTTCGATTATTAAATAATATGTATTGTATATTATAATTTAGGTGTAAAGAAACTCCGTTTTTCGGATGCACCATAGCTGGAACGTTAAAGGACGAACAATACAAGTGGTTAGCGTCTATGATCTTTGGAGAGTACCAACTAAATCTTCGACCCTCGGCAGTCAACCTTATGGATCCATAAGGAAATAATATATTTTTTAAAATAATGTACATGTTCGGAAATTTGTTATAGTTATACATTTTTATATTGTACATTATTTTCTCATTGTCTCATATTGCCCATGCTTGCCTTAACACGTGCACAATTTCAATATTTTTATATAGTACTTTATGTATATATGTTAAGAGAAATTAAAAAAATATCATTACAAATACTTATTTATTAGAAACAAATAAATACCTAGATTTAATTGTCGGCGGATGAAGACCTCGTATACAATATGCAATATCGTTTATATCGTTATAATATCGTGTCAGGTATTTTTGCATAGCGTATGAAAAACAATCATTTTGAAATTATTAATAAAGAATGATTGAGAATGTTTCTAGAACGTGATTATGAAGTTATTATTAGGTCATCCCATTGGTTCGTGCCGTTTTTCGAGCGGTTGCATATCGCCGCCTGAACGTAAGAACTAGTTAACTTGAAATTTGGACATTTTGAGTTATCTTCATTGTATAAGAGAAGAAATCAAGTGGATTTTAATGTAAAATCTGGGCAACCTATCAAAATAATCTACGGACATCTAGTGAATCATAGCCTACGGCCAG
>CM052341.1:13492519-13513454 GCA_028455595.1 Lasioglossum vierecki
ATTTCGAAAAGTAGTACAAGTCAACGATAAGTCAGACGCTCGAAAATTTCGAATTTCTGTAGTGTAACTCAACGGCAAGTCAGGCGGTCGAAAATTGGCGAAAATTTTACTGTATCTCGAGAATTGAGCTTTGTATTAGGAGAACGTGATGTCGGAGGAGGCATCCGGTTTGGGAAAAGATTGGGTTATAACAAGTAAAACGGCAAATACTGTTACCACACTCTCTTTATTTATTCATTTCGTATCCATACAACTGATTGTTTCGTACATGTACATATAAATTATATTCTAATCATTTATAACACGTCTGGTCGAGTTGCTTCGTGAGACCCACCTGGCGCACCGTCAGACTTCTACTACTGTACTGCAATACCTCGTTTGTGCTGCAGAAGCCCCCCGCCGTTGGATAAATCTGAAACAGTAATATATTCTATTAAATAAATGTGTTACTCACAAAGATAAAAAGATCACGTTGTTAATAAATAAAACTATTTTACTTTCGTATTTTCTAAAATTATCGACAAGTGTAAATATTCGCATGCAATAGATAATTAATGCGTTTTGCGCTCCACGTTTTTCGTTCGCACAGCCCTGCTGTTAGTGGCCTTAAATTGCCCTAAATTGCCCTAAATCGAGTTGGTAATGCAGGAAATGACAAGAAAAAAGGGCCAAGTGGCCCTGGCAAAAATGGCCACCGAAATACATTGGATGATAGGTCTATCCTATTACTAGTCGGTGGTGAAACTACCCTGGAATAAGAGTGAATAAGAATTGATACAGAATTGATAAGAATTACGTAACCAGTGCTGCCCAGTGTCGACTGGTTTCTCATCTTCCATCTTCACGTTGCCCAACGTTGCCTCCTTAGATCGTTCTTATATGTGCTAACTCTGTGCCGGTATCTAAGCCCCATAACCTATAAACTGTATATTTAATTCAAAGAAGGCGGGTTTGTTATTGAATAATGTAGATGCACAATACTTCCATCAATAATTTGGTAGTATCACATCACATTTTTATAATTCAATCTCAAACAATAATTCTTTACGGAAAATAGCTACATTACTTCAAAATACTAGAAATATTTTAGTATTTCAAATAGCTCGTACACGTGCGCATGTATAGTACATCACATATTTAGTAAGGTTACCTGCAACTTGTATACGTTTCTCAAATCACTAAGTAACTAGTAATTGTAAGTTTTTGAAAAGGATTGTATTAAAATGGTGGTATTTACTTGTAACCATTGCGGAGAAACGTTACAGAAACCGAAAGTTGCAAAACATTATGAATTTCAGTGTCGCACTGCACCTTTCTTGACTTGTGTTGATTGCTTCAAAGATTTTCGGTACGTATAAACCAGACACATACTTATCGTACATAATGATTAAGTTTCGCTAGTTTTCAGTAATAAAATAAAATACTTATTTTTATATTATTAACTCTTTTTGCGCTATTTATATTATTAACCCTATTATTTTTCAATTTTATTGCCAACCACTCCCTACTATTTTAAGTGTTTTATTTCGGAAGGAGTGCAAAGGGTTAATATTTAATAAAATTTTCTTGTTATAGTTCTTTTTCAAACATGCGATTATTATAATATCATTCTAAATAGTTACGTGTTTCCTGTTCATTGAATAGTATTACACAAATATACTGTTTTAAGAAGCTTTCCATTATGATGGAATATTAGCTTTGTATTGTCAGGCATTTATTATCATTGTTCGTACATTTTATTTTCAGGGGAGATGAATATGTGGCACACACAAAATGCTTAACAGAAGCTGAACGATATGGAGGAAAGGACTATGTTCCAAAAGCTGGAGCAAATAAAGGCGAACGAAAGCAACAAGAATGGATTAATATAGTTAACAGCATACTGAACAACTCGAAAAATTTGTCAAATTCCGAGCGGAACTTTTTGAATACATTATCAAAGTACGATAATATCCCAAGGAAGAAAGCTAAATTTTTAAATTTTGTTAAAAATGCTATAGGCAACAAAGTAAATTTAGCCGTCATCAACAGTGTATGGGACAAATTAGAAACTGCCTATAAAAATAATGTACAAACTATAACGCAAATAATGAAGAAGCAAGAACAACAAAATGGTAAATATTATTTTTAAATTTCATTGTGTATTAGATTTAACGAACAGTTGTTTTGAAAATATTTGTAATGTTTGTTTTGTATGTACATAGATAAAGGGGATCCCAAAGTGAATGATAAAAGTGACGTAAGCGAGCATCAGGAAAGTAACATTATCGAAAATCAAAATAATGAAAACATATATAAAGAAAACCAAAATGAAGAAGAACACGAGAAAAGCAATAACGATGCTAATGTCAGTAAGAAAAAGAAGTCCAAGAAACGAAAAGCGGATGAAGCAGTGGAAGAAAATACTGTAGAATCTGTATCAAGAAAGAAAGGTAAAGTCACACATATAGAAAACCAAGTAGAAAGTTCAGTTTCAAAAAAGAAGAATAAAAGTATTGTACTTTCTGAATCATCTGTTAACCAAAATGGTGCGGAACAAACTAACGAGAAGTCAACCTTCGATTGGAAAGGCACTATTTTAGATATAGTACGAAAGAAGGGTGAAATTTCCCTGAAGAAACTCCAAAAAAAAGTAATTTCTCAGTACATGAAGTTTTGTTCGAATGAAGTATCAACTGAGAAAGCAACAATTAGATTTAATAAGAAATTTAAAAAAGTGTCAGGAGTATTAGTATCTAATGAAAAAGTGACACTAGCATGATTTAAGAAATTCCAATGCATCTTCCAATAATACTTCATTTTTTTTTATAACACAATATAGTACAATTCAGTTGCTATTATTATTTATGATCATTGACAATTACCATTTGTTATACATAAATTTAGAACTACTAAGCTACTATCAACCAAAAGGGATACTTCAACATGTTATTCTTTTTGCTTTTCTAACGAAAAACGTTGACATGTTAATGCCGAGAAATAAACATAAAAATGGTCGTCCATAAAATATTACAAGTGGACTCGATTAATTCCGCGTTCGATTTGATGTGTTTAATTCCAGAATTTGATTATGACATTGGAAAATTTTCTAAACTTCTCGTTTGACATTTTTGTGACTGCTTTATTACATAAATATGCGTGTATATTTATAGATAAATATATTAAAGTAACATGTGAATGTAATGATTTATTAATATCATAAAATGTGAAATTATTATCTATCGATGATTGTCCGTGAAGTACAAAATTTTTATAAAGAACATGTTCATTTAGGAATAAATACTTGTAAATAAAAGTCTCTAAGTGTGTCCACTTTGATTGATGTTTTAATATTAAAACTTTTGGTATGGAAGATTTATTTATGTTCATGGAAGTGTAATCTAAATGTTTGCAATTGTATTTGAGAAATCATCGCTTGTATTAGACATTTAAAAATTTGTCTAAATACCAAGCGTGATTATTCATAGTGGCTAAAAGACCCCCTGTAAGCGCTTTGGAGTCATTTGGTCCAAAACTGATTGGCTGTTGGTTAAATAATTGCGAGACTGTACCACCAAGAGCAATAAGAACTGCGGTGCCTGCGCAAATGTCCCATTTATTTATTGCTGTTATGTGAACGTATGCGGTTGCATTTCCACTCACAACTTCTAAGAACTTGTAGCCTAAAGAAATATTAGAAGATGATAAAAATTAGTGAATACTATGAAATAAACTGAATGGTTAAACTGATAATTAAAACTGCGGATCTTTATGCCCTTATGGCTACAGTAAATTTTCGAAAAAGGGTAGAATATATTGGGTTGTATAACAAATTGCCGCATTTTTGTATTTTATTTCTGTCCTGCAATTTTGTGTTTTGTTCGGTAAAATATATATATGCATTTACAAGTCATTTTCTTGCTCTACGAACCTATCTGCTTCAATTTTTCGAATTAATTAATTTTAATCATTTTTAAGGCTTTCTCAATGGAAGTTCGTGGAGGCAAAAAAATTTGTAGCGTTTTTAAATCAAAATTCAAAGATAAAATTAAGATATTTATTCATAGATTTATTGAATAACACGATAAGTCACCTAAAAAATGGCAAAAAGTAATAGAAGGGAGTGAAAAATAATGTTATTGAATCTATCTATGTTTAAATATCCTAATTTTATCTTGGAGTTTTAACTTAAAAACGCTACGAACTTTTGTTCCAATGCAATACTTTCTTAAAATTAGTCTGCAAACCTTGAAAATTGCATAAACATCCACAGTCTACTGATAATTTATATTACCTGCACCAGCTGCAGAAATAATGTTGACACCTTTGCCAAATGCATTTTTAGTAAGATTATGAGCTTGTCCGACATGCGATCTTGATACAATTAGAATTGGTGTTCTCTCATCTTCTGACTAGTTTGAAAAATATCATTTAATGCATCTGTCTGATAAAAGTTTTCGGTTTTGATTACCTTAGGAAAAATTTGTAAATTTCTGGACACTGCATGATTGGTCCACGACCAAAATAGACTTGAATTTTGTTTTGGTTCGAATGGTTTATATATAACGCCTATTATAGGCTTTCCTTTAACAGCAACGCAGACCATAGTTGTAACATATTGCAATAAATTTTCTGGATTGAAAAGAGAGCAGTAAGTACAGACATTAATGTTTCAAATTTATAATTATTAGACTGAGGATCTTTATGCAAAATAAAAATGGTTTTTGCATCGATTGTGGGAAGCAGGAATAACATAAAAATTGTTTTCATCCCTTAATACAATCGAAATAAATAGCATTATGTCATTTTCATAAGCTAAAACATTTTCATCGGTTTTACCACTCGGTAGGTTTAGTGTCAACAGCTTTGTAGCATTAAAAGTAATGTTGCAACATTCTTGAATTTTTAGAATCTTCTACTGTTCTTATACTTTACCCTACCAAATTCTTCATAAATGCATAAAGTTTCCACAGTCTAATAATAATGAGAAAGATAAGTTTACGATATGAAAAGACCTGTGAATTCTTTAGTAGCATCTAGAGGATCAATCCATACTGTAATATCATTTGCATTAATACTCTCATCTTGAATCTTATAGTCTACTAAACTATCAACAGAGTCTTTTGCGTCCGTTACTGTAACTTTGTCACAATCCTTTGATGTTTCTTCGGATATCACTGTTATTCCTGGGAATGCTTCTGTCAAAAAATTGTACATTGCACAGTGCGATCTATAGTCTGCTTCTGTTACCGGTTCATTTACACCTTTCAAATCGAAGAATTTCATTAATACGATTCATTCATATAAGTCAAAGCAATCTGGAAAGCTGAATGTTCACAACAAATTGTTTTCAAGTATTCAACGTATCATATTAATTGCAATACCTGAATAACGTTTTGTATTTTAGAGATTCTGATAATACAAACTTTGTTACCTTCTTTTGTTTTTCCTTTGCTCTTAATTTCGAATTTAACTTGATCGTGTACTTCTACCACTTTCGAGCCGCCGAGTTCAGCTGCCTTTATCGCGGCATTAAGAAGGGCTTTTAAAGAAACATTTCTGTCGCGTATACTTATATAAGGAGTCCGATTTGTATACAAATATAAAGCAGTCAGTAATAATAATATGATTCCGCAGCAAATCGTTCTTCTTGTACGGACACTCATTCTGATATGCATTGCACGTGAAACACTATCCGTAAATTTCTTACAATTATTATTTTAAACTTAATTTATACGCCGGAACATTTTCAATTGTTCAGCGTGCAGCCACTTTTCATTTATTTGAATATATTATACTAATGACACTAACGTTTATGTACACTGTTTACATGTTCGAATGAATGAAGTCTCGTGAGATTCACTCGATGACGTAGCTATTTACTGTGACCGCTGTCTTTTTAAATAAAGTTCAAATTGTTATGGAATCAAGGTTATTTTATTACATTCATTTATTACATTTGTTACATTCAAATAATGATTGCACGCGTGTTGACTGCACATTGTTCCGTCGTATCGCATACATATACATATACATATATATATATATATATATATATATATATATATATATATATATATATATATATATATATATATTTATTTATATATATTTATATATATATAAACAATAAACTAAATGAAAAACGTATTACAATGTTAATATTAATTATAGTATTATTTATACATTTATTTATGACATATATGTCGTATTACTTGTAAATATTTAAAGCGTTATACAATATTTTATGTAACTTCGTATTTATGTTTCACACAATTTACACATTGT
Organism: Lasioglossum vierecki; assembly: GCA_028455595.1. Lineage (NCBI taxonomy): Eukaryota > Metazoa > Arthropoda > Insecta > Hymenoptera > Halictidae > Lasioglossum > Lasioglossum vierecki. The sequence goes on from CM052341.1 coordinate 13,498,787, forward strand.
ATAGACATTTTGCTAAAAATAGCGAATCTCAATGTGCTTGTTCAAATTACACTATGTATATACAAAGTCTCGAAACTGTCGATTGATACGGAATATGCTCAAGAACAATGCAAAGTCTTTCGTCTACACCCTATGACTTGATTGGTTGATACCTCACTGCTGCGACAGCGTCCTCTATCCGGAAGAAGAAAACACTTATCAAACATGGGTGAACATGGGTCAGTGCGAGTTGATGTAGGTTCTTGTCCGAACTACGAGTTGATGGCGTGAGAACTCTCATTTACTCTCTGCTATTGAATATTTTGTTTTAGTGAGCGGGATCGAGTTGTTTGTCATTATACGAGCATAATAGGAGCTGTGTGAAGACCTTAGACCATATATACTACTAGACCCGGCGCAGATAATTTTGGCTATGGCAAAGATCGTTCAGATCGTAGTAAAATGTGACGTCACAGTTTCAAAAGATGTACAAGGTGAAGACTCATTGTAAAGAGGAAGGTTGATTGTAGCTTGTTTCCATCATGATTTAACGCGATTATGTTTATAATTAATAATAAGAGCGTCTAAAATAGGGGGAAAAATCGAGACAACCACCCTTAGGTTCCCATGTATTTTTCTAATCAAAACGATTGTTTTTACTGAAATCATGAGTGCACCTTAGAACAATCAACCTTCCTCTTTATAATGAGCCCTCACACAGCTCCTATTATATTCGTATAAGAATAAACAACTGTTTCCCGCAAACGCTGTTTTGCTGATGAACATAATGTTTTTTTCTCACTTGTTTATCTCGTAATATTCTAGTAATATTCTGCCTATTACTTACCCCCTTACGTCTAGATTACGGGCAATATTCTATACCCACGTCTATGGGTCTCCATCTATAAAGGCAAAGTGTTAATGAACTTTTTAGAAAAATATCTGTTATTGACAGAAAATTTTATAATATAAGTATTCATATTTAATAATTATATAATATTTCTAGTATAATAATTGTTATTTATGCTATATATACATATGCTTATTGAACGAATTATTCGACATCGCTAATGAGTGAATGTATTTGATAGTAAATCTTATAAAATCTATTCAAAACTCCCGCTCGTTAAAAGACAATCAATAGTTCGGCGACTGATCCAGTCAACTGAATTTAGTCGATAGTTTAAAAAACAGTCGACTGAAAATAGCAGTTGGCTACTATCGATTTAGTCGATGGTGCCCATCACTAGGGTGGAAGTTTTCGCGGAGTGTTTGAAAATCGAGTTTCGTCGGCTCATTGGCTGGTTATCCAAGAAATTCAATAGGGGATCAGTAACAACCAAGAGTTTATTGTAGTATAAATACTAAAAAGTTAAATTACTCGTGCCCTAATTACTTTTTTAGGTTCGTTTTTGTTTTAAACTGTTTCTTACAACTTAGGTAAGGAGAATTTGACCAGATGTATGCACAATTTTAACTGGCAATTTAGGAATTGCGTTTTTTCCTTAAAATGCAATTTACAAAAAAAAAAACGGTTCAAAACATCCTATAATTTTGGCTGTTCCGTATCAACAAGATGTTTTAGTATATTGCTATATAATTTTTTTCTGCGATAAATTGCAAGACTTGATGTTATTTAATTTTTGTTACAGAAATGCATTCGTAATCGCGATTTGGTTGTAGTAAATAATTATGCATTATAGTAGATATAATTAAATTTAACCATATAATTAAAAAATATTTACAACAAAAGTTGTACAGTATACAGTTGACAACAAATTGCAATAACAACCAATCATAAAAAACTCTTTATTAAAAAAAATTAGAATAAACTTTTTTTTAATAATGGAACCTTGTATTTTTGGTGCATTAATCGATGCATTTTTGTATTTCCTTTAAAAAATATTTACAACAAAGTTGTACAGTATACAGTTGACAACAAATTGCAATAACAACCAATCATAAAAAACTCTTTATTAAAAAAAATTAGAATAATCTTTTTTTTAATAATGGAACCTTGTATTTTTGGTCCATTAATCGATGCATTTTTGTATTCTCTTTAAAAAATATTTACAACAAAGTTGTACAGTATACAGTTGACAACAAATTGCAATAACAACCAATCATAAAAAACTCTTTATTAAAAAAAATTAGAATAAACTTTTTTTTAATAATGGAACCTTGTATTTTTGGTGCATTAATCGATGCATTTTTGTATTTCCTTTAAAAAATTATTAAGGTACTTAGGTGAAAAATTGATTAGTTTAGAAGTTACGAGTTTTGTCTCGAATGTTCTTTTACATGCTGCACTGTGGGTCGTCCCGAAACGTTTCGTTCACCGACTACGTGCAACCGACTTGTCTACCGCTGGACGGGTCTGTCGGGCAGACGTTGCACGCCGCTGGTTGGGGACTAACGGAGAATGGCACGGCATCGAATGTCTTGCTGTATGTCTCGCTTCCTTACGACGAGAAGGACGAATGCCATGCGACTTACAGTGAAGCGAGAATCACCCTCAACGACAACTAAATCTGCGCCGGAGGAATAGATGGCAAGGACACGTGCAAAGGAGATTCGGGAGGACCTTTGATGAACTTGACTAAAACGCATTCGGTGCAGAATGCAGCCGAGATACTAACCGTCGAGATACTAACAAAAGTATTTGGTGCCCACAAGTCACGACTTGAGATAATTCAAAATGGTGGATAGTGTATGAGACGGGGATGGCACATATCACTATTGCGCATACGCGGTTCTTCTGCACACAGCAATAGATTATGTATAGAAAATATAAGTACAGCACAACTCACGATGGTAAACATCAACTTGAATTCTTTGAGTGCACAATGCGTCAATTGTTGAATTCTACGTGGTGCAATGTTGCCTGATATCATGATATGGCCCAACGAACAGACGGACACCACAGTACATTGGATGTCAGGTCTATTCCTATATCTCGTCTGTGGTTCATACACCTGAAAGATGCATCTGATGATAAAGACATAGTTTTCACGCTAAAATGAGACGATTAAATCCATAAAAACGATGTTCTCAAAAAGGCAACTTTTAGATGTATGAACCACGTGTTTCAGGGACATAAGACATTCAGATCTAAAAAAATAGAACCAACATTTAAGATGTTGTGTGCTATCTGGAACAGTCTAGAATAAATTTATTTTTCAAAAATATTGTCCACACAATTTATATCTTTTATTTATCCAAAATCTTTCAAAATACATATTGTATAAATATTGTACTATTGAATGCATATATACATAAATTAAATTAAAAATGTATATATATATATTTCATACAAATGTAAATTAACTACTTAAATATAATATAATCTTTGATAATAAATATTTCAAAATATTATGAAAATTAAAGTGTCGTTCTAAATTTAATCATAGAATGTATAACTAATACTTTTTAAGTAATATACTTGCAAAATCATTGTTACGATTAATAAAATGAGATTTTTTGAAATGAAAATATTTTAGAAATATTGTCAAAAAGTTATTAAATATTTGCATATGCGTATACGCGAGCACGTCATTGCACCAATTTTTGGTATTTGCCGCCGATGTATCGCGATGTTTCTAGCATATGCTATCAAAGTCGCTACTTCCGGTTACTACGTGACTGCAATCGAAAATGTCTAATTTTGTTCAACCCTGTGTGCATTATTGCTATTCGTTTTGTTCATCATGATGTTTTAAAATTTATATAATGAATTTTAAGAATATTTTTATTAAATACACGGTGATACTCTATTAGTACAATATCGTTATAGTAATATACGTGACAGAAAATTCTAGAGGATGGACAAACTTCCGGGCAAATGCCTTCTAGAATCTTCAAAACTCGATAAAAGCGGCTGCAGCGCAGCAGTATTCAATACTTTGAAAAGTGACTGCGCGCAACGCTGATTGTCAAAAGGAGACAAGAAAATAAACTCGTTCATTGCAAATACGTGCAAATAATTACGAACGTTGACGTGACAATACATCGGTCCCAGTGTATTTGTGTTTCAATATTATAATTGATATTGTGTTAAACAAGAACAGTATTAAATAGCAAAAATGCCTGAGGACGTAACAATGGTTGATACCGGCGAAGTTGAAACTTTCGCTTTTCAAGCCGAAATTGCACAGTTGATGAGCTTGATCATCAACACTTTCTACTCCAATAAAGAAATCTTCATTCGAGAATTAATCTCAAACGCATCTGACGTAAGTGACATTCTTTTAACCATATTTAATCGTATCTTACATTTTGACAGCACGCTTAATTCAAGTGACATTTTCCATTTCATTAACATTAATCGTACCGGATACAAAATTGTGTCGGATATATATTGTTTTATAAAAATGACAAGATTGAATTTATTTAGGTGTTTCACAATTTTTATAATAATACATGCTCGAATAAAGAAATTTATTGAATAATTTCTAATAGAAGCATCTTTATAATTTCAATAATTAAATGATATACAGTGTGAAAGCGGTCATTTGACCAGTCGTGGTACAGTTAGTGTTAGAACAGAATTTGTAAAGAATTGTTTATAATAATTTTGTAACAATTGTTAATACATTCCGATTTTTGGTTGCAGGCTTTGGATAAGATCCGTTATGAATCCCTTACTGATCCTTCAAAACTGGAGTCGTGCAAGGAATTATTCATTAAACTTGTTCCTAACAAAAATGATCGTACTTTGACCATCATTGACTCGTAAGTATTCCTTTTACTTTTTAATTATTTGGTTGATTTGAAGAGTTTTCTTTTGAATCTAAGTTTAAGAAAAACTGATTATTTCTTATTCTATTCGGTTGAAACAAAAGTTTGTAACGTTTGTAAATTATAATTGAAAGCTATAATTCATAGATTTATCCAATAACATATTTTCCATTCTGTTCTATTACTTTTTGCCATTTTCGAGGTAACATGCCATGTTATTGAATAAACATACGAATAAATACCTTAATGTTATCTTTGATTCTTAATTTGACAATGCTATAAACTTTCATTCCAACCCAATACTTTTGTAACAAGACGTATAAGTAACTAAGTGCTATTTGTTACAGTGGTATTGGCATGACCAAGGCCGACCTTGTGAACAACTTGGGCACCATTGCCAAGTCAGGAACGAAAGCATTCATGGAAGCTCTCCAAGCTGGTGCAGACATTTCTATGATTGGGCAATTCGGTGTAGGTTTCTATTCTGCTTATTTGGTAGCAGATAAAGTTACCGTCGTCTCTAAGCACAACGACGATGAACAATACCTATGGGAGTCTTCTGCTGGTGGTTCATTCACAGTCCGTCTGGACAATGGTGAACGAATCGGAAGGGGAACTAAGATTATCCTTCATATCAAGGAAGATCAGGCAGAATACTTAGAGGAATCAAAGATTAAGGAGGTTGTAAAGAAACATTCTCAGTTCATCGGTTATCCAATTAAGCTTGTTGTTGAAAAAGAAAGAGAGAAAGAACTGAGCGACGACGAAGAAGAAGAAGAGCCTGCAAAGGACGAAGAGAAAGATGAGAGTAAACCTAAGATTGAAGAAGTTGTAGACGACGAAGACGAAGAAAAGCCAAAGGCTGAGAAAAAGAAGAAGAAGACAATTAAGGAAAAGTATACCGAAGACGAAGAACTCAACAAAACAAAACCAATTTGGACAAGAAACCCAGACGACATTACTCAAGAAGAATACGGCGACTTTTACAAGAGCTTGACCAATGACTGGGATGACCATTTGGCTGTGAAACACTTCTCCGTAGAAGGGCAATTGGAATTCCGTGCATTACTGTTTATTCCTCGTCGTGCTCCGTTAGATCTTTTCGAAAACAAGAAGAAAAAGAACAATATAAAATTATATGTTCGCAGGGTTTTCATCATGGACAACTGCGAAGATCTTATCCCAGAATATCTGAACTTTATTAAGGGTGTTGTAGACAGTGAAGATCTTCCATTGAACATTTCCCGTGAAATGTTACAACAGAATAAAATTCTGAAAGTTATCAGAAAGAATCTTGTCAAGAAATGCTTAGAACTGTTTGAAGAACTGTCAGAAGACAAAGAAAATTATAAGAAATGTTACGAACAATTTAGCAAGAATTTGAAATTAGGTATTCACGAAGACAGTCAAAATAGGAAAAAGCTCTCAGAGTTGCTGAGGTATCACACGTCTGCTTCTGGAGATGAGATGTGCGCGTTGAAGGATTATGTTGGTAGAATGAAAGAAAATCAGAAGCACATCTATTACATTACTGGTGAAAGAAAAGAGCAAGTAGCCAATAGTTCATTCGTAGAAAGGGTTAAGAAACGCGGTTACGAGGTAGTGTACATGACGGAGCCTATCGACGAATATGTTGTACAACAGCTGAAGGAATTCGACGGTAAACAGCTGGTTTCTGTTACGAAAGAAGGTTTGGAGCTTCCAGAAGACGAAGAGGAAAAGAAGAAGCGTGAAGAAGACAAAGCCAAATTCGAAAATCTTTGCAAAGTCATGAAAGACATCTTGGACAAGAAGGTTGAGAAGGTTGTTGTCTCCAATAGGCTGGTTCATTCTCCGTGCTGTATTGTTACATCGCAGTATGGATGGACCGCAAACATGGAGAGGATAATGAAAGCGCAAGCCCTTAGAGACACAACAACCATGGGATACATGGCTGCTAAGAAACATTTGGAAATCAATCCAGATAATCAAATCATGGAGAACTTGAGGCAGAAGGTTGAGGCAAACAAGCACGACGAGTCTGTAAAAGATCTTGTTATGCTTCTCTTTGAAACAGCGCTCTTGTCATCTGGTTTCGCGCTAGAAAATCCACAAGTACACGCATCTAGAATATACAGGATGATCAAGCTTGGTATTGGCTGTGACGATGATGATATACCAGCTGGAGGAATGGACACAGAAGAGGAAATGGACACAGAAATTCCTCCAGTAGAAGGTGAAGCGGAAGAAGCCTCTAGAATGGAAGAAGTAGATTAAAATTTTCATTTAAAATGATTTCATCAAATCCAAAGACTTATAGGATGTAGAAAGACTGTTACAAATGATTTCGACTTAAGTATTCAACAATTTCTGTTTCTTTTTATTATTTGTGACAGAATTAAGTGTCATACTTAGTTTAATGCATAGCAAAATCACAATTTATTTATTTTATATAGAGGTTTTATATTTATATAAAAGAGGAGTCTGTCGCTTGATTTCTTTTTTTCAAATTTGTTTCTTTCACTTTCGTGTCATTACATTACCATTGAGATTTCTTTTTTACTATTTATATCATTTCAATTTCATTTCACACTGTCACCATTCCATTGCCAAAACATTATGTAGTATAATATTCAAGATGGTTAAAAACTATTTTGTGCAGAATAAAAACACTATTTACTGATTTAAAGAAGTGTCATTTCTTTCAACGTACTTTAGTAGATTTTATTACTAAAAAACATAGAATTTCGAATGTCAGTAATTGAGATTGTGTTTGTTTATATTGAAACACTCTTGAGGATCTTTACTTGTATTTTAAACCTTGTATTCATTGCATCAGAGACAGTTTAATTTGATCCAATGTGTATTCAATTTATGCATATACAAATTACAATAAACATTCAAAGAATTCTAAGTGAGTGTAGATCTATTTTTCGAAATTTTAAATGAAAATACAAAAAAAACCTCTGAAGAAATGATAATCTGTATTTCGACAAAGACCTTAGAAAATATTTAAACAGTATATAGTAAATAATTACAGCAAATGAATGTATTTATTAACAGAAAACGGTGAAATGCAGAGTTTAATTCGATTTCAGAACATTTTTTATTTACCAAAACTTTTCCATTCAACTCTATCGTTAAAAGTAAAATATTGTAGATACATTCTATACTTATGTATTTATATTGTAATATAAAAATCCTTTTTATTTGAAGAAGTTACTAATATATATGAGCTACACTATTTCTAACTCCAGCTGTCGTTTCGTCAAAGTATTTATGGCTCCAGCATTTGCACATACGCGTATAAATATACTTTAAAATTAACGACACATACACCTATAGAAGAAAGTATATATATACATGGTTTTTTTATACAACGCCACACACGGATAAATTACGCTCGTACTTGACTTCGCAACTCGACTACACGAAATAATGTAAGTACCTACGCATGTTTTTTGCGTTGACACTATTTCAGTGAAACTTGTATCACCATTAATTCGAACGTAAGAATATTTGAACGTAACAACATCAGGAACTGAAAGATCCACGTGTTATATTTTGCAACACTTTTTCTACCGATCAGGGTACTTATCGATGTAAGTTGACCGATAGAGCGCGACACTGCTGTCTGTCGAAGTGTTGCGTGTTGCCACATCACCACCAAATCAAACGTACTTGGACGATGTTTCTGTGTAGATTGCGCTCGTGCCGACTCCTCCACAATACGTGGAAAGCGTGAGTTTCTCTACTCCGGTACAACATGTCAAATTTTTCTTAAATTTCTGACGAATATCTACGAGGAAAGCAAAGATTTCTGCAGAGAAAAATTCTATTCATCGAATAGTACAATCGGGATTGTATTGACTGGGAAATTATAGATTTTTTCTCGGTGCTTTAACGTAGTAAACGAACAACACGATGAGTGCACCCCAGGGGCAAGTGAAACAAAGAAACGGAGTAGTGAAACAGGTGAGGCATCTTGAATTTTACAACAATCCGTTTCTCGGTGAATTATTCCGGCGAAAATAAATGTGATTTATGTGATTACTGTTATATGTAACCTATTATTTTGACGTCCACGCGATGTACCCGACATAGTTACAACGAAAGATCTATACCGAAAACATATGGTCCTTACATTAAAGTATTTTCGTACTGTATGCAAGTTTTCCTCGATAATAAATCATTAATAGGCAAATAGATGCCTCTTACTGCCTTAGAAATGCGTTTTATAATATCTTTATTTATTATTGGTTGGCATATTCTTTCGACTATATAGTTAAATTTGGAAACACCTTAAATGAAGTTTATCTTTCCAATCTTCTATGAAAAGTATTAAATTGTTGGCTGGCACGCTACCATTTGATATAATGTAATATTGCTAGTAAAAAATAAATTGGCTTACCATGCTTTTCAATGTAGAATTTTATACTTTAAGGTTACTTCGGGAGACACCATTGTTATCCGTGGTCAGCCTATGGGCGGACCGCCTCCTGAAATTACAATTATTCTTTGTAACATCACTGCTCCAAAATTGGAACGGTGGAAAGGAAATGATAGGTATTTATTGATATTTTTATAATTTTGTATAAATTTGTTACATAATTCTGAACATTATAGCAATGACGAAAGCAGAGACGAACCATACGCCTGGGAAGCAAGAGAATTTTTACGTAAGAAGCTGATCGGCGAAGATGTATTTTTTGTCACGGAGAAATCGATTAATGCGAACAGAAACTACGGTACAGTGTGGTTAGGGAAAGGTGCGTCACCTTTGGATATAAATTTATTTATTTATAACATGTTGGAATTTATAAAAACTGAATAGAAAATTTTCTATTTACAGACAGAAATGGAGAAAACATTATTGAAACGTTAGTTTCCGAGGGTTTGGTAACTGTGAAGAAAGATACACGAAATCCTAGCCCAGAACAGGCACGTCTAATTGAACTAGAGAATACCGCTAGAGCAGCGAAAAAAGGAAAGTGGTCAGAATCACCATCTTCCGAACATATACGTAATGTTAAATGGGCGGTGGACGATCCTCGAAAACTGGTTGAGAAATTTGGAAAAAAGCCGGTGAAGGCTATCATCGAATTTATATTTGACGGTTCAACGGTCAAAGCACTTTTGCTACCGGATTACTATAACATAGTATTAATGATATCAGGTGTTCGATGTCCTGGTTGGCCGAACGGAAGACGCGAAAATTCAACAGGCGATCCTTACGCGGATGAAGCAAGATATTTTGTAGAATCTCGTCTTCTACACAGAGATGTTGAAATTGTGCTTGAATCAGTTAATAACAACAATTTCATTGGAAGCATCCTGCATCCAAAGGGTTAGTATTTAGTAGAGATCGCGGATTTGAAAGTGTACTAAAAATACACATATACACGTGATACGTGAACCATGTAGTATAAATTTAAGAATCCAGTACCTTTATCGGAGTATATGAGGTACCCGGGTACCCATGAAACACCCGGGTAGAGCAAAAATACCTGGGTATCTCATGAATGGACTGCGAATGTTTATGCATTTTCCAATTTTTGTCAACAAATTTTTAAAAAGTGAAATGGAATAAAATACTGATTTTAATGGGAACAGCTGTTATAGATCCAAAGCACATGAAAGTTGCACAAAATTCTTTCGTATTTTATATTCTAGCCTTCTTTGAACATTTTCATAAGCCTTAAATGCATAAAGATCCGCAGTCTACTCGTGAGGTCACCGAGTGCCCGGGTACCCGGTATTTCATAAAACAGCCGAGTACCCGGGTACCTAAGTATCTCACGAGGTCTCAGAACTGACTACCAGAACTATTACTACCCGAGATGCCGCACCGTACAGTAGGCCAAACCGATAAACTGTGTGTTAAAACTTAACCAGAGGTTGAAAATAGTTACGATATTGATTCCGGTTCTCTTGAAACAGTTACAAAAGCAGAAAAAATATAGCTAGACGACACATTTTATGCAGTTACGACAAAAATGAGTAGATGCTATTTAAAACAGTAAAAACATTACAAGAATTTTAAAATACGTTTATATTATTTTCAGCCTATGACATAAATTACGAAAGAAAATTAATTTCTATTTTACTCCAATTTGCTGCAATTTAAATAGAAAATTTTTATTCTGCATAGCTTCACTGTCTAGTCATAATCATTATGAGTAGATAGCGGATTTCATGCATTTATGGGAAAGAAATGAGTAGGTGAACATTGAAATAGTGAAAAGATTGAAAGAATTTAAAACTACTGGTCCATTGTTTTCAATCTATTAAACATATTTTGAAAGAAAATATATTTCTAATTCATTCCACTTTGTTACAATGCAAGTAGAAAATTTTTTATTTTGTATAAAGATTCGGTGTCTAGTTATGAGAATATGTTTCAGTTATGATTTGGTGCTGTCTTTCTGTATTCTGTTCGGCCGAAGAACGTACGATTTATGCAAGCAACTAAATCAATGACAGGGTGACTGTAAAATAACACTATGAAATGTCAGTTTTATATGACGAAACAGAAAAATTTGTTCAACATAATCGAGCAATATTATCAACATCTAAGGAAGACTCTAGCAATGTTCATATTATTTCGACACATTTAAAAACTGAATATACGTGGTCCACGTACCACGTAAAACAGGGATCTCTAGTATTTAGTTTGAAGCTGATTGAAACTCTTAAGAGAATTTGTAATTCGATATTTCATGATTAACTGTTCCATTGTTTTACAGGAAACATTGCAGAAATGTTATTGAGTCAAGGATTTGCTAAATGCCAAGATTGGTCGATTAGCAATAGTAGAGCTGGTGCAGAGAAACTGTATCTTGCAGAGAAAGCTGCGAAAGAAGCGCGTCTGCGTTTATGGAAAGATTATAAACCATCTGGGCCACAAATAGAATTCACCGGTACTGTCGTTGAAATTGTGAACGCGGATGCGCTTATAATTCGAACACAGAATGGTGAAAACAAGAAAGTCTTTTTGAGTAGTATTCGTCCACCATCCAGAGATAAGAAGCCGAACGAAGAACCTAACAATTCTGGTAGAAAAGATTTCAAACCCCTGTACGATATCCCATGGATGTTAGAAGCTCGAGAGTTTTTGCGTGAGAAGTTCATTAGGAAAAATGTAAAAGTTGTTGTGGATTATACTCAACCGGCTAGAGACAATTTCCCAGAAAAGTTGTGTTGTACTGTTACCTGTGGTAAAACGTATGTCATTTTATTTTTTATCTTTTAAATTTAATTTGAACTATTTGAAACAATTGTCATTCATTTTCGTATGTGTGTATTTTATCCAGAAATATCGCAGAAGCATTGGTTGCACGAGGCTTAGCGCGAGTGATCAAATACAGACAAAATGACGATCAACGGTCATCCCACTACAATCTATTACAAATCGCAGAAAGTAAAGCGGAAAAGTCTCAACACGGTTTACACGCGAAGAAGGATGTTCCTGTGCACAGATTAGTAGATGTTTCGAACGATCCTACCAAAGTGAAGTCGTACTTGACGTCCTTCAAGCGGGCGCAAGGCATTAAAGCTATGGTTGAATTTGTCACGAGCGGTTCTCGTTTGAAACTCTTTCTGCCAAAAGAAGACCAGCTTATTACATTCGTTCTGGCTGGTATAAGAACTCCCAGATGTCAAAGGTCGCTTCCAAGCGGTGGTACAGTTAAAGCCGATGAATACGGTGAAAAGGCATTGGCTTTCACCAGGGAACATTGCTTCCAAAGGGACGTTGAAATTAAAGTTGAAAGTACAGAGACGAAAGGTAGCGGTTTTATCGGTTGGTTGACCGTGAACGATCAAAACATGTCTGTTGCTCTTGTTGAGGAGGGTTTAGCAGAAGTGGTTACCTTCCCTGACTTCGGAGACTTAACTAGAACCCTTAAAGCAGCCGAGGAACGTGCAAAAACAAAGAAATTGAACGTAAGTAGCTTAAAATGTTCATATATTGTATAGAGCGTTTTTCTCGTAAGCAGTAAGTATTTAAAAAAGAATATTGAAGAGGAAGAACTTACAGTATATTTTACTAAAAACACGGAGCAAGAGAAACGCAAAGGCAATCTGAGTGGTTAGGCTTCTTGCAACCCAACACTTACTGTTTACGAAAACAACCGCTGATACGGTTTAAGAATACGTTGTTTAATTTACCAATTCTACACTTACTACTGTTCTATTGCAGATTTGGAAGAACTATGTTGAAGTACAAGTTGAGAACGAAAAAAATGATAATGACAAAGAAGTCGCGGAAAGAAAGATAGACTATCAAGAGGTAGTCATTTCTGAAGTGAATGGTCTTCATTTTTACGTGCAAAAAGTTGATCAACGTAGTATGCTGGAGACATTGCTTTCACAACTGCGACAAGAATTGTCCTCTAATCCTCCACTTCCGGGTGCTTACAAACCCGTCAGGGGTGAATCAGCTGTTGCCAAATTTACTGGCGATGATCAATGGTACCGAGTTAAGATAGAAAAAATCTCTGGTTCAAATGTCAGCGTATTTTATATTGACTATGGTAACAGAGAAACAATCAATGTTTCAAGACTTGCCGACTTACCATCACGGTTTGCTACCGATAAACCTTACGCTCACGAGTACGCGCTTGCATGCGTTTCACTTCCAAGTGATGTAAGTGTTTTCCTGTAAAAATTCGAATATACATAATATAGGAACGACTACAATACATCCTTACAAATTCTTAATTACTCTATAGGTAGTTTAATCATTCGTTTTTTTAACTACTTGTAGACCGATGATGCAAAAGCAGCAGTTGAAGCCTTCAAGGAGGATGTAATGGATAAAATTTTATTAATGAACACGGAATACAAAATTACTAACACTAATGTTCTCGCTGTAACATTAGTTGATTCGACCACCAATGAAGATATTGCAAAAGGACTTATCACTGACGGACTGTTGCTTGTACAGAACCAACGTGACAGAAGACTTACTAAATTGGTTTGTTTCTTCTTCTTTATATCTCTTGCGCATTATCTCGAAAACTATTGAAGATATGAAAAAGATTTTGTATAAAAATTAATTTCATTGTGCTACTTACATGATCGATCGTAAATTTCACATACAGTTCGTGTCCCACGAACACTGTCCATTTGATTATCGTGGTTATTTCAAACAATACGAGAAAATATTACTTACAGAAGTTGTAGGATTTAAAAAATTACTCAGTAAGCAAAATCCTCGATTTTGGACAGCAAGCGTCCAAATAAGTTTCGCTTTACGGCGACACGGTATGTATGTCGGCACAATCTGAAGGCAGAATGAAGGCAGCTCGGTCCTGAAACGTGCCCTCGTTTAAGAGGGCAGTGCGGTCACACTAATATGACGGACAATGACTCTGTAGACTTTCCGAATTTTTTGTAATCTCGATTTTGCAACCAAAAATTCTGAAATAATTCACTGTCATGTGTGCTATTAGACCGAATATTCATGAATGTTTTCCTTAAATTTTTGTTGAGCACAACAGAAGAAATAGAGCATAATTCTTGTTGTAGGAGTGCCAAGTTACAACTTGTCACAGAGGGGTTCCTTTAGCAAACTGATATACAAATATATTAGTGCGACATGATCAACTATTAGTGCAACCGTGCTACCCTCTCAAACGAAGGCAGAATTCAGAACTGAGCTGCCTTTATTCTGCCCTCAGCTTTTGCCGACATACCGGACCAGCAGAATGCCATTCATCTGCGTCCGATTAAGTATCGCTTTATGCTGGTACTGTAGGATCTCAGGAAATAATTATTTAAATAAAAATAAATTTTTAAAAATACCACGTTTTTAAAAACGGACTAAAAAGTATAAAATAATTTTTCCTAGTGCCATACAGATTCCTAACCTCGTACAGATAGTCCTGAAAATTTGTGATTGTGAATTTTGAATAGCTGTGAAGATACTTGTGAGATTTAAAATGAAAAACGTGGGGCGCATGCGATAGAT
>CM052341.1:13513554-13529245 GCA_028455595.1 Lasioglossum vierecki
CTTATTTGGAGTGAACGCATTTATGAGTAACCATCTATTTGTGTTTCATTGTATTTTAGATTGAAGAATATAAGAAAGCGGAAGAAGATGCAGAACATAGTCGGCGTAATATTTGGAGATACGGCGACATACGTGAAGATGCAGGCCCAATTACGAATCCTTGAAACGGCGCAACGGTGAGGACGATGAGAAACAATATGGATTGTAAAAATGCTCAAGAATTGGTTTAAAAGTGATTAATACAGGGAAAAAAGACATCATGTTATAAAATACATAAATATCTAAGAATCTATCACATAGATTTACGAAAACTAATAAATGTCCATATGAGAGTTATGCGTTGCATTGATTACGAATGCAATTATATTTCATTACATAAAAGTATGAATTGTACATAACAATTTCATTAATTTTGTTACTTTTAAATGGAACAGTGGCATAATATATAGCATAATATATTCTCATCATTCATTATCTTGTATTCAAATGTAAAGTTTTGTTATTCATGAATTTTAGGAATGCAGTATATAAACAATTGAAAACTTTACGTGATTTATGTGCAATTTATTTTTTAATTGTTTACATTTCAATTCTGGTAAAAGAAAATCATTCTTTGTACGTTTTTTTTGTCGCATAATAATCACCATTTAGGAATTATACAGATGATTATAAAGTTCATAATTGTACATTTTGTCAAACATATACTCATTTAACTTAAGTATATAAGAGCTCATATCAAGAAAAAAATATATTCTTATATTTTTAATAAAAGTGGCATCAGTAAAACATTACTTAAATAGTCAAGATATTAAATGGAATATATATGTATGTTATTACGTGTACATATACGAATCATCGTCAAATAAAAGTATACAATTATATCTGTTATTTAGATTCAATTACTGATCTTCTTGAGTAACTGGTGCCGCTTTGTAGCTATAAAACTGGATTAATGCGAAAACATTCTTTTCTAGTTACATCAATCATAACTTTTCGTCTTCTTTTTTAAACTCATCATATTATTATACATATATATAGACACTGTGAAGGTTAGACATTTATATATAAATAATTGATTCATCCTCCCACTGTCATTTTATATAAATATTTAATGTAACATCAAACAATACTTTCCTTAGAGTTTCTAACATAAAGAATGATACTTACAGTGAAATAGTCATCGTAACTTCGAAGAAAATAGAATTAAAACTATATTTACATCTAAATAGAAAGATGTAATCTATATATACAACATGTATATGTACAACAAGAAACATTGACAAGTAGATTATTTATTCTACGACTTTGCACACAGTTTTCAGGATACAAACTTATTGAGAATGAAAGAAATAATGAATGTTTGTAATCAAGACAAATATCATCTCATAAATTTTTATGAATAATAAAATGGAAATAATTAGATGGGCATCATATCAATAAGCATTTATTCTATGAAATTTTATACCTTATAATCAAGCATTTGTGAATCGACTGGTGCAAAGAATTTATCATATGAACAATATTTTAATAATTGAAGTGAACATATAAATAAATTAATATATTGTAGGAACAGATTAAAAAAAAAGCGGAAAAAAGAAATTTTCAAATTAATAATTACACGGTAAATTTAAAAAGTCCATAATAATTTCGTCTCTAGACATGTATAGAGATAGTGATTTTCTCTATGATGCCTATATATTTCTCTTTTGTGAAATCAAATTATTTCATGAACTACATTGTCAAGTATTTCCTAGGATAATTGTGTTTACACACAATCACAAATCCTGTCCAGTAAATATGAAGAAACCTTTCTGCTTGTTCATAGTACGAATATTTAAATATTGACTACCATCTTATAATATTATTAGAAACAGAGTTGCAAATCGTTCAAGTATCAAAGTGTTAGCATTTATGTACTTTAGAAGTTTGATTGATTTGTAATTTTTCGTCATTATATTGACATCTATACATGTCATATGCTATGTATTGAAAATAAACTGAGTCTTTTTTATTTATGTCAACAATAGTGTTTTTCAAATATATATTTTACACAAATTACTCAATCATTCATTTAATAATACAAAATGTAGATGATTTGACATCTTTTAACTATCACTGAAGAATACGCACAAACGAATAGTACGATCAAGTTTCTCTTATATTCAACTTTTTGTCCGAAATATTGTCTTCAAACATTTCATCATTTCACTCGAGCTAGAACTAAATATTGTACTAATACTGGCCGATACAAAAACGTAAATACAGTAACTTCTTTTAACTCTCTTTTAACCAAACTTAATTTTATCTTCTTTTTTTATATTGAATAAGAAACTTAAATGATAAGAAACACAAATAAACAGTCTTTAGGAATAGAAAGTTTTGCTATTTTACTTGGGATAGAATTCTACTATGTATATGTGGCTTAGCTGGTCTCGCTTAAAAATGTATAAAAAATCTATTTTCGAACAAGTAGATACAAAAATTAATGTTAGCGTACAACTAAAAATATAATTGAAATTTAGAATATTCTAATAGAAATCAATGATTATTACAGGGATGTATTGTATGTTTATTCACAGCATTGTCCCAAGAGCAAGAAATTAATTCGTCTTTATACCAAGCGAGTCCACGTACAAAATCTTTATGACTTTCATCTTCATATATAGATGAAAAATTTTTGTTTATGTCAACTACACGCACGAGAGTGTCGTCGGCGCAGCACGCTAATTCCTCCGATCTAGAAATACAACACAAATAAACGATTAAATTTTCATTTTCGAATAATCAATGAACTTCTTCTTCCTTTAAAGTTGTAATTTTGTTCTTCATATTACCTCTCTGAATTTGGATTAAACAATAGTTTATGTACTGATCTAGAAAATACTTTGGCGTTTTTTAATTCTGAATCAGTTGATTTTCTAGTGTCGACTAATATAACATCTCCATTCTCGGTACCTATAGCTATAATATGATCCATAACAGAATTCCAATTCACTGAGGTCAAACCAAACTGCCTTTTCAAAATACCTTCAACAGAAAATAACAGTACTTGTTTCATTTACATAAACAAGAGGAATTGCATGCTGATAACTAGACTGCGGATTTTTTCTCTAGCGCCTTTGACTACTGAAAAACCCCATCTTTGCATTATCGAGAAATGAGAAGGACCATCCCGCCCCCTTGCAATCCTGGAAACGAGTCTATCCTGTTAATGATTTGAATAAAGAAATCATGTTTGGGCATCTATTTGAAAATTTTTTTTAACGATTTTAACCATCATCTTCTCAACTTTGCTATAAATTGTCTACTGATAGCAGTAGCACTCACTTTGTGCTGGATTCTGTTGTCTTATATCCCATATCAGTGCTTCACAATCCAATGACGTTGATACAAATGTAGTAGTGCTTCTTGGCTGAACGTCAATAGAAGTAACTACATCTGTATGAGCAAAACTAAATGAATGTGTTGCAATTAATTCTGTTGTGTCCCACACCTTTATGCTAAAACATAATTATACTTCTGCGTTAACCCTTTCGTGCATGGTTTAAGTAAAAGTTTCAAAGCATTTTACCAATAATCCATTCCACCTGAAACTATATGTACATTGTCTTGAAATACAGAGAGTGTTAAGGGGCAGCTATCGTGTTGACAAGCATACCCTAAAGACTGTAATTCTTGTAACTGTGGGTTGTCTGTTTCGACTAAACCATATACTTGTATGACTCCGCTATCTTCGCTAATTACAAATTTGTCCTGCTCTAAATGAACACCATCGCACACACCGCTTTCTATTTTCATATCGACAAAGGCATTCTCTCTAGCGAAGTCTGAAATGTTATTGTAATACCAAATAGTACCATTCCAATAGCGATCTGTCATATTAGTACCTCCAAGAATAGCACTTTTTTCTGGAAATAAAATTACATGCCAACATCCTCATGTTTAAACAGACCTTACTCCGTTAATAGGAAAGTAAAATAGTTTTGAAAATACATAAATAAATGAATTTAATGTCTATTGTGTTTTTCTATGCAATCTGTATGTCATCCTATTAGAGTACATACTTTATCAAACGAAATAATAACTATAGTAAATTAATTTACTTATGCATTCACAAAATCGACATTACTGTCCCACCGATCCAATCGATGAAAGTGAACCTTTCTGTAATTTCTTAAACATTGTATACATTTTGTTACGAATACAACCTATAAGATTTAACCTATAGAATATTACCATTGTGAATCAAAATGAATTGCAAATTCTGGTCAAGCACAGGCGGCCTTTCTTCCGGTGTCATATACCTATAAATATCTGCGTTTACATTAGGATCTATCACAGGCTCCATTGTGTTTTCTAAAAGTCGAATTTTTATATGAATTCAAAGATGACCATGTGCTCGACCGGCTTTATCAGGCTTTATCGGTGACTGACGGGCACGGTGTATCACTGTGTATTATAGTTACTATAATACACCATGCCCACATCTGTCATCTGGTAGACGAAGTAATCACACGAGAAACACAAATGAACCAATCGCTTCATTCACCGTATAGTGAAATCTAGTAAAGATTCCCGTGGTTACCAATTTCACGCAAAATATACTATGTGAAACGTAAATCTGAAATATACAAATGTTGGAAGCAAATTCGATTTTGGTACAGATTCAAATATACGGCAATAACATTTCAGATTGTATATTCCATTCCATAAAAAGATTTATATATATATATTTTTTAAGACTTTTGTAATGTTATAAATATTGTGTACACATCATTTTGCACAACAATTGTTATTGTATGTTATTTAACGTAACCAAAATAAACGTTCCACCGTCGAAACTATACGTACCTATTCTGTCATCGATAATTATGACCAAAACAATAATTCAGAAATGAATTGTCATCGATAATAGCTGTTACAACGATCAGAAAAAGTTGAAGTGTATAATTATAGTTCGCAATAGTTTGTTACAACCGTAAAAAATAAATCTCGTTTCTCCGCACAAATTTTTACGAAATTGACCAACACCTGATCATTTCCATTCCAACAAAAATGGATATTAACGATCGTTTCTCGAGGAAATATCGAAGATAACGGTTGTTTTCGATCTCTAATTCGTACGCGTCTTTTGTCGGCATTTCAAGCTTTGGGATGTGCAGAAGTAGCGAATATGATTACCGCGGTAACGTCTGTCCGTGACGTAACGGCTGTACTCCTGATAATTTCCGTCGTGACGCATGCGTATTCGATTCGGAGCAAAAATCAGAATTAGTCCAACGGAATCCCGGAAAGTAGCGAGTGCGAGACACAGCGGTGCCGTTGCACAAAATCATAACGAGCGTTGATTAACCTGTCAAGACGTGGTCCCGAGTTGTTTTATTTACGCACTCGAAAGTGTTGCGGCTAATCGTCCGTAGGATTCGGTCGACTGCCAGACAGGATGGTGAAGCAAGAACAAGCTTTAATTATCGAACCGGAAAACGAACTACGGTTCCAGGGTACGCTCAAACGACGAATCATTCTTTCATGTGTAGTTTTCTTCGCACGTTTCCTTTTCGTCTCTTGTCTCGCCTTTGTTCCGTTCCCCTTCGAGCCTCTGTCCTCATTTTCGCGACGAAACGAGGCGCATTGTTCGGTCTCGCGACGAACCGCACACAGTGTGCTACGTTGTCAAGATGACGTAAGGTTGATTCCGGTAGCCAATTTCATTGCATTCTAATTTACGACTAAATAAGATTAGGCACGACGATTTAGTAGATACGATCAGCCTTCGCGGCCGTACCTAACCCCATTCGTTGTACGTCATTCGCTGTCAGAGCTAAGTACAGTCATGATTGACTTCTCAGTCTCCCCTCCCCTACGTCTCATCTTCCACGAGATATACAGTCAGCATTTTCATCGAGTTCTATTACATACACTTATTTTTCATACTTATACGATATATATATGCATACATATATACATATATATATATAATTCTATATGTATGTATACGTAAAATCTATGTATTATGTACATATACATATTTCACGTCTGTAGCATATAAAGATGTTCCATAAAGTATGGGCATAGGTAATCATAGCCGATCAAGACAACCTGCAAAATATGAAAAAAGTGTTTGTATAAACATTTGTCCGGTATGACCTTGTTTCCGATCTTTCCGATTTGTGGTCATTTCTGAGTTGTTTTATTTTTGTCGCAGTTCTCGATTTATAACGAACCGATTGATAACGTTGATACCCCAGGGAAGGTTTCTCACTGATTACAAACTGCACCTGAACATTTTTTCTGAAATCGCAATGTCGGAATTATGATAAGATTTTGTTCGGAGTCACGTATTCAGATTGGAAGCGGTCATTGATCATTTTCAGCAATTTATTCGAAGACGTGAAAACAAATGGTGCAAAACAAAAACCGTCGGATTTGTAACAAAAGTCGATCGAACATATATTTAATCTACCATAAAAGTTATGGACCATATATAAATTATAGATCACCCGATGTATATGTATATATGTACATGTATACGTTCATCGAAGGAGATGACAAAAAAAAACAAACAAAATAATTAAACTTGGCTAACGTAATATATTTTTGCATATTCTTTTCTTACAAAAAGATATGGTATGTCTCTCGATTTTTGTTTACAACCACGTTTTTACGAGATTTTTTTTTTCGACTAATGCACATTTAATGTGTTGAATCGTTAATTGTTATTTAAATTGAGTAAACCTGCTGAAGATTGTATTTCTTTACTGAATGTCTTTTATTTCGAATTGTTCACTTTGCCATTTATAAAATGACAACTTTCCGGATGAATTACGAAGTAAACAAAATGTTTAATGTCGTGTGTTCACTTTGATAAGTTCTTTATTTGCTTTGCATACCGCGCGATTGTCGGAATTGTTATATTTGAAAGTTTGAGATTAGCACACAGTAAAATCCATGTGAATAATTTCATTCATGCATAAAAACATGGTTGTTCATTGTGTGTATGTCTGTTTGCGTTAAATATTCATTACCTTTCATCTATATGAATTTTAAACGTGTTCGTCATAATATTTTTGTATATAAACTTTCAACAATGTGAATTGCTAAAATTAAATTTTTGCAAAGGATATACGTATTTGCATTCCCTTTAGAAAATGACCAAGTGGAAGATGTTGTACGAGTGACACGTTTAAACGATAAATCATTTTTATAATGTATTGCAGGCCCATTCTCAGGGGTAGGGGTCACATCGTACATAACATTAACGAATCCAACGAAACGTAAAATTTACTTTAAAATAAAGACAACTGCTCCAAAGAGATATTGTGTACGTCCTAATTGTGGATATATTATGCCAAAGAAAACGTCTCAAGTAACTGGTTAGTTAAAAATTAATTATACATTAAACATTAACAGCTCGACGATGTTTCTTAACACTAAACCTACCGACCATCAAAAGTGACTGACTAGTATTGTAAAAATAACAAGATTAAATTATTTATATTTTGTTTTTATATTCAATAAATTCCCATGTATATATCCCCAAAAACCTTTACAATTTCAACAATTATCAAATAAAAAATCTACAATGGGTGATTTGACCCCTCATGGTAGGTTTAGTGTTAAAAAGCTGATACTATGAAATTTCTGAAGATTGAGTTTTAGTTTACTTAGAAACTGGAAAACTTCATTTACTAGCTGTGATATTTTTCAGTGACTTTACAACCATTTGATTTCGATCCGACGGAAAAGAATAAACATAAATTTATGGTACAAGCTTTAATGGCTCCAGCTAATGATGATGACGATTCCACATATATTGATCTGGTATGTAACAGTATAAAAAGTCATGTGTGCACTGTATCGTATTGACAATTGTATACGTTTTGTTTTGTTCGAATAATTGTTTTTCATTTTGAACTTTGACCGACCATGGATTTTCATTCTTTTTAAAGTGGAGAGATCCAAATGTAGATCAGCTAATGGAATCAAAATTAAAATGTGTATTTCAAAATCCTGTAACTTACACTACAACAGCTAAAACTACTTCGACTACCACAACGACTAAAACGGAAGCAAATACAAATAATGGTAAAAACAAAGGAGTTGGTGATACTTCATTAAAGTCATCAACCAAGGTAATGATTACCATGCACTTTGGTTTTATGGATTCTGGTTAATTGCATGTTATGTAACATAATTGTATGGGTTTGTTTTGTTAGATTCTTGGAGAAGTGGAGGAAAAATTATTAAAAGCTGCACAAGAAGTTACTCAGCTCAGGGTAGAAGAAAGTACTCTTAGGCAGGAAAACATCCAGTTGAAGGTAAGAGAAATTATGTATTTAATTAATAAGAAAGATCAAATATATTACTAATATTACCTTTTCTATATATTAAAATATATAAAGGTCATTAAATATACTCATTAAAAAACACGTAAATTGGTTTTGTTTGTAGGAAGATATATTAAAATTAAAGAATGCAGCATTGGGAAATGACGCTACCTTAGCAGCGGCTAGAGGTTTGATTCCACGAAGCAGTATAGTAGCGTCTAGAGGTTTGATCTCACGAAACAATAGCCAATTTTCTCCAAATGTCATCCTCATTGCCGTTGTCATGGTCATAGTAGGATATCTATTTGGAAAAATGTTCTGAGCAGCCGTTACAATACCGCATAACTTGGCACATCCCCTCTTCCCCTGTGTTTCTTAGCCTGCCCCCCTGCTACCATGTACCACTTACTGATCGGAGAGATCAAAATCAGTCATCGTATTACGGTTGTTCATAATAAATACTATAAACATGAACAGGTAGTGGTTTACAATAATAGAATTAAACGCGCTGCAGGAGTGTGCTTATATTTTGGTAAACCGACTGAACTTCTAAATCCTTTTTTAAGAAATCACATCGCATAGGCTGTAGCATAGAATGCAGAAGTTAATGATAAAATTTTTTGTTGTCGGTGAGTGTCGTAAACTATTAATGATTTCAATATTAAATCATGAATTAAAAAACGAAGTGTTAATACCATCCGAGATCATCATCCATTTCTTTTTCGTTTTCGACATTTCTTACGAAAGGATTTTTGCTCGCGGCGATCTCTTTGAGAGAGATAGAAAAAAAAACACACGTGTTGCCACTAAGTGAATTATGTATGGAATTACGAAATTTATTAAATATAAACTCTTTCAAACGAACATATTCATTTACAGAGTGAAGTCTGTATCTGTGTATTAAAAAGAAAAAATTTAAAAAAAACGAGAGGAAAGAAAAAGGGAAACAGAGATGAATTCTTTTTTTTTTTTTGACATACTAAAACGTACTTAACAATCACACGATGTAAGATTGTACATAATGTATCCAGTTTAAGATAATATATTAATGTCTAACTTATATAGTCAGGAAGGGGAGGGGGGCTGGCTGATTATTAATCGTAGTGGTTCGTGACTCAGAAATTGGATACGCTGGCTCTATCCATCAGCAATGGTATATCACATAAGCGATTTAATGCATTACAAATTTTTGACGCTTCAGTGTATTTTTATTTCTTTATGTTTGTCTTATAAAAATTCAAAATAAAGATATCTCGGATGTCACACGGCGGACGTTTTTTAATATTTCGTACCTTTCTCGTCATTGATCGTTCGTGTATTCCGGAAGTGGAACATAGCGTACACGAATATGGTATCGCTTGAAATCTCATCTTAACGAAACCGTTCAAGTTTCTCCACCTGCAGACGGAGGTTTTTTTTGTAGATTATTCATCGTCACACAATTAATATCGAACATGTCGCAGTTAAAAACATTACACGCGAGTACACTTGTATTTCCGTGTCTTAGACATAGAAGCAGCAGTGTAACTTTGTTCACGCTTCGTTGACGTCTTCAAAGAGTCTCGAATATTATTTCTATACGACTTCCATCAATGAAAAATTAGATCGTCGAATTGAATTGTAGCATACGCCGACGTGAAGCTGAGAAATTGTGGAAAAATGTGAACGTCAAACATTTATCTTTTGCGAATTACATCATTCATTATTTCCAATTTATTTATATATTTAATACACTTGTATCGAATATATCGATTTTTATAATATAATTATTAGATATTTTTTATCATTCTTCGAGCTTCTGATCTAAACCACTCTTCAAATATTATCGTAATTTATAAGCGTACTTCCGACGACTATTTAATGGAATTATCAGTAACTGGTAGAATGATGATGCGAACGTCGCAACGACGCACTCGTTTATTCTCTATCGAAAACTATATTCCAACATCTCATCGTTCTACAATATACTTTTTATTGCACTCTTCTCTTGTTCAATGTTACTCACTCGGGACTGCCGAATAACTTGTAACGAGGGTGCGCTCGCATTTTCTGTTCTCGATATTAGCGTAACTTTGCTCTCGAGCAGCTTCCCTTCAACGGAAGAGAGAAAAGAAAAAATAAACAGATCGTATCCGACATGTAACGAAGGTGACATGATAAGAGAATATTGTAATTATAAAAATGTATCTGATTGGAGTTTCTCCATATCGCGTGTTTATAAAATAAATATTGTAAACGACTGATTGTTCAATATATACCTGACGTATAGGTATAAGTCGCTTTTTCTTTCGCGTGGACACAGGGGGTACACGTTAAGGAAATAGTTCGAGAGTTCACTGGTAAAAAAAGAACAACCTTTGGTCGAAGCAGGCGAGCAACAATTCTTTATTTCGACCGTAACGGTTCATTGACAAAATTATGAACACGATCTGACGCGTATGTCATGTGCCAGCACAAAAATTCTATCGTCCAATGATAAACTGTAAACGGAATAATTTCATTTCGAACAATTGACCCCGGCGTCGTCGTTCGAATTCTTCAGCCATTGTGCTTCGATGTTATTATTAATACGATATTACTGTGCCCGAAGCAGATTCTGACGATCTAGAACAGGCTGCCATTAAACCGCGGCTCGTTGAACGTAACAATGAGATTGCCATTGTGTAAATAAAATCGTAACACGACCGAACATATTATGCAATTTGTAGAACGGTTGCAATTATATTAACTACTCTATGAGAAACAATACAATATCAAACGTATTCCAGAACAATTGTTTCACCTGTAAGTGTAGCATTCAATTTTCTTACAACGTACATTGAATAAAATTCCGAACACAATATATATATATATATATATATATATATATACAACACATTATATATATAATGAACCCACGCAAATGATATCCGTACTTTAAATATCATTAATCAATTATTGCGAAGGTTATTTGATATCGTGTAATATTAGACCGACAACAGAATATAGTCGACGAATCGATCAACTCACATTGCGGGATGGGGAGGGGTTAGATATAATATAATCCTGCGGATAAAAATTCTCAACTTTTTGGAAACGAAAAGTAGTTGCGCGAAACGAAGTAGTTTAGGTCAAGCTATAATCAGGCAACCTTCTGGGTGCACATGCACTCGCGTACTTTCTCCTCGTTCATCGAATGGTGGGGGAAAGGAGCGTTCATGGGCGAGACAGAGAGTGATGTACGGATACTTGAAAACTCAAAGAACAGCGAGAGTTCATCGATTAAACGATCAAATTCATCGTTTCTCCATGAAAAGATAGCTTGTCTCGTCTCGATCGGAATTCGAAATTTCACGCGTCTCCACGCGAACGGATATATACTTTCACTATCCGTAGAAAACTAATTTTAATCTGAAAACACCACCCCTCTGGTCGATGAGAATACTTCGACGTCGGATATTTATATTCGTCATTAACATCCCCCTTCGGGCGTCACGCGAATACTAATAATATTTTCCTTGGAGAAACTATCGGGTGTGCCTGCGCGACACGGAAACCTGCTAGTTTACCCTATTTTGAATAACACAGTGTGCGCACACCAATGCGAAAATAGATATATAGCGCATCGGGGGTGTACGGTGTGCGGCGGTACATCGTGGCAGATGCAAATCGGCCGCTCTCTTGCACCTCGGGCACGTGGCTCCCTTTGATCACCCCCTTGGAACGATACTCGTACCGAGACGTTCGACTGCGAACTAAAGTCGGATAGGACTTCCTCAGGTAGGTTGCAGATAAATCAGGATCAGGGATGAGGGAGGTGGATGGCAGAGAGTGGAGCGGCGTATACAGCGCAGAGCAGCCTGATCAGGGTGGCGGCGGCAGTAGCGACTGGCTATTGATTTCAAGGGCTTCCTTAACCCCCCGCTTTGCCGCTGAGTGCCCGACGGCTTCAGGTCACCCCAAAGGGCTGTCGGTGCCCGCGACTAAAACAATTCCATACGTTTGTGTCCGTTACAATTCAACCAGCTATCGTACATCCCTATGCGTGACCCTTGACATTCGAAAACCCGTAATTTCCCAACAGTTCCCACGAACCCCATCACCTTCCTCCATCATCGAGACATTGCACGAAACGAGTACGAACCATGAATTTTGAAAACACCACGGAAGGATCGATCACGTTGTATCTACTGAGAATCATCGTGGATTATCGTTGATCGTTCTTGTACGATAAGATCGATCGGGCTGGTTTCGATCGGAGAGCTTCCGGATCGTGTTCGATAGCTGTGGTATCGAAAGAGGAGACCGTCCTAAATAAAGAGTTCTTCAAAATTTCGCGGTTAAATGGCCGTTGGAGAGAGAGTAGAGGGTGAGAGGTGATCGCGGGAGGAGCAGTCGGAGAGGGTAAGGGATGCGGAGGGTAGCTAGGAGGATAGGGGTAAAACGGAGTAGGGGGTGTCGGGGATCTTGGATAGGCGGGCACCCTAGGTGGTTACGGTACTGCGCGAGTTGGGTCGAGCGCAGACGGATCGCGGGGTAAGCCGTCGCTCGGCATACGTCGAACTAGGTGCTCCGTGTTGGGGCGTCTCCTGCCATCGAGCATCGGTGTCGTGCAGTCGATCGGGGGACGACCACCGCCTTCTTCGAGTCATTGTTGGCCCCGGGACCGGACCGGACCGAGCCGGACCGTTTCTGGAACGTAACGTAACGCGGTAGACGCCGCCGCCGCAGCCGCCGCAGCAGCAGCAGCCACCGCCGCCGCCGCCGCCACCACCGCCTGTTCGTTCAGATCCGCTTTTTTGTTTCTCTGGAACTGGAACGTGTGTCGGACACGGCGACGACGATGAGACAACGACGATGGTACTCGTGGTAACGCGAGCACAGTGCGCCGTGGCCAGTGCGGGCGTCGGCATCGTCGTCGGTTGTGTACGCGATCGGACGAGTAAGGAGATGGTGTCCCCGGATCGTTCGGATATAAGTGACTTGGTTGCTAACGCTGTCGCTGTCAGTGCCGCGTCCGCGTACAACGTCCCCGACGTCGTCGTAGCCGCTGCTGCCGTCGCCGCTGCCGTTATTATTGCTGCTGTCACCACCGCTACCGCCGCCACCGTCAACCCTGTTGTGGCTGCCGCCGCCGTCAGTCACGCCACTGCCAATACTGCCATTTTCAACGACGCGAGCATGATCACCGTTTCTGACGCCGAACAGGCTTCCACCGTGTACCCGCAGACGGTGTAACCCTGACGTGCGCACAGGTGAGTGTCGCTTCGTTTCCAAATTCTTAAACACCGACCCAGCCCATCCATCCATCCATCCATCCATCCATCTATCGGCTCGCCTCTCCGTCGCCACAGTTTCGCGTTCTCCTCATCCTATTCCTTCTCCTCCTCTGCACAGGGGGTTGACAAGTTAAAAGAACGCGTACACGGCGAAGAATAGATCGAGAAACCGAGGGAGGGAGAAGGGAGGTCAAGGAAGAGAGGAAATGCGAATGAATGCTATATATATACATGTACGAAGATAGGGAGAGAGAGAGAAAGAGAGAGATAGAGAAAGAGGGTGTGTGTGTACGAGGGAGAGAGAGAGGAGAGAGAGAAGGAGGAAGATAGCGTGATAGAGGGTGGGAGGTGGGTCGGGATGGTAGTGGGGCGAGGAGGGATGCTCAAGGATAAAAGAGACCTGGAAGGAAGAAGCGCGAATGCCGTAAAAGAGATTCTATTCATTCGTTGGCGTCGCGTATGCGATTAGAATAGAATTTCTCGTTCTATTATCCGCGGTCGTCGTGCCCCGGTGACTCGACACCACATAACCTCCGTTAATCGATAATACAAGACGACAGCACCCGCGGCGCTCACCAAGATCGGCCTAGGAACGAACACCAGCCGCGTTCCTGGGCCGAGAGAAAGCTGGGCTATCGACGAACCTCGTCGCCGAAACCCTGTTTTCTCGGAAACAACCCCATGGACGATCCCCGACGAGCCCAACAAAATCGTTTGCACCGAGGCAACGATCTAGATGCGTCCTGGCCCAGTTTCTGCGTGTCATGGGCGGCGAGAGACCGAGTACGCCAGAGAGCGGATACCTTTAACCACCCTCTACGGCGCGGCGATATTCTGGCCGATTACACGACCGGAATATATCCCGGGCTCTCCTGTGTTTGGTGGTTTATGACACGGCTTCAACCTCGCCCATGTTAATTGGCGAGGATCGATCCTCCTGGAAACGATTACACGGTCGCGGGCTCTCACGGTCGTTCGATCGTCCGCTTCGGGATCCTATTTTCGTGTTCGTTCTCGCCGCAGGAAGGGAGGAACGAGATAGAGAGAGAGAGAGACAGCTAACTAGCTAGCTGGCTGACTGGATAGCTAACTCGCTAACTCGCGAAACTTGGTAACGCGAACACACGAGATAATCGAGATGAGGCGGATGCGGTTGGAGATAAGGAAGATTAACCGAGGCGACGGAATCGCGGTTACACGCCGTCGCCGTTACTCGTTCGAACGCCATTTACGTGCGAAACATGATAAAGGCCCGTTTTTGATCCCTCCCGTGTAGAATGCGCACAAGCACCGGCAATGATGCACGGATGCACACACTCGCACACACGTACACACATACGCGTACACCAGCGCATATAGACGCATACGAGCACACATGTAGAAGTACGCGTCGGGCGAAGCGGATGAATGAATGCTATGCTGTGAATAAAGTAAGTAGGTTAACGAGAACGACGATCGCGGTGTTCCGAATCCCGCGATTTCTTCGTTCCTTAGAGTTTTTCGCAGGAATTCCTGCGTCTCGAATAAGAACTCGCTCGTCGATTCCGAATCGAATCGTTCACCACTTCGCGACCGACCCTTCCCTCTCTTCCCTCCCTCGCTCTCTCTCTGTCTCTGTCTCTCTTTCTGCTCTCCATCGACGATTCTTCCGCATATACGACGCAAACTGCGCCTATTGTCGTATTGTTATCTACACGCGAGCTATAATACACCCAGCCGGGAATAATCGTACGTATCTAGTTTCTCTGTTCGAATCGATGTTCGCAATTGTGTTACTTGGAAATGGCACGGGCACCGCGGAACCGTTCTGCACGAAATCTGGAGGAAAAGAACGCTACGGCGTTAAGCTCTTTCTCATTATTAGATAACGATCGCGCAAGCCGGGTGCACCTATTCCTTCTCGCCGCAATTTTCCTCCGAGCTGGCCAACCGTTTCGAATTACCATTTTACACGTTCCCGGACCTATCGTCGAATCCCTCAATTCCGATCCCCCTCGGCTGAGATCATCACTTCTCGATTCTTGTTCCTTCGACGACCGAAAAAACCCATTGCCACTTCATTTAATCCTGAAATCGTATACTGTTCTCTCAGACTAACATGTACTA
>CM052341.1:13529345-13672974 GCA_028455595.1 Lasioglossum vierecki
AGATATGTATATTGGGTTGGCAAGAAAGTAATTTCGGTATCTTAACCCTTTGTCAAATGAAACGTACTTTACGTAAACTCATAATAAATGATTTAATAAATATCCTTATTAGAGCACCGTGGCCTATATTATCAGGAGCAGGTGATTAAGTGTTAACACTGTTAATTCCGCAGGTAGAGAGTCGTCCGCCGGGCACAGGAAAATATTTTCACCCGGTTTTTGTTCATCGATAAAAGGTTCTGCGGTGCATATGCACCGCACGGGGTACACCGTGCGAGAGGGAGATGAATGCATACGTAAAGTGCACACACTTTAGGCGTGTGTACAGGTGCACTTACAACCCGGCGGGCTTTCGATGCGTTAAGTGCGCCGAAGCCCGCGTCCTCGCGCGCAAACGATAAAGTGTGTGTACATTCCCGATTAGTTCAAGACGGTGCGCGGCGACAGAGTCTTTCACGTACGCGCGATCCGTCTAATGCTCTCGGTTATCGAGCGAGGAAAGTACTCCCGGGCATCTGGAAAAAAGGAGAGCGTGACTAACGATCGATGCGATTAATCGCGAAGCGTGTATTAACGATCGGCGAGGAACAGCCGCGCCGCTGTGCTCGCGTGCCGTCGATCGGCCCGAATTAAAAGCGCGAGGGAATCCGCTCGTAGAAAAGTTTTCATTGTGAACGACCTGCGGGGTTGGCCAGAATCAAAGTGGTTTTCCCAGCCCCTCTCGTGCCTCGCGACGAAAGTTTGCCTATTTAATGATAACGACGATATTGTAACGGAACATGATCTCTAGTGGTAACTGTGAACGGGACGATGAATCATCGCCGGATGTTCTTTAATAAATCCACGAGGCGACCTGACAGCGGAGGCGGTTCGAAAGTTCTTGGTAAATTTCCGAAGTTTCCGCCGCAAGATGCACGGAAGAAGCATACGCTGACGACCGAACGCTCATGACCTACTTACATTCGTGTTTACTTGATCGATCACACACACATATATTTTTTAAACTAAATTCCTTTTTCCTCTTTCTCGCTCTTCCCCTATCTTCCCCTATGCCCCGCAGCGATGATCGTGCATCCTCGTCTCTGTTCTTATCTGGCACACCCGGAGTCCCGCAATACGCTCCATTTCTTTATAATCTCTATTCGAACAATGCCGAGATCCTTCGACTTATTACTTTCCATTTTTATCTGCAATCGTGCATCCCCGTTTTATATACGTTTAACACTAGATTGCCTAAGGAAGTCATTTTGACTGCTTTTCAATTTCAATTAGAAAAACAATTCTGTATACAGGGTGGGCCGCCACATTTTTCCATCTAGATTTACGTCATTATTATTAGGCATAGCAAACAACGTTTCAGATGTAGTTGAATGGTTTTGAGAGAGGCACATTCTGATGGTATATTTTTTTTGTAGGTGGACGTGTAAAGGATATTCGAAGGTCATTAATGTTTTTTTTTTAATGGAATCATATATTTTTTATTGCATCAGCTGATGCTCCTTCATATTCTTTACAAAAAGGTATTAATCTAGTTGTGTAAAAAAATCATTAGTTTAGGAGATATTTTAATTATAATTTGTTGCTATTGAATGTTTCATTAAACACTTTTAGCCAAATACCATAAATTTTGAAAAATTAATATGTAACGTACTATCAAAGTGTATGATATCGCACAGTAATCGGTACAGTTACCTAGATGTAATTATTGGATTGGTAAGAAAATAATTTCGGTATTTTAAGGTGAAATAAAACTGAATTTCTTTATTCGTACGATAAACTTTAATCAATAAAATATTTTCTTATTTATTCATTTTTGCAAAGGTCGTCGAACAAAAGGGAAGATATTTTATTCGCTAAAGTTCATTGATTGAATGAAACGAATCGAGTTCTATTTCACATTGAAATACCGAAATTACTTTCTTGCCAAGCCAATATTAATAAATTCTAAAGAGTCTTGATTAAAGGAGTAAGTACGATCCAAATTGTCGTGTTCAAGCAAAATTTTCGAAGATGTGGTAACTTTCTAAGAATGGTTGGGCCTTGGTTTTTTCTTCGCGAGCCTTTCATTCTTCTTTCTAAGGCTTACGGGTGAGGGTGTGCATTTCTCAACACAAAAACCACCGCGAGAAACTCCGTTCCAGGATTTACGTGTATTGCGGAGGCGACATTATGCATGAATGTAGGTGTAACAGATAATATATATTTTTCGAAGGACCTGTTGGCACCAAGCCAACCCCAAATGTATCCCCGCGTCTCGTCGTCCTCATCCAATTGCTGGCGCTTTATGGTACAAAAGTGAAGAGAGCTTGGCTCCACCGTTCACCGAATCACCTCTCATTATTCCACTTAAATTACGAATGCACAGCACACACACGGCTTTTGTCAAAATATTAACAAATAATATTATCCAACAAATACTTCTATGTAAAATTATTCGTGAATTCTCGCGATCTCCGCTTTTTAATCGTCATTAAAGAAAAAAGAGACAGGGTGTTTCGTAGAAACAAAAACTACGAAATCAAGATAACAATCTTGTAAATGAAAAACGCGAATGACCATAATATCTTAATTTTACCGTAATACAATCAAGAAATTTGAAATTTTGTAGATAGAATATATTGGGTTCAAAATCGCGTCCATTAAAAATCGGACATTTCAAATGCAACAATCTAATAGAATTTGATTTCAGTTTGAAGAAAATTGAACAACATAGACAGATACACATAGGACTTTCTTCAGGATCTTGATCGCGTCATTAAATAAAAAGGAGACAGGGTATTTTACAGAAATAAGAACTATGAAATTAAGATAAGAATCTTTTAAAGGAAAAACTCGAATGACCATAATATCTTCATGTTATCATAATACAATCAAGAAATTTGAAATTTTGTAGATAGAATATATTGGGTCAAAATCGCGTCCATTAAAAATGAAACATTTCAAATGCAACAATCTAATAGAATTTGATTTCAGTTTGAAGAAAATTGAACAACATAGACAGGCTTAGTCTGGCTCGATATTGCGAGGCAAGTGGTTAAAGGTGTACACCGAAATTTGATCGGTGAACGAGTTCGATTAATGTTCTAGCGTTTCAGAGAAGCGTAAACGCATTGTATCACGGTATTGTGTCGCTTTCACGTTGGCGAGACATCCAATCAGAGATTTCTGAAGGCCAACGCAGTGTGAATGCCGCGAATGTAGGTTGTACACCTGTTACTCGTCGAAAGCGTTCAACGACGGACTTTATTTGAAAATATTAGTGCCAACTTTCAACTAGTTATATGCTCTTTAGTTGCACCGCGCGAAGTTATTATTGCAGGCGCAAATGGAAATTTCACTTCTGCCGTCCCATTATTATCAAGCTGTTCATTCTCTTGGCCGTTTTTTCCCTCTGAAACATGAAACTCTGTCAAATCATTTTCATTTTTCAATATAACACAATATACATCAACACGGATACCGCTCTTCAGATTCACGTGCAACTTGATTATTCACTTTATTAACTTATCGATACTTCAGAGAAGCAACTTTTCGCAACAGGAATAAATAATGAAATTTATTAGTCGATAGCTCCATACGTGTGAGTCTTGTTACCGTAATAGAGAATTTGATAGAATACATTATAGCTTACATAATTAATATCTAGACTGCCAATATAATTGTTGGAGAATATGTAGGCATACAATAGATGTACATTTTCTCTTTTTTTAGGAAATTAGGAACTAGGAAATTAGGATTTGATTTTTATTGAAAATAAAAATTATGTACCTTTATTTAAAGAATATATATTTTTTTATTTTCAATAAAAATCAAATCATTTTATTTAAATTTTAATGAAAGCATACATTTAGCTTTTAGACATAAACAATATAAATACGCTACGCACTGTAAATTTTTAAATATATTCTTACTATATACCCTAGTAGCACAAAATATTATATACACATTCATATAATATTAAAAAGAGATTTATTCTCTTCTTAATATTTAAATATATTGTACATAAAATATTTATTTTATATTAAGCAACAAATATTTCTTTTTAAATATGCAGGAAATATTTATTTCATATTACGAGAAAAATATTTTTTTCTAAATACAAAAAATGAATCTTTATTTAATATTAGATATAGAATATTTTTTCCTAATGTACAGATAATATTTATTTCATATTATAAAAAAATATTCTTTTCTTATTATAAATAAATCTTTATGTATTATCAGAAATTATATAATATAATATAAAAATTTCTTAATTGTAATAAGGTCCTTTGGAAGATAAAATGGAATATTGCCTCAAGCAGTACACAGAAAGTAATAGATATTCATAGTTTCTAATTTTTGTTATAACTTTTTCTTACATTTTACAATTTTATTGAATGTTATTTAAATATTGAATTTATATTCTTCAAATATTGGATTCACATTTACTTTATATTTTTGAAATATCTAGTTTATATTCTCTGAATATTTAGCTTATATTTTTTAAACATTCAATTTATATTTCTTGTACATGTATACAATATTCAGATCCAATATTTTTCTCATATGAAAAAATGTGGCTTAAAAAATATTTATCCAATATTTTTGTGCTACTAGGGTATAGTCTATTATTACTATATATAGTCTACTCATTGAAACTGTGAAATAAATCGTAGGACAAGGAACTAACAAAGCCGAAGTGAAACATTTTCGCAAAGGAAAAAGTTACTTCAAACGACCTTAGGAATCAGTATTTTCAAGGAAGCATAACATTAATGGAACACCCTGTATGTATACATATGTATCGAGGTAGCAGCGATATCAAGAGGAAACACAAGGCGGCGGATGTGAAAAATACATATAACTTCCCTATCACTCATGTTATCCCATGCCTCATGATTGCATGACGTCGAACAGGCACGTTGTGATCGTAACACAATTTTACGTAATTCCATACACCGATACGATTCGCGCGGGAGCGGACATACTTCACTAGCACCGCCGATAAATACCATATTTCTTACAGCGGTGAATAATACGGACCCATTTGCGTAACATCATTCTCAATTTTCGTATCAAAACTTCGTTTTTCTTCTTCTTCCTCTCGCGGGTAACGTCTCGACGTGTAATAAATGTCCGCCTTCGGAAACACGGGAAACTTGTTCGCAACTTTGCCGCAAACTTTGTCAGGTGTAGCTATTTCTTCGTTCGCTGATAATCCATCGGTTCTACGCGACAGGAATTACCAGCAGCAGATAGAAAACCGCCCTTGGGCTACGGGAAACTGGGTCTTTGCTGTCATAAATACGCAGTCGCTCGCAGACGTACTAGCTCGTAAACTAACACGAGACGCTATATTCGATTGACGATCGAATCGCGCAGATTTTTTTTTATACACTATCGGCGAAAAGTTTCGAGTCACGGCGTAAATTCAGAGAAACAGGAGGTATCTAAGACGAACTGAATGATCTTAGAACAGTCAAGGGACATTATAACTTGTCGAAAAACTTACGGGCAGTATGTTTTGCATTTTGTATTATTTTTTCTTTTTATCAAGGGATGCGTATTTTTCTTCAAATTGCTCTTTCATTAAAAAAAACGCCTTTATTTTTAATAACAGCTTGACACATTCAGGGCATCCTGCCAATTAGTTTTTCAAATGTTAATAATATGATATTGTTTTATGATTCTTGTAGAAGTTGTTGAAGATGTCCCTTTAGAAAATTGCATTCCGAATATAATATAAAAAATCAACAAGTAATTAGGTCGGTAGTGTATATTCCAGTTGTAATTTCTCAAAAAAAAAAAAATTTGTGCTTCACTGCTTATTGTTAATCTTATATTAACATCCAAATCTATTATATATATTTATATAATAAATATTATGCCTGCTTTATATTCTGGGCATTAGAACGTCTAGAATCTTTATGCATTTGTAGCAAAATCGAGAAGGTGAAATTCAAAATTGTTGAAAAATATAATAAAATTTAAGGCGTCATAGTCTGAAGATATTTTGTGTTAACCGTTCGACGATGGTGGCCGGGTCAATTTTCTCCACGTCATTTAATTTTTCGATTTCTGGTGATTTAATTCAATAAATAACTGTTATATTGTGAACAATAACACGATTAACGGTTGTACAAGAAATACATCGAAAAAAATGTGTTAAAAAATAATCGATAGATAAAGTTACGATCGCCACAAAATAATTTAGCACATCTTGATCTATCGTCGCAATAATGATTCCACCGTCCAACACTAAAAATGTTTTCATATAATATGTTTAAACTGTTCAAACAATAATAATGTATTACTATTGCACATCACTAGATTCGGGAAAGTCTAGAGAATCTTCTGATGTAAAGAACAATAAAATATCTTTTATAATAACATTACAATAATTGTTTAAAGTTGGAAAATAGTTTTTTTTTCAAAAACTGTGTGTGTTTTTCAAAAACCCAATAATTATATGAAAACAAAAAAAAGTTTAAATTTGTTGGACAGTGTTCTTAAAGTTTGGGTTGGTGTTAATGGGAGTGATTTCACAGATTCTTGTTCCATCTGTAAAGCCCATTTCAGCTCGATGGGGAAATCGTTCTCCCACACTCCCATGGTGTCGAGCGACTGGTGGGGGACTCTCGAGTCGGCTCTTTCTTTGACTCGACTATAGCTAGGCTCGTCGTCGAGGAGACAAAAAGGAAACTCGCGAGACTCGTTGCTCGTTGGGAAACCGGACGACGACGCGACGCGACGACAGACCGACAGACAGATAATACGCTCGTTGAAGAAGGAAGCGAAGCTGGTCGGAACGAGGACAGCGAGTGGAAGAGATCAGAGAACGGAGGAGTAACTGGAAGAGGGAGGAGTCTTCGGATTTCGTTTAATCATCGACGCGAAACAGTTGCAGCGGACTCGTTAGTATCGCGAGGTCCGCTGAGCCGTTCTTGTTGCTCGTACCCGTTGTTTCGCGGTCTGATATACCGGCACGTGACCATTCTTTGTTGTCGTTTCATAGTGAACCTCGTGTTCCGTATACTATCGTGTTCGCGTCGCCGAACACGTTGCCAGTGAACGTATGTATCTCGGCCAGTCTCTGATGCCCATATGCCACCGGACACCTGAGTTTCTATAATACTTGATACCGAAATTCGTTGGGTTCGACGACTCGAATCCGGATACTGTTCGAGAGTAGGACTGTTCCCGTTCTCTCTTTGTTGTCGTTCGAGTGGGCATCGATTTCAATTCGGTAATTATCCACGGAAAGAGAAAGTTAAAGATTTCAGTGACCTCTCGACGAGAACCGTTCGTTTCGTCCACCAGGCACTCGGACAATTCACTGTGAATATTGCGTAAATACAGTGCCGGCGGAATGTTGATAGTCACCTAACCCATTGCACTCGGAGCAATTTTAACCAGAGACCAAGGATAACAGTTTTCTACGACCGAAATCATTAATAAAAAGTTGATTGTTATTGAAATTTCAGATAATCTAGACAAAATATAAAGAAAAAATATTGAAGAACAAAATGATTAAAAAATATCGATTTTTATACCTTTTGCTTGCAAGTAACAGTTATTAGTGTCCAAGGATTTGGATCCTTTTCGATAACTGTTATCGATGAAGGAAAACGGCTTTGATCGCTCATAACAGTTATCAATAAGAAAAGTTCATTTCGATCGCTCATAATGTTTATTAGCCGGAGAAATTTATTTCGATCGCTCATAAACAGTTATCAATGAGAGAAGTTCATTTCGATCACTCATAACAGTTGTCAGTCAGAGAAATTTATTCTGATCGCTCATAACAGTTATCAATGAGAGAAATTTATTTCTTTGAGAGAAGTTCATAATAATTATTTAATTTACGATCGAATAAATTTTTAATAGTTATTATTACTTAAATAGTACAACTTTCAAATAATATTCAATCAATTATTTGGTAAATTTATTAATTGTTATAAGACAAATGCAAACAACTTGATAATCAAATTGGCAACCGAAATGAATGTTTGCATTAATAATTTATTGTGAGTAAGTGAAAAAAATTCGAGCACCGATATCTGTTATGACAGAACAGTTTTTTTCGATTGAGGCAAACGCGCCCACTTATAATATTATAATCTAACATATAATATTATTGTAAATACATAATTCAAATCATGCTAAGGTATGCCGCAATTATGAATGCCATATCAGTGATATGCCTGTGAAGAGATCGCTTATCAGCTTCGCTCATCTTATATTATGATTACATTATTACGTTTGCTTGCTACTTATTTATAAGATGACTGATTCTGTTCTATTACCAAAGAGCAATCGTCATTTAACTTCTTTAACACTAAACCTACTGAGCCTGAAAATTAACTGATAAATGTTCCATTATAAAAATTACTAGATTGATTTTATTTTGACTTCGTGCGGCTCCCATTACACTGACCAACAAATTTTAATTTTTCTGATTCCGAATCTGGCCTTGAAATTTCTTCTACACGCACAGTTTTTGAGAAATATGACTGAAAAAAAATATTTTTCAACTTTAAACAAATAATGTGCTGTTATTATAAAAGATGTCGAATTGTTCTTTGCAACAAAAGATTCTGTAGCCTTTCCCGAATCCAGTGATATCCATCATTTATACGTTGTGATTGTTTAAACATGTTCAAACATGTTTAAATATGTTTTTTTTTCAAAGTTATGTTTCTCGAAAACTGTGCGTATGCAAAAAACTCTATAAGATCCACCTAACAGTTATATGGAAACATTTTTGTTGTTGGACAGTGTTATAATACGTGCTCTACTTAAGATATTAATACAATCAATTCTTATAAAATCATTTTTATCATTTCAATAATTGTGAAATGATAAATCTGGAACCGGTCATTTAGACCGGTAGTGATAGGTTTAATATTGAGAATCATCGAGTTGAACTTTTGTTTCTCTAGATTGCGACTAATTCTTAATACGAATTTTTTAAACTACTGTATAGATAATCGATAGACAGTAGACTTAGTGACTGTTGTTCACCAGTGAGTTGTTATGCTATTGACATATTTCAATGTTAATAAGTTTCCCAGTCAGCGATTGTACGGTGATTAGTGTAACATTTTCATTTGAAGAATAAGTAGTCGCGTTGTTTATTGATAGAGAAAGTATAGAAAGTTATGATCCAGAGAGATCGGCACGAAGATGAGTATAATTTCTCTCTCCTTCTCTCCCTCTTTCCTGGAATCGGTAGATTTTAGAATAATAGTATAAGGGAATTCTTCATTCGAGCGACGGACTTTAATCAACAAAATATTTTCTTACCTATTTTTTTTGGCAAAAGACCATCTAACAAAAGGGGAAGTATTTTATTAATTAAAGTTTATTGTTTGAATAAAAAAAATTGGGCTCTATTTCACCGTAAAATATCGAAATTACTTTCTTGCCAACCCCAATTTATTAGTACTTTTGTACCTGAAGTTCGTTATTCCATAGAATATGACTGCCAAAAATTGCATATGCTATTCTAAAGAAAAATCAAGTTAAATTTTTACTATCAACATACAATGTTTATCTTAGAACTATGTAATACTTTTGTCCATTGTGAATTTGTAATGATATAAATATTTGAAGTATATTGAGTACCCAGACAAGTTTTTATTAACTTCCCGATTTTATAGGGAAGTTACTGTAATTGGTTTTCTTTTTTGCGTGAAAAACGATATAAACACATATTTATAAATACATTCTAAAGAAAAATCAAGTTAAATTTTTACTATCAACATACAATACTTATCTTAGAACCATGTAATGCTTTTGCCATTGTGAATTTGTAATGATATAAATATTTCAGTATATTGAGTACCCAGACAAGTTCTTATTGGTTTTTTTTGTGGAAAAACGATATAAACACATATTTATAAATATTTCCTTTTCGTAATAAAATTTCAAAATCTATAACAGTAAATATCGGAAAATTTTTTAGATACATCTGGTAGTTATCGTAAAATACCTTGTAAAAGCAGAGCAGCCGTATCGTTAACGTGATTAATATACATACGTATTTATCGTTGTAATGTGTAGTGCGTCTCGTACAGAGAGGAATAACCAATGAATCATTCATTTACATATTTATGGGAAGTACGATATGAGCAAGTAGCAATTACACGAAATATGCATAATCTAAATTACAAATCCTTATCCTAAACTTGCGACCGCTGCTCCGCATGCAAAATTCTATCCAAATTGCGAAGTATTATTTGTTTGTGAACGACTTGCCTCACGAAAAATGTACTCCTAAAATTGCGAGACACATGTATTTAGATAAAAAAATAATCTTTTCAGCTTTTTTCAAGTGAATGTTCATGAATGGTTCTATATAATTCAATTTTTATAACTGCATCCCGGAGCATATTTCAAACTGATTTTTTACTATTTTGTTACATTTTTCTGTTTCAATAAAGCAATGTGAGATCTGCCATCGTCTTATTCCATAAATAATGTCGAGAATAATAAAAAAGCAGAGAATATATAGTATAATACTTATTAATCAATATATTGATTATCACTTTTTATACCTGTACTTTACCTTGCTGTCAGATATTTATCAGTTTTGTTGGAAAAATATTGCAGATTTATAACGAAGCTATATCTGCAGTGTGAACCTTTATAGATTGGAGTATATATGTATATGATATAAGTGTTACATTCAAGTCTTGATCCAAGTTGGATTACTCGAATTAATATTCGGACGCTCTAAAAAAGACGATAATTTTTAAAATATTTTATTATACGATATGAACTTTTCTGGAAGTTAGAGAAATTAGTTTACTATATTTTCAATATGGACCCACATACAAAAGTTATAAAATGCAACTTTTAGTATTTTATGCTACAATTCGGATCAATTGTAATATTTGAAAAAATTTCTTTTCACATCCTGTAATAAACTGATTGCTCTAATTTCCTAAAAAAAATTCGATACGCATAGTAAAATACTAAAAAAGTTACCGTCTTTTGTAGAAACAAACTGGAATGAAAGTAGCTGGGGATTATAATAAATATTTTGACGTTTTAATTATGGGTGCAAGGAAACGTTGATTAGTAGACAGTGGATCTTTATGCAAAATAAAAATGTACCATGTGAATTACAACAAACTGGAAGGAAATAGATATTTATTTCCTTTCTTATTATGTTTAACCCTTTGTACTCGGAGCTATTTTAACTAAAATATCATACGTTTCTTCTGACCTACAATATTTCCAGTTTCTATGACTTTTTAAATTTGGTAGAAATGAAATTGATATAATACCTTATACAATACTCAAATATTTGGCAATTGGTTAAATACCGACAAATCTAATAATGTAAACAATATTTTAAATAATAGTACAGCAATTTTTAAAAGATTGAAAATAATGCAACAGAATTTTGAAATTCTTTAACATAGTTTACTATCTTAAATTACACCAACTCGTTTAGCTATAAATGTATCAAATCCGTTGTCTATCGATTAGATTTGAATGAAACGAACCGGTCGGTTACTTTTCCGACGCCTTGTACAAACAATAAGAAGAGGTACTGCGCGGATTCACTGTAAATAATCCGCGGGAGCAAGGTCGTATTGGAAAATTACACCTGCGCCACATCCATAATTATATATTACCCGGCCGTGTTTACGGGCATCTTTGTGCGAAGACGCATTCACGTTTCAACAGCGAGCATGCTTTTCTTTCGCGCCATGCGAGCAATCTCCACCATTCGCATTCTTTTCAACCGGGTTCCGCGGAAGATACTACAAAAAAACAAATGGTTCTTTCTCTTACTCACCTTTCTTGCGTCTGCACTCAGTTTATAACAAGGTTCTTTTTCGCTTTTACAATAAATTCTAAAGTTGTTGTTTGCTGAGACAATCTCCTTCCGTAATGCTTTGGTTCAGAAATGCTGGTTATTTCAGTTATTTCATCCGGATTATACAGCATGTCCCAGCTAACTTGATTAACGCGATTAAAACTATAACTATTAAAATGATACATTGTATAAAAATTGTGTCACATGGAGTGGTTTTAATGAGCTCATCTCGCACAGTACTTGCTTCTTTGTGGATCAAGATGTCTCGGAGATTTCAAGGTCACCTTAATTTATCTTTTCAATTCTGGAAACGTTACTTTTTCTCGGATTTTGATAAAATTGAAATATCTGGTCATGGTTATGATTCTAAACAACTTTCTCCTGTACATGTAACAGGCGGTTTCTTATTAACCGACTTCGAAAAAGAAGTAGGTTACTCAATTAGACCTGTATGTGCCTTTTTTCGCTTTTTTTTCTATGTATGTTCACCGATTACACCGAGCTGGATGAACCAATCGGTACGAAACCTTTTGTATCTTGTAGAGTATGTCCTGGGGGTGGTCCCGTTATAAAATTTTTTCATTTTTATTGTTAATAACTATCGTTATAGCAAAAAAAAGAAGTATTAGTTGGTGTTTCCCTGCGAAGAATGTACCGATCGCGATGAAATTTAGTAGGAGATACTGCCGCTATGCTCCCAAGAGAAAAATTTATAGAATTTGTTATTGTTAATAACTATTGTTATAGCAAAAATAATTTTAATTTAAAATGTACCGATCGCGATGAAATATAGTAGGAGATACTGCCGCGATGCTCCTAAGAGAAAAAATTTATAGAATTTGTTATTGTTAATAACTATTGTTATAGCAAACAAAAGAACATATTAGTTGGTGTTTCTCTGGAAAGATTGTACAAATCTGCGAATGTTTTCTCTAAAATCCGTATGAATGCGTCCGATCAGAAACATTCTGCCAAGGGAGTACAAATTTTGTACATACAATAAATTTGTGTAAAGGGTTTTAGTTAAAACTAGCTGACCCGACAGACGTTGTCCTGTCAAAATTTCGACTTTTTAAAGGAATTTTATTCCATATTTTATAAAGGAAAATATTAAATAAACGCCACGGAACTCAATAATGAAATTTAAAAATAGCATTTTAAAATCTTTTACCATTTTTACAGAAAAAATATGCAAAAATGCCTTAAAACAGCTTCCAAAACGAAAAATCCTTTTCAACATTCGCACGACCATTAGCAAAATAATTATACAAGCGGTCGTGACAGTCTTTTTAGACCCACATCTTGTAATTGTAATACTACTGTAATTATGCCTCTGTTGCGCAGCAATGCTGATTACTCGTTTCATTTGCCGTTTAAAGTTTTAAAGGACACGATTGTTCTAATGTTGTACTAAAAATTTGTCGTTTCTATGTAAAAGCCAAGTTTTAACTCGAAATTATGATGTTTCAACGGTACGCAGTGTTTCGTTATCCCATTGCCTTTTGTATTCCATTCGTCATACTTCGTCATAACTGCGTTCAACGCGTGCGTCTACGCCAAGAAACAATATCGCATTAAGGTTCGTTTAAATTGAGAAGCGAGCAACAGCGATCCACTCCGACATCCAATTTAATATAACCTTTCAGCCGTAAAAGTTATCGGGATGAGATTTCCACTAAATTTCAATAAAAAATTATTCTTACCTACTAGTAACAACTGTTTTCTTGTTTATGTTGTGGTCTTTAGTGACCTATGAAGGAATCTCAAAGGATTTCTCGATACCTTAAAAATTTTACTGTGACTCTTGAAATCGGGATAAAATTTCCACTAAAATTCATTAAAAACAGATTTTTATATTCTGGCAATTATCGTGATAAATATATACTTGTTCCAATCATTTTTT
Organism: Lasioglossum vierecki; assembly: GCA_028455595.1. Classification (NCBI taxonomy): domain Eukaryota; kingdom Metazoa; phylum Arthropoda; class Insecta; order Hymenoptera; family Halictidae; genus Lasioglossum; species Lasioglossum vierecki. The sequence goes on from CM052341.1 coordinate 13,543,064, forward strand.
AAAATAATTCTTTCAATTTTGTTGTCTTATAATCGAATTTTAAATTATTCAGTAGTTTTTCAGATAATTTGAATCAATTTATAATTAAAGACGTCAGTGATTTAAATTATCTGAAAAAGTGCTAAATAAGTAACAAGTGAACAATTAAATATTTTATTTTCAAATACGAACAAAATTCGAAAAGTATTCGGAAGCAGTGGGCAAACAAATTAATGGCTCTGCGTTTGGACTGCTTCGAAAATAGCGGATCCAAAAACGCTTGCGTTTTGGTTTGATGCAACATTCAGAAGTCTCGAAGCGAAAATAAAAACCGTGAATGTGTGCGCCAAACACATATAGTAAATCGATCGACTCACGTATTTGAATTTAGCCAATGCCATTTCGCTTTATCTTCGTAAGTGGAAGACAAGGAAAAGAAAGACATACCAAATCGCATCATAGCAAAACGCTGCGTCCTGACGCGCAAAGGAGATCGTACCTTTATTTTCTCTTCATTTTGCTTGAATTCTTCCAAATGTATTCTTAATTAAATACGTATTTTTTATGTTTACTATTAACGTTTCATCATATTGTTCAAATGAAATAGTAAGATTATTTTCATTTAAAATTGAAAACTATAATTTGTTGAACATGTGAAGACGTTCGTTATAAATAAATTTTACACGTAAAACGGATTAACACGAATGTGGTGTAATTTTCAGAGTGCCAATTTTGTTCACTTTTATGTGTAAGATGATTAATGCCAACGTCGCTGTAGCATCCAAAGCAAAAAAGAACAGTAATCTTATAATTTATGTAATCTCATACTGAATAATCCTCGTACTTTACCTTACCAATTTACAAATGCTTCTCACTACTGATACTTTTGTATTCTAACATTGAATCATGTAATCATTAAATTAATCTCGCTTGTTCTCGTATGTTCATGATTAATGCATAACAGTAATAACAGAGGATGTTTACGCAATATTATGTGTTCCGAGATTCTTTTGTCATAATTAGGCTGCGGATTTGTATGCGTTCGCAGCAAAATTGAATAGATACGTTCCAGCTTGTGTTTACTGTTTTAATTTGATTTGATGTAGCTGTTTTACGATAATAGTTGAATGCAAAATTATATATCTACATACACTATTTAAATAAATGGAGAAGAAGGGATTGAGTAGTTGTGAGATAATTATGAACAGCTGCAGAAGCGAAATTGGAAAATAATTACCCTTCTTCGTTGCATGCAAGATAATACTGTATCGAGGCCATAAAAAGACAACCAGTTTTCCAAATATTACGAGAATATATTTTACCTTATCGCTGACGAACAGCAGCATTGTGCTAACGCGACGTTATTGAAAATTAATATTTTTCAATTGGCACACTGAGGAATCTGTAATTTTGTAATTATGCATTAACGTGCCTCCTCGCATAGAATTCTGACGAGGTATAAACAGGCATACTTCAGTGGCAGTTTCCAGGGTAACAGATTGCAAATGAAGATAGTATAAAAAGGAGATTATGAGAATAGAAAAGATGCTTCAATATGGCCAGGTCGTCTGCGTTTGAACGTCTGACGATGAGAACAAACAGGATTAACCTACTTCCTCATTTATCGGATGGACACGAACATCATTTATTTTTCAGTTACAAATGGATTAAAACACGTACTCTTATTTTCTACTATATTTGAAGATTTTTCATCTTACGGAATAAGGATCAAGATTACCGTATTCAGAAAGTTTAGGGTAAATGTACCTATTACCGTGGGTGTGGGTTTTACCGCGATATTTTTTCCCAATGAGATTCCAGTACAATTCAATTAGAATTTGTTCTATAAAAGGTAAAAATATGACCATTTTTCTTCTATCTCGATCGTCAAACGACTGTTGTTCACACGTTTGTACATTCATTATATTCCTTCAAATTGCACACACGGGAAAGTTTTATTATTATTTAGATACTTACTTCGATACAATAGAAATATAAAAAGAAACGTATCTTGCCTTTTTAATTAAAAAATTAAGCCCTCAGCATTACGTACATTACCGTGAAGCAGGAGCTCATTACTGCGATACAAAAATCATTAAGAATGTCCCTAATACTGCGGTGTGAAGTGAAACTGCGATGAGAAACGAGCTTCACTTCCGCCTAACGTTTAAAGTTAGATACCTATTCGATGCATATAAATATTGATGAAGATTATTATAGATAAAATATGAAGGTATGGCAAAAATTAAATCGGGAAGTAATGAAAGAAACAGAAGCAGGAAAGTAAGATACAAAGTAAAGTGAAATGCACGAAAAGATCTATGTACTTATGGAACTGAGAACTTAAGAAACAAAGAAAGAATGGAGATTTTAAGGAATAAAAAACAAGAAGAATTGAGAAAGTCGAAGGAGTTCAATTAGTAGATCACCTTATCTCTAATTTTACTTTAGACAGAGAAATACTGTAATGTTTCTTGTCACCTAAATTATCGATAAACTATTTAGTATATGAAAAATGGTTGAAACGGAAGTTATATTAATACAATTATTTAATAATCAGTTTTATCCAGTGTTGCTTCTCTATCAAGATATCAAGGTACCTTGAGTTCATTTAACGTAAGGGGTTAATTTCGAATATAATATGGAGTGCAGAAGTCGAGAAAGACAAAGGAGTTCACATTGTAAATGCATTTGTTAAATGTTAACGATATTTTTTAAATCGTATGGAGAATGCCATATGTTATCTGTGTATTTATTTATATTATATTATCTATCTATGTATGTAACAATCATTACGAAGCCAAATTCAACGATCTATCACAGTAAATACTTGAGAATTAACGAATTTCATGTTTAAGACTTTCGAGGTCGCTTCTTATGTTTATCGGCCTGTTGTAAATGCCTTACAGACATTTGTAATTGCGGATTATGAACGAGGTATTGCGTGATGTTACTCATGCGCACATTTTGTATAATATATATTTGAAGTTATAACGTTCAATCGACTGTTTAGTAGTTTTTGATAAAGTTTATTTTCTGATTAGAAACTCTTCTGAATATTTTTAACATGTCTACGTTTTAATAGTTCAACTGTTATGTAATTGCTTCCGTGCTGTGACTGTTCTGAATAGGACGAATTTAATATTTGTAGAATGAAACTAGGTGAAATGGAAGATATGAAAAAACTATGTGTGTATGTGTTCTTTTTTGTGATTACGTTTTATGAAATGACAAATACATAGCCATTAACTGCAGAGCAACAACGAAGAAGGTGGAATATGGATATTTTTGTGAAATAATTCGTTATTTTGTTCAATGTTATCGTGGTAGTATTTTAAAAGAATTTGGACCATTTTAATGACGTAATAATTAATCATTATTAAAGAGAAATTGTTAAATTTGCTTACATCGTGAAATTAAAGGTACTTACGTGGATTTGTAGAAGAAATTAATACACACAATTGAAATGGATTACTTCTAACGATAATAAAATCTATATTTTCATTATTGAAACCGTAAATGAAGTGACTTATTCCTCTAAGCCCTGACTGTGCTTTGTAGTGTCATTTATTTTGAGGTAGTACCATGAACCAAAAATTCTCAGAACACGGCACGGACTTTCAATTACTATTTCTTTGAAGTCTTCCGAGATGCTATGAAATGACGTCCATACTCAGGGATCCCGTATTTAGAAGTAAAAAGCAGAAGTTTCATCACATACACGCGGTGGTGTCTGTTCCTTTTCTTTCTGGCTGATGGATTGTTGCGTTTTCCAAGGCGTTTTTTATTTTCATAGAACGTCTATTTATTCACACATTCCGTACATATGAAATAGGCGGTAGAAAAAGCAATAACATGAGTTCTTTTAATTCCATGTTTTCTATATAAGCATTATTATTTCTATGCACAAACTGTTCTACTTTGAAATATGCTCACTTATTTCAAATAGAATAATTAATATAAATAATAAACATAGAATAATTAGTTTAATAGAATACACATAGAATAATTAGTTTAATAGGATAATTAAAAGAAGAATACACTTTTTATGTGGCTGCTATGTTTTGCAATTAATGCAAACCGGTTTTTGAATTCCATGATTATCTTTTAAAAACCGGTTTTAAAAATTGACAATATTTAATTCCGGCACAGTATACGGAGTAAGTTAATCTTATTGGGGAAAAATACCACAGTAAAACGTACTTCGGCAGTAATGGGTACATTTACCCTATGGTTTTGTAAAAATCGTGCGCGTGGGGTTCACACGCGACAGAAGTGGAACGTCTTGTTCGTATCCTTGAGATCCTAGGCGAACTTGGAATAATCAATGATTATTATATATTATTTTATTTGATTTTATAATTGAGGAACAAAATCGAAAAACTTTCGATAGAAATGAGATAGAGAGAGCGATGAAATTTTTTTTAAATTAAAGCTGAAACTTTGTAGAATATGAGAAAATAGGGAGATCATGGTACGAACGTATTATAACCTTGATAAAATTCATTAAACTTGCACAATTTTAAGAAAATCGTGGTTTTACAATACCACGCGCGGAACAAATTATTTTTGAACATGCTGTACATCATTTCCCGTAGATTTTTTCACGCTGATTTCATATCTGGTCTCAAAATTTGTCTATGACCTCCGAATTTTGCAAAAAGTTGAATTACTGTTAAAAATTTACACTTTTATTTTTTCAAGGTTAAAAACGTTCGTACCATAATCTCCCTATGTTCCCCATATTCTACAAAGTCTCAGCTTTAATTCAGTAATCTCATTTCTATCGAAAGTTCTTTGATTTTATCGCTGATTTCGTCCGAATTGCCCACTGTGCTTCGCCGCTGTCGCACTCTACTCCTCTACAGATTCTCCACCCACGTACCCAACGATTCCCCTCATACGATCGGAATTTTCGTAACGCTTGAAAATTGTAGGCTCTTCAGCAAAGAAGTTTCACTTAAAACATAAGCAAAACTCGATTTTTAGAAACTCCACCATTGTTGTAGCCTCGTAGTGCATAAAATTCTCGTTTGGATTTCAGGTTCTCAATCCGCACACTTTCTTACATTGAGCCGGAAGTGAAGGTCATCCGGAAGAGCCAGGTGACACCTGGAACCACGTGATATATACACAGCGATCGTAAGCGCGGCTGGAAATCCCGATTGATTCCAACGTTTACGTCCGCGTGGTTATCTCGCGACCATCGTCTTCTGTACGATTTTCGTCACGTGGACAAGAGCCTGGAGGAGATTACGAACGATTCTGTTCGACGCATTCTATAGGGATCCTGACTGGTGAACGATCTCCTCGCGGCTGCTGGAGCCAAGGAACGAGAAACGTCCTGGCGTGATAAACTATCATCGTCGAGCACGATGGCTTGCGAAGTCTCTAAGGTGAGTCGGACATTCTACTAATTGCTCGCCAATTTGCCAGCGATTCACTCGATGGCCTGCGAATCGTCTCATAATTACACCGGATAATCCCGTACACACAGACTCCGCGAGATACGAGATTATGGAGATGTTCAGTGGCTCACTATATTCCTTACTTTCGATAAATCGTCGATATTTCAATTTTTATTATTTCAAATAAGTCTGGACTCGTTTCAGAACTTGATGCCACTCCGTTCACAATCCATTGTTCATTTCTTTTGAACGTTGTAACCAGAGGTGGGCATTATTTGGCGAAACAAATATTTTAAATACTATTTAATATTTTCGACTTTAGTTGCTCAAAAAATAGTATTTTAAATAAGATATACAATTTCGAAAATAAAATATTTCTACTTTAACAATCGGAACTACAAAATAAAATATTTCTATTTTAACAATGGAAATCACAAAATAAAATATTTCTGTTTTAATAATCTGAAACATAAAAGAGATTATTGTATTTTTTATGCCCACTGGGAGTTGTTGATAAATATACAGCGTATCCTATCACCAGGAAACTATTTCTACTCATAAATCTATTGAATATGAACTATTATTTTCAGCAAGAATATTTAAAATTGAAATTAAAAATAACGATACAGTTTAAATATTTGCAATATTCTTCAAATAAAATTCTATTTTCAAATACTGTTTTCAAAAATTATTGAAAGAATTATTTCTTGAGTTAAGAAGAAAATAAAAAATTTTCAACAGATGATATCAAACGTATTAAAATGTTTCTGCACGATACAACGGAAGGAGAACTGTTGTTTCCAAAAAATGATGACAATTGAAATGAGTCTAAAAATATTTTAACATTTTGTTTCAACAACTATTTGAAACAACCTACTAAAAGTTGATGTTTCACATTTGGGATTTGTCACAAACGATCTTCAATTGACCACGCAAAAATGCCTCAGAAAAAAAGAAAAATAGATTATGAAAGTGTTCAAGTTTTAAAACGAGATCAGGTTTATTGTGATACAATTCTTTTTTGACAGAATCGCAACTGTTTAACCATCGACAATATGTGACAATGGGAGTATTGACATACTTTTCAGAGCCACTGGATATGTGTATACTGCTAATCTGTCGAGACAAGCAAGACGGCTTAACAACCCGTTAGTTGCCGTAACGCGGCAAGGTCGCGGGAAATCTTGCGACGAGAATCGTTAAAGATGCTGATAAACATTCGCACAATACATTTCATGCTTCAAACTTCGTAACACACAAGCAAGAAGCAGTTTCATTAGCGTTTCCGAGGATGAAACGATCTTTTTCTAAACTTCTAAACTTGAATCGTTTAAGTTGATTTAGTCTGAAAAACAAACCTTGACCACAACCAATTTTGCGTGGTTATGTTGTTTTTAAACTGACAATTTACTACGCACTTTGTGGAGATTCGTGTTTTTATAGAAGACTTTGAAGAAGCGGAAATTTTGAGTAGAATTTTCTTTTCTTCGCTTTGGACTTCGAAGTATCGAACATAAAATTAAAGTGATCAAATTTTATTATAGATATAGACATTATATTTTACGAATTACTCGTGATTTTAGTACGTCATGATCACACGAAAACCTACAGTCTATTACTAATAAAATATAGATTTTTGTGGGACACTGTATTACTGTAATTATGTGGCAAGGAACTTTATATAGAGTGTCTCATTTAAAACATACCACTTAAATATCTACAAAAGTATTGCTGATAACAAAACATGTTGTAAGTAAAAGTTCAATGATTTTAATTAGCTGTGCATTAGCTGTAAACGTGCTGTGCGTTTAATTCAATCATATATTTTTTATTATACGTTAGACTGTTTTTCGACTTTATTCTCCAAAGGAATTTCTAAAGTACTCACAATTAAATACTATTAATTTAAAAGATATTTTAATTTAAACAACTCATATTGTTCTCCAATTACACGAAAGTCTTTCTTTAATATTGTCAGTAACTGCTTTGTACAGAATAATACGGTTATGGTGCTGAATTTTTTAAAAACATGTAATTTGATTGGTCGTTAAAATATGGCAAGGCGTTGAAGATAAAACAGGGACCACCCACAACACTTTTTTTGCAACCTGAATGCATACACTTGCCAGTCAAAAGTTTGAAATCACTTGCTGATTTTCGAAAAAAATTTTCTTAAATAATTTCTTCTAAATGCATCCTTACAATCGCAACAATCACAAATTGAAAAGTCATTCGAAATTAACTATTTAAAAGTTTTAGAAAGTAAATCAAAATAATATGTGTGGGTATATTAATTTTTCGCAAAGGAAGAAAATACTTAAAATTACTTTAGGCATTATCCCTTTTAAGGAACTGCGTTATTTTTGTGTGACATACATTCCACGTACAATTCCACAAACTTTAAGGCGGTAAACTCGTTTCGAGGATTGCAAGGGTGCGAGGTTCGCGTCCTCATTTCTCGATACAAAAATGGGGATTTTCAGTAGTTAAAAACGCTAGGTAAAAGGTAAAATTACAAGGCGTAATTTGCATTATTGGGCAGCGCGGCGTAGCCATGGAAATAGATACATACATGCCCTGTTGTATGCTTCCTGAAAATGTTTGTATTCTCGAGAAATGAAAACGGAGTCCCCCACCCTTGCAATCCTGAAAATGAGTCACTCCCTTAAAGTGCACAACATTTTTCTATTCTTTAAACATGTATGACTTATGGTTAACAAATTGTTGCAATACTTGCATGACACACATGGAAGTTGCAATTTGATATCTGGTTGTACAAAGTGTCACAAAATGGATATTGTACATTTTAGAACAGGTTTAACCTGTTTCTCTGGTATTGTCGTATTAAATTTTTAATTCTACTAATGCGAACAATCTTGAGATGGTCTCGTTGTAAAAATGTTTCGTTGAATGAATTTTCCGAGTTGAACGTGAACATATTGTTCTTGGAACGCGAGTTCTCTCTGTGCATGAAATTTTCCCGCTAATGCGATTCCCATAACGCTGTTTCACAGAACTCAACGTCCGCGTTCTACGAGGATTACTATACTTTGAATCCTTCGAACGTCTTTTTTTATTTTCGTTCTGATCTTTTACATTCAATTTTAAGTAAAATCTATTTACACGTTGTCTCCACTTATTGGATTTTATTAAACCAGCCGACATGCAACACGGCCGTTACCATTGTTTAATGAGAGTAACAATGAACCGTATCACGTCTGCATACGAAAAGTAAAATTATTATTATATTCATTTTATCTGAATGAAAATATTTTTAATTCCAATTACGTCTGTCAAATTTCACGCGATAATGACGAATACGATACCAGTTATTTCATTTTTCCATAATTCCACTAGAATCGTATGAAAACTCTCTGTTAAATTCCGACGATAATGTAATATGACTCTGCGTATAATTAAATTTTGTTAATAGAATTAATAAACACTATTTTATTCCATGGTACTGTTTATTTTGTTCTCGGTAAGATACGGTGGTTATTAATTTATACTATGGGGGCTTTTATAATGCACCATGTATGATCGATATATTTAATTAATCTCTCATAATACGTTAAAGTAAAAACTTTAAATTAAGTTGGAACACCATATTGTATTTATGCATGTACTTGGTTTGCTAACTATCAATACAAAATGATCGGAAATATACAATGGGGGATTATAAAGTGTATCATGAACGTTCTTCGGTATCCAATATTTATAACGAACTGATATAAAATTTAATTATTTACTCCAGACAGTAAATGCAGATTCAATTGGAATACCATATTGATGGCTTAATAATTATTATCAATATAAAATGATAGGAGACTGTTAACCTCGCAAATGCCAATAAGAATTGCTTCTTGCTATTGATTCACTTTCTTCAATCATACGCTTCCCGAAGGTAGAAGAATTATGCAGAATGATTCTCGGTCTTCGATATGCGTCGGTCGATCAGAAATTGATTCAATCTGAATCTATTATATCGGTTTGCATGTTACGTGCTACACAATATTCAATTACAAATTTCCGTGTCGCCAGCGAAAATTACCGTTCAAAAATGAATGGATTACAAACTCGCGCACGGTAATTCTAAAATATCCAAAAATTCGAATTTAAACATTGGAAAAGACAAGTGTATTTTGAAAATCGCACCACAGTACAGTCTTGATCTAAGCTGTGTTTACTTACTATGTATATTTATGTTTATTTTTCTGAAAATGTTTTAATTCTTTTCAATATTTTTCCCTTAAATGAAACACAAAAACTGACCTTCTTTCAATTTTTTCATCCCAATTAAAAAATCATGCAGCGAAGGTTTAATAAAAAATTAAACTCTTAGCATTAAAAAATTAAAACAAAGTACAGCGAAGTGCACGAAAAGATCTACTTATCTAATTGAAAATTTAAGAAACTCATGAATAGAGATTTTAAGAAAGAAAAATCAAGAAGAAATGAGAAAGATAAAGGAGTTTACATTGTAAATGCAATTATGGAATGTTGTATACTTTCCGAGGTTCTTAATTTAAAACAGCTTGAAATTAAAGAGAATAAATACCACGCAAATATTTGTTAAAGATCAAGACTTTACTGTGACAGACACTAATCACTCGAGTGAAACGATTGTAATCTTTCCATGGCGTACAACTTTCTCGAAGCGAGAACCGTGCGAGGAATCGGTTGAAAAATGTTCGCCGTTCCAAAAGAAGATATCGAAAGGCAACAAAACAATTGAAACAAACGCGAAAGTTCGTTGGAAAATTACAATGCTCGAGACTCGAAACGAGTTGGCAGCTTACGATCTGGAGGTTTCTCTCTCTCTAAAGTGAGAAAGAGGAGCTGGTACTTCGAACGCGGAGCTTCACAGTCAAAGTGAACTCGTACTCACTTAGAATTAATGACAGCGAACAGTATTAATAAAGCTCGTTACCGTGGTACTTTAATCGCCGTTCGTATGACGAGTCGACGCATACAGGCATCTGGCTTAATTACTGCAGCACAATCTTGCAGCAACTGACTGCTCGTTTCCAATTTGGCGTGCAGAACCGATGTGGAATCATCGTGCACGTTGCTTTCGATTCGATCGTCAAGGGGTTAGGTCTTGGACTTACCGTAAAATCTCGAGTATAGCACATACGATTAGTAAATGTATATAGTAAATGTTCCTCTCTATCGATATGAATAAGAAATATGGGAGTAAGAAATATACGAATAAGAACTGAGAGGAATATAGTAAATGTTCCTCTCTATGGATCGTATATTTGTTTATAAAAGTTGTATCGATGAATTCGATCAGTTTTTACTTGGAAGCAATTCTGCAATTTATCAACTTCAAATTTCAACATTTCGATCTATGTTCATTTTGATCTATGTTCAATTAATAATTGCGTCTGTAAATTATTGAACAAAATTATATTATATTGACTATTGACATCAGTTGATTAACCATTGTATAACAAATTATCTATTTCTTGAAGATGTTCTGAGCATAGATCTAAACGTCGAAATTTGAAGTTGAAAAATTGCGTTCGTTGTAAAGAAAGAAAAACAGGATCTTTGTTTTAATTGCAATATCATACCGATAAATATTTACCTTAATTTAATGAGTTATATGACTCATTTTGAAGCTTGTTTACGCTCTATTTTATTGTGCTTTTGATATGTAATTGTATCCAAATTTTTATTAAATTATTTGGCTTGAGTTGCCAGCGCGAAACTTTTGATACCAATTTGAGCTCATAGAAAAAAACATTGGGAAAATCGCGTTTTGATATTCTGATATAAAGCGGCGTGGAGGGGAGCGAAAGGGGATATTTGTATAAGAAATTTAACCCTGAGGGGAATCAAAAATAAAATATATATCCTGAAATAAGAGCCGAATGATTATAAAAAATTTGAATAAAATTAGCTTTCAAATGACATATAACTCATTAAATTAAGGTAAATATTTATTGGTATAAAATTGAAATTAAAACGAAGAAAACGAAAATTCTGCATTTCTTTCTTTACAACCTATTCAAAAAAATTGTTTAAAATAAGTAATAGTCGAGGAACTGTCCTTCGAAGTAAATTTCAAATAAAACACTTAAAATAGTGGGCAGTTGTTGGCAATAAAATAGAAAAATATTTTTGAGTGCAAAGGGTTAAAATACGAAAGCAATGGTCCCCAATATTTACGCGTCTTACATTGTTGTAGATCTGCTCCTTAATTTTCTTTTGCATAATTTGAAGAACGATAGTTTGACTGTCAGATGCTAAGGTGCAGATTGTTTCGAAGATTTTACGGTACGTGTCCGCTACCATAAACGAAATTATTCCGTTACTAGCAGAATCGCTGGCAGAGCGATGGGCTCCGTTGTTTACGCTGCCATCGCGGGACCGGTATCCTTACGGTAACAGGAACTGTCAGTGGGCATGAAGCTTGCATTGAGGGTAGCGCGCGTCGCGTTGTTGCACGGTGCATCGCGGTGCATCAGGGTACGGACTGCACGCCGGCTAACTTCGCGTGAATTAATCAACGTAGCTCCGTTCCGGCTGCTGGCAGACTTTCAGCGAATTGACACGAGAATCGTTCTGATTAATTCGCAATGAACTGTTCGTGGATTCTTGTCTAGTCTGTCTGCACGTCAAGTCGAATTGCCGGGGGACAAGATAAACGTTCGTCCACGGATACTTCGTGGAACAGATATAGTGACTTCGTGAAAAGCTGTCGCCTGTTGACGGCTAGATCCTTTTAGAATGGAGGTTAGTAATGAATGATTCGTGTAATCTCGCGAAGTAGTATCGTGAAACGTAGACTGTGGATTTCTATGCAAATTCCCATTTTTCACTCCTGTCCATGATTTTCTTCGCAACCATCGCGATCGTATGCGTACAGTGTACTATAATCAAATTCCAGAAGAAGAAGAAGAAAATTTAGATTTAGTGTATATCTGATATTTATTACATTCGGTATACTGTTTACTTCATTGCTTGAATATTGACAATGGAATCGCAGAATTTTACTTTGACGTGTAGTGATGGACAGTGCCGACTCGAGTCAAGTGGAGTTCAAATGAATGCTGCGCATTCGGGGCCCTATAGTATTCTAGAGCCCAGTGGCGGTTCAAGTCAAATGGAGGCCCCAAGCGATAAAACTTCCGGGGTCGTCAAACTCAAGTTAAAAATAGAAATTCCAAGAAAACTCTCCTAAACTTATTAAAAAAAATGAAAAGTAATGAGAGTATTTATACCGTTACACATTAAATAAATTTCTTTGAAATTGGGGGCCCTATGGTATCCACTTAGTCCGCTTACCATTAGATCCGCCACTGGCATTAGACGTCTTGAAAGTTTTCATTGTCTTGAAAATCTTGAAAGCCTTAAACCTTTGGAAGGTTCTTTAGAATTGAAACTGATTACGTCATGTCACAATACTGGAGGACAAAAAAATTAAAGGCCAGGAGGAGCGAAATCGCATAAACAAAGATATTTTTACTATTTCAAAATGTGCCTACTCATTTTTTTTGTCATAAATGCATAAAATCCGCTGTCCAATTATCCCATATAAAATCTTCGTCAGGAGCATAACTCCATATTATGTTGCAGAGGTTTGAAAATTAGCAGATAAAACAACAATTCGAGGATTATTCTCGTTGCAAGAATAAAACGAAAACACTGTCGGTTTCTGTTAACCTCTACGTCTCCTCGTATTTTATAAATATGCATGTGTCACAAATGCATAAAGATTCGTAGTCTATTGACGAACGTGAAACATGATAGACGCAGGAAACAAGTGCACGCAAAGGAATCGGTAGTTGGTCAAGATGACTGCGGTGAAATTGAATAATTTATTAGTTGTTACACAAAGTTACCGGAGCAAAACATGGAGAATCCGAAGAAGAGCGAGATAAAACTAAAGCAAGGATACGTTGACAAAAGACACAAAAGAGCAGATGCCGGAAATTAATTAGTAAAAGTCGCCGTGACAGAAAGTGAAGATCGCGAAGAATAGTGAAATGAACACAAAACGTAATGCAACAATAATTGTAAATATGAAACGTGAATTCGTGAAACCGACTCATGAAATTAATTAGTAAATTAGTAGAGTGGAATAGAGTAAAATAATTATATACGATGTGAAAAGGTTGCTTTTAATAGCTATGCTTTATTACGAACGCAGTGTTTATCATCTGTATGTTAGAAATTTTAAAAAATACGCAAAACCGACAGTCGAATTATTGTATTTACGTTGTAATATAATTCGTGATATTGGTTTGCGGTTCAGTGGATAATAGCGGAACAAGATATTCACTAATTGTTGGCTAGTTAGTGCAACATATTGTGTTGAAATTTTCAATTTCTCTGTTACCATGGCCAATTATGAACCAATTGTGAACTGTCCTGGAAAATTGTGTCGTATCAGTAAAATCAAATCGACGACAAATTAAAAAGTGCCGTGCGGAAATGAATTCGACATATCTGGGAACAATTACCAGAGAAAGTTTTTTCCTCGTTGAAAATGTAACATTGTGTCTTGCAGCTACTAAACATTCTGCTTTTAATACAATGAAAAATAGAGAAATGTATCGGCCGCTTTAAGAAAGCGAGAATCGATGCGTCCACCATTTTTAACCTCTTCGATTGCGCATGCGTATATAAAAATAAATCGAAATTTCAAAATAACCATTCCTGCTTCACGGTCTCACTTCCGAGATAATCGTTTATGAAAAATTTCCGAGCAAATCTGTTGTTTTGCTATAATCAAATGCTTAAATGATAACAAGTCAATGACATCTGCTACTTCATTGATTTCTACGTATCAGATTGATTTAAATACTGCCGTATCACTGACAATGTTTCTAAACAATGCCATCAATCAACAACGTTGACGAGATCATGATTGATGATCTGCTAAATTCTCTCGTTCCAAAAAACGATTAATAAACACAGTCATTTTTTTATCGCATAATATAAAAGATACAATTTGAAACGTAAATGTTGTATGTCGTACTTATTATAAAATACAAAGTGCACAATTGCAACATTATTAAATACAACAATAGAAATGCAGTACAGAAAAAAACTAAATCTGGTAAAACACAGATGTTTACCGATCAAAAAAATATAATATTAGTAATCTGTTCCTAGCTAATCTGTTGTTTAATGAACTATTTAAATAGGTCTCAAGAAAGTCACTATATTTGTTTCGCCGACTACACAGGTTATCACGAAATTAAACGATTCTATTTTGAAGGTGTGTTTTATAAGTGGAAAGTTAACGAGACGATCATATATGAATTACTAGAAAATAAATAAACAAAGTGACAGAAAAGAAATAGCTTTTGGCGATGTTATTCGTCGAGTGACATTTTCCCGATGTATTCTGTTTCTCTTAGCACACATCGGCAAAGTTCAATTGTTTAACTTCAAGGAACCCGTTATATGTGAATACACTAGCGCTTATACAATATACATACTTATATTGGTATTTTTTATTATCATTACATAATTTCAAGTCACGTTAATCAGCGTCACCGTTTACGCACTCGTTTTCACAGTTGGAATGCCGCTCCACGTCGAAAGTGAATTTTTGACCTTGAAATATCGATTGCATAATGACGTGGTACAACGTGGACGAGGGTGTTCATTTGCACACGAACGCAGACGCGGTATGTCTGAAAAGTTCCCGAACTAACTTTGTTCCGAGGAATTTGTTAGTAATGTTTATATCCGTCCGTTTTCACTGCGACGGTCGACGAATTAGCCATTCGCGGAATAGTTGTATGCTATTATCGTCCGTATATAAACCAGTGTGCCACGGGATGCTATCCTCGCAGAGGACGCCGGAGAGAAAACCCGCCAACAACAATTAAAGCTCGATCGAGAACAATAATATTCGAAACGTTTCGCCACCGTTTCAAAAACAAAAGGGAAACGAGGAGCCCGCTTTCAGTATTGGAAAACTTTTTAGAAATCGGCCCGTGGAAATGCGTCTCGTTGAATTATTCATCGTTTCTCGCATTTTCCGCGAACCAATGTATTTTCTCTGCAAATCTTTCTCGGCTTGTGTCGCGTGCAGACCTGCTTCAGATGGAAGCCACGTTTGACACGCTATTCTGTCACAATCGCGGGGAAATCAAACCAAACATAATAGATGAATCGAAAGCAGTGCTCGAAAAGAAATTCCTTAATAACAAACCGTTTATGAATAGTTTCAATTCTTATGGAACTGTCGATTGAAAAACTTGATTCTTCAGACTATTCAACCCTTTGCACTCGGAGCTATTCTAACTCGAAAATGAAACATTTCTTCCAATCTAGAATAATTCCATTCTACAGGATGCGCCACGAATCATGATCAGATTACTCAGTTATTAGCAGTCCGATTGAAAATGTTTTCGATATTTTACATTATTTTTTCACGTTATTATTATAACTAATTTTTCGTCAACTTCTTTTTTTATGATTTTTCAAGGTCACTCTTCATTTTTTGCAAATACGCCTATTGTTAGGGGATTTCAAGGCGAATTCGGAAACGTATAGTAACATTTAAAAAATTGCTTTTTTATTTTAATTTTTACAAAGAAATTTGCTATTATCACGTGAAGGTTCTTTTGAAACTGTGATAAAAATATTTTCGGTCCAACAGCTAAAACAGAGTAATCTCTGTTAATCGCGATTCGTGATTCACCCTGTATATAATTTTTTCATTTATTTTTGCGGATATGAAATTGATACAACACCTCGTACAGTACTTAATGTTTCTATTAGAGCGACAGCACTGTCAATTACATTACTTTGTCAATTACATTACATTGCATTGTCAGTACATTACTGTACTTCAGTAATTAATTAGTTACCAAGATATTTAATCATCTAAACAATATCTTGAATAATGGTGTTGCAATTTTTAGTGGTAACTCTGACTCACCACTCGAGTGCTAAGGGTTAAGAAGTAATGGGATCATTCTTTTGCGATCGAAATACAGGCTGATCGGTAACTGCAACCGAAAAAACGGCGATTCTACATAACAAAAGGGGATAAGTCAAAAACATAGAAGTAGTAGTATTTATTTTCATCCATATTCCATACTATACCATATCGCTTATTGTCTATAGTCTACTTTGAGTGTACATTGTACCAAACAACCTGATTTTCTATAATTAACTAGCTGACCCGACAGACGTTGTCCTGTTTAAATTTTTATAAATTTGTTTGTCGATAACGAAAATTCATAAATTGGAATAGAAATAAACTAACTGGCGGATGTTGATTATATCGATAATGCAAACAGACATTGATTAAATCATTTAAATATTTACTGAAATGTGTAAATTCCTATTGAAATATTGATTAAAAGCTGCGACGTTCATTTTTTGTTGTATTGAAATATGATTCAAAAAACACTTTTAGTTTTTCCCGAATTTTCCATTTTTTCGGGCAACTTATCCAATTTTTCTTTCCCTAAAAGCTTATTCGGACTATTACGAACATTTAAAAATAAAAGTAGATTAGAAGCATTGGTTTACGAAATAATATGCAAAAGATTTTCGAAAAATTATGATTTACAGGGTGACATGCAAAAATAAAAAATGCATTTTTTAAAACTTTTTGAGTTAAGCCCTTAAAGAAAATTGAAAATATATGTTTTATAGATCTATAGGAGTTACACACATGTTGAAAATTTCATCGGAGCCTGGTATTCGTAGGAAGTAGTATCGGTCGGTGCCGATCAGACGCATCGGCTGATTCTGTCTACGGAGTGTCCTAGTATTCGGTACAACCATTCTAAATGAGAAAATAAGTCGAAGATACGGAATTAACTTCTGTCTAGTTTGCGAGCTTAGCATTTGTAAGAAGTAGATCGTAAACAGTCAGAAACAAACATAACAAAAGAAGATTCTACGTTTTCGACTTCCTTTTTTATGTAGAAACACTCCTTCAGTTGTACCACCAGTTACCGATCATCCTGTATAATCTATCTGTTTATTCCAATTGTCTATCCGCAATTGAAACACACTGATTTTGATGCTCTTTTAATTAGATACCAACTAGACACCGAAAACCTAGTTCACTATGGATTACGATACCCTAGCAGAAATTAAAATTACTTAAAAATCCAAGGGACAAATTTGTAGGGGTGTGCAGGTACCTGGAATATCAGGTTCGGGCATAGTCAGGTAATTTGCTTAGAGTTTAGTCGGAATCCAGAAAGTTAATAAAGTTCGGGTACCCATGAATTCAGATACCCGAAATTGTAGTCGGGTCAGGTCGGGATCCCGAAAGTTTTGAATGTTTGGATACAAAGCTGAATTTGGGATCCTGACCCGACCTGCAGTTCGGATACTCGTACAGCCCTACGAATATTCCCAAGCGCGCACTTGCTGAGAAAATTCTAATTTGGCAGTGAGAAGAAGCTAGCCCCCTCGAGCGTTCCCAGCGTGTACACCACATACGGGTTTTAACCCGTTAATAGAATAGACAAGTTGGCAGCACTCCAATTAGACCGCAACACACAGAAACGTAACAAGACTCGAAAGAGCGATCGGCAACCGGTCTAGTCGGTTCGACTTCGAATCAGCTCGATTCTTTAAGGAACTTTTCAAGCATCCCGCTCTCAGCGCATCTCACCATCAATGCTATCGTGTTAGTTAGAGAAAAGTGTGTCTGGCTGTACAGAATAAGAGAAAAAATCCAAACTGATTACACGTTACTCTTAGTATTCCTCGGAAAAGCAGCATCGGATGGTCTTTAGTTCATCCCAGCCGAGGAAGACGTTGAAGGGGACGATGTCGATCGTATAAAATTCTCTGTGTTGTGTCCTGGCGTAGCTCAAACGATGGCCGATTCACGCGGCTTCAAGCCAATAAACCAGTTGTGGCACAGCACGGCAGTGTCGACGGACCCGGATTCGGAGTGCCTCTACGAAGAGATCGCGGGCCTCTCGGGGTCCCAGGATACGGAGCCCGGGCCGGCTGGTGCCGCCGTCGGCGAGGAAGGGGAGGAGGAGGAGGAAGAGGAAGAGGAGGAAGAAGAGGAGGAGGAGGAAGAGAGGCAGAGAGGGAGGCTCGATTTCGGCGCACAGGTCGGCGGTAGCAGCAGCTGGTGGAGGCAAAGCAAACGAGCCGAGAGAAACGCCAGTGTCGGCGGCACCGTCAACGGACGTGCGAACACCAACAAAAGTCACAAAAGTGTCGGGACTAGCTCGCGATCGCGCAGCAGATCGGCCGATCGGCCATCGAGCGGACGTCAGGACATCATCAGGGTGGAGGAGGAGCAGTATGCCGCGAGACGCACCTACGTGGAGCCCAGTACAGGCGCCGTATTACCGCCTGGCACCGGCCTCAAGCTGACCAGGGGGCGTTCCAGCAACACCGTGGCCCGTTACTTGCACTCGGCCTCCACGAACACCGGTCACTATCACCACCATCACCACGGGCTGCGAGGACCCTATCCGACCGGCAGGCCGATCGGCAGGCACCACCAGCATCATCACCCAAGCCACGGCGCGTTCAGTAATGAGACGCAGGAAGAGGTACAGGAGGACGATGAAGCCACTCTACGGGAGTTGCTTGTAAGGTACGTTCACACGTACCCTTCCCTCGCCGCGCGAATACACCCTACTACCTAGTTTTTTCTCTTCTTTCTTACCGTTCGAAAGATACGGACAACCTTTCGTTTTATTTCGGCCGTGGAACACCTAAAAGGGCACCGACCACCCGTTGACACGCGGTTACTCGATCACGACATGATCACCTACGGTTACTCATGTCAATATTCGGTAACCCTACAGTAATCCCTTCGTAGAGCGATCGCAACACCTCTTTAACCCTCATATATTCCTCAGGGTGAAAATTCACCCATTCAATATTTTCACACACTGTAATATTATTCATCTTTTTATGTCTACGTCGTGAGATGTAGTTCTTTGAAATGTCACGCTGTAAATGATACATAATGTGTTGATTTAACGTGTAAAATAAAAATTGGTAAATTGTTATTCTAGTCTTTTTTGTGCAGCTATTTTTGAGGAGCGTATGAGGGTTAACACTACGCCTACCGAGACTTAAAAGTAACTGGTACATGTTTCCTTATAAAAGTGACAAGATTGATTTTATTTAGACTTCAATCAATTCTTAGAAAATCATTTATTATTATTTCAATAATTGTTAAATAATAAATCTGGAACCGGTCATTCTGACCGGTGGTGGTAGGTTCAGTGTTAAAAAGGATTGTATAAAAGATATTTCAGGAATCGTAGTGGTACAAGCGGTCGAAGATCCGTCGTATTCGCGTGTCCTGGTGTCTGCACGAAGTAGAATCGGTGGGTCGTAGTCAGACGGGTCAGTCTAGCTACTAGCACGCGTTCTCGTTGAATTTTCAAACTCGATATTCTCGAAAACGAGAGCACGAAGAAGAAAATGTTACTATTTTACATAAACTCGTTTTTGCACCTAAAATCGCCACCTGGCCGCTTCGCTTATACCATGATTTCGGAAACATCTCGTATGTTAAAAAGAATATTGATAAATCGAGTATAATAAATAAGGTCCATCATCTGAGGTTTGAGTTCGATCAACTGGAAAGTGGAAATAATAGAAGAATGCAAAATACTTTCGTATTTTATCGAAACAACTATCCAAAGCATAAGGTCACAACAGTACAACAATATTTGTACAATATTTATACAATTATACTAAATTTTCACACACGAAGAATCAGAAAACCATCAATAAATTCAAATAATTAAATCGCAAATGTTATTTCTAATCACAAGCACAATATTTCAAACGGATGCTAAGTAGACAGCGGATCTTTGTGCAAAATAAAAATTAATTACCTGCATTGCAACAATTTATTTTCTTTTTTAATTCATCTAATTGATTGAAACTAATACAACGAGATTTTTTAATTCTTCAAATGATTCTTTACTGTTTTAAATTATAGCTACTCGTTTTTATCACAAATGCGTGAATTCCGTTGTCTAATGATAAAATATTGAAATCGCAATTCTTCATAATTTTTGATACAGCAAATATATACTTTTCACAAGTTTGATAAGTTTTTCGTTAAAATATATTGTACGTTTAAATGTTACTGTTAGAAAGAATGTGTTTGTGTATTTTCACCCTAAAATATATAGATTATGTTCTTGTAAAATAACCGATATTATATCGAATTTAATCCTTTTGCATATAACATCAATTATAGAGATATTATAGTGTCCAAATATTGATATGAGTAACTGTAGATTGTCTACACGTCGCGCGAGTCCGGACTTCGAGCGACATCACTACAGAGGGGAGAGTTTCACTTACCAAAAATTCGAAAGATTTCAAAGAAACACATGATACGCACGGATTCAGTTTTTCCGAGGACGTTGTATCGCACGATGGGCGTCGCCACCGACGTCTTTGAGAATTATCTGGATCGTTGGATGTACTAGATCCACACAACACCGATCGTTTTTGGGTCGGTTTATTCCTTTTTTTATTACTGTCCCGTTTAACGATTAACGGGTTTATTTTTTATTCTAACGCGGAGTCTCGCTGATCAGCCGCTAAAGATCACGCTTCTACTGTTAATTAAAACTGAATTAACGTATCTTATAATTCGCGAAGTTTTCATAACTTTCAAAACAAATATTAATTTATGAATCGAGAGTATGAATTTACAAATTTTCAAGTTGTTCCGAATAAAAATACATTGATTGTTGTTGTTAAGAAAATTTGTCCAATAAACTGTCAGTTTTAATACGTATTTTTAACGTATCTTTAATAAAAATGACATGATCGAATGTATCTAGATTATTCGCCATTTTTGTTATAATATATGCGTGGATAAAGAAATCGATTTAATCATTTCCTATCTGTATAGACAATGCAATCTCGTTCATTGCCTCTCGTATGATTAAAACAAAAATTATGCATAATGATTAAACGAAAGGTTCATTAATATTATTAATATAAAAGTTCAAGAACCACTTATGGATTAATTAATCCAGTGAATCGTATTATTGCAAAATCAATCACTATTTATAATCGCATTGATTTTTTCGTTGAGTCGTTAAAAAAATTTTAAATGCAACTACACATGATTATAAAATAATATAATATCGATTGTATCATTATATTTTATTTGTGCATATCCCTTCTTTGTTATTAGGCGAAAAGTCTTGTATCTTTCTCTTCTTTTATTGTAAACACTTATGTAAAAGTGCTTTAGCTCGTCTATAAATAATAATAATAATACATGCTTGGATAAATAAATCGATTTAATCATTTTTACGAAATAAGCTTTGCAATTTTAACAATTCTAAAATAAATATGTACTAGTCATAATAATATTCAAGAAGACGAAGAAGAAATTAGCATCAACGACATGTAACTGAAAGAAACGCGAAATGTGATCGATAGCGATGCAGCGAGACACAGGCATACTCTGTGACCTGGTGGACATTATTTTTACCGTGTCGATTCGTAACGAACGTTATCGAATAAAATTGGAAAGGTCATCTAAGATGAACTATGATCTCGGCTGATAGAAACGTTTACAGTTTGATTTAATAGTTTAGTGCCTATTCTTAGGATCCTGTATTCATATTCCGTAGTGATCTCTTTCTTAGGCTCTTCTACATAGCAACTCTCTGTACTTCTGCTCTGTTTCTAAAGCGATTTCGAACGTAGAAAGTTACATTTAGCATTCCTCTTTCGTCTATTGTGAGACGCGCCGACCGTAGCTTTTCACTCGAGTTTGAAGTTCTTTGGAATTATCGTAAACCTTTTGAAGTCTCATCGAAGTAACTTAGCTTAGTGCCACCAGCAATACAGTAGAACAGCGTGTATAAGCTCTTAAGGCTTGCATACCAATTAAGAGAACACTTCTCGCTCTCTATTATTCGGCCTGAAGTACCCCGAATCGATAGCACTTGCTTTATCGACCGACAAAACTCTCTCGTAGACAAGAATTAACTATCCAAACGAACCTTTTCTTTTACTACAAACCATTGCTCATAGGAACGACAGCGGGCTTTGACAGTCAGTGTTCGTCTCGGAACCGCATCCAGGTAATTCCCGGCCTAAGTGGCGGTGCCTCGTTTCATTCGGTTCGCAAATACCAACGTACAAAAAGCAAAAAACAAGATTAAAAAAATAAAACAGACCAATAGAGTGCGCATAAGACCGCACAACCGAAGTGAAAACTTCTACGGCGATTTGCAACACCCGTCTGTTTCTCGCTCGCTCGGCTAAACTCGGCTCGGCCGAGTTTAACCGAATAACGTTTCACTTCGTAGCGTGACGGATCAGACTCGTTCACTGTCCGGCAATTGTGTACGCGGTGCGCCTAAAGAAGTTTTCACTTGAAAAAAAAACGAAACGAAATATAAAGGACCGAAAGCGAAAAACAAAAACGAAAACAACAAGACAGACGTGTTTCTTTTCCCCGCTTATTATTTTCTATTAATAGACTATTTTTATGTATCAGAGAATGCAACTGCAAGGCTTTGGTGCCGTGACATTTATCATTTATACATATGTAATTCACACTCGCTCTAGTCCTATTCTTTGTACATATACTGACACACCCCTCGGTCATAACAGTTATTATACGAGACACCCGGCGAGAATACGTTGTTTTTCGATATAGTAGCCATTTTACATACCTAACATTAACAGATTTTTCCATTGATACTCTCTATTTTTGGCTGCGGCGCTCGCAGGCTTACCACTGATTGCTCATTCCATTCGATGTCATGTCACGTTCTTTCGAAGTCGGGTACACAAATAAGCGAGCAACGCCGCGCCGTTGAACGATAACAGAGAATATCGACGACGGGACAAAAGGAAACCGCGAAACGATCCTTGTTCTCTCTCCCCCCGAGTTTCTGAATCACGCACCGGTGTTCAAATGCAATTCACGATCTCTGTTGTCTTACACGTGTGTGTGCGAGAAAGAGAGAGAAGCACCGTAATAATGAAATCAACCCGGCGACCGCACAAAGATCATCGAGTATTATCGACGATCGATCTAGCGCGATAACGTACAACAGATTCGCCAAAAACAGCAGAACAGTTCCTTGGCACCATTGGTACCGATCGATATGCACTCGTTGTTCAATGTGCTCGTCGTTGTCACTTATTTGTGTGCGTGTCTGTTATTATACTCACTTCATGAGATCATGCTGATTTTTGTCAATTATTTTGCCAAACCGTTCGTTTGTCGCATATATTTAAAAAAATATATATATATCTATATACAAAATCAAATCAAAGAGAAATATGAAAAAAATATACCAGAAACGACTAAAAACTAGTAAACGAAAAAGTGATGGTCCCATTCAAATTGCAAGCTCGCTTGTGGACGCGGGCGACTAGGCAGGGGTGAGTAAGCTGGCGGCGCGTCGCATATAAGCGATGCGTGAGAACCTAAGCGAGAAAAGAAATTTCTTAAGAACGAGAAAAGCTAAAAATTAAAAAATGTTAAGATCATGAAATTATTTAAAGAAAAACAAAAAAATTCGTCTCTCTGCACGTGACGAGCCTGTCCTTTAGATGAATCGGACGTCACGTGACACTAATTCGAGCGACTATACCATTGTGTCATTGATTTTGACTGAACCACGACTGTGTTTCCAAACTAGGTAAAGTTTTACAGAGTGAGTGAGATAAGAGGCAGGGGCGGGCGTCGTCGGCCTTTAAACCCCCCGCCACACGTTACCCCTCCACCTTTGGTTGTGGACCCACTTGACAACAAGCTGTGCAATCGTTCAGAGTCAATTGATTGGATTTGGTGGATAATCCAACGTACGTACATATGTCGTGAACAAAGCAAAGAACAAATAGATCTGTGAGAATAAGACGAAATACTGAATCAAGAGGAGTGAGTGGGGAGGCATAGAGGCTACTGTAGTTTCGGAACACAGCCATGGTCTCCCTACCTCCCAGGTACATGGCAACATCATCACTGCTCTTTCTTTCTCTCTATCTCTATCTCTCTGTCTATCTATTCACACTTTCTTTATCATTGACTTTCTTTCAAACCCCATTCGTTTCATGTGCTACACCCTTCGTTCGCCATCCTCTCTCTTCTCTTCTTCCAAGAATTATTCAAATACTACCCCTGGCAACAAAATTATTCGATCAAACAAATCAAGTGACCATCGTTCGATCAATTACCAATCGTTTGAACGTGGAAAGTATTTCCATCAACGACAAAGACAATTCTCATAAATTAGACGCCTATTTAAGGCGGGGTTCTATTGTTTTGCTATATTACATCAATTTCTTTATAGCTTCCACATAAAGGCGGATAATGTATTATTTTACATTTGATAAAATCTATTATTATTCACGCACATTTATATTTAATATACTCATACACACACTCGTATTCGCAATTTCGATCGAACATTTGATGCCAGCGGTAGTATTTCACCTGGATCATTCAATCTTTTTCTCTTCTTCTCTCTTACGATTCATGTGTTCATTCATTTTTCACTATTCACACCGTCACTCGTGCCTTGCGTGATTCTCCCCGTTCTCGTATCTGTCTCTCCTCCTCTCTCCGCTCTCTCTATTTCTCTCTCTCTCTCTCTTTCTTTCTCATTTTGTGTTCTGTCTCTTCCGTTCGGTTTTGTTTTCTCTCTGTTCATTTGTTTCGACCGTTGATTAAAATCACCCTTCTTTGCTTGGCTGTGCACATCGATCGATAAGTTTGCTAAATCTCCCCTCGATCGAGAGATCTCTGATCGTTCTCATTACTTATTTATTGTCCACATGCAACGTTTACGATCTATACGAGCATTGGATCATTTGTCTTTCAAACCCACTTGCACATTCCCGCATCGTGTTTTGTAGATTAGGCTTCGCGTGTGCCGAAGCTCTCGCGACCGATTTACGGGGAATAGAAAAAAAAGAACAGTATTGCATAGAATATGTGTTGGTGTGTACGTAGTATATATATCGCGATTCGAACGAAAAAAATCGAGGACTCGGGGTGGCCGTATTTGCTATACGTTTTCGCGACGATGCTAGAACCGCGATCATTCTCTGGAACCGGTATCTACACCTGTTATAAACGCCGGGACTAGTTCTCATCTCTCACCTTCACAAACTTCCATCTAATGTGCACAGCTCTGACAACTATGTTTAATGTGTGTATATAAATATATATATGTATGTATACGTATATATATATTTACGTATATATATATATTTAAATATATATGTATATATCACCGTAGTTCTTCACCCTAAACACTCACCCACACACAGTTTTAGACCTGCTTTTAGTGGCGTTTGTACATTGTGCTATAATTTTCTTTTCGATTCGATATTATTATATACTCTCTATATATTCATTATTACATAGACGGATCATGATATATATATACATACAGTATATAGTACGTATATTTCTGTCCGATATATATGCAAATATGTATATACATACATACATACATACATATATATATACATAATATGTGTGTGTGTATATATATATCTTTCTCTCTGTTAACATGCTGTAATCGTGTAATACCCGACGCTTCCTTAGCTGCCGAGCTACCGCTGGCTCGCTAACGACTTTTCACGGTCCCATGGAAATCATCGACGCGGTTTTCACCGACAATAACTTTGGCCAACAACGCCGTTGATCGACAACGATTTTGACCGATAAAGAATTCATTGTCGGTCAAAATCATTGGCGGTCAAAGTGGTTTTCGGTTAAAGGCATCGTCGGCCAAAGTTATTGTCGGTCAAGTCTGGAGTCGGTGAATTATAGGGGGTGAAAACCGTGTCGGGAAAGTTCGTGTCGGTGATTTCCATGGGACCACTTTTCAAAGCATCATCGGCGAGAAAAGGTGTGCGACAACACACGTCGCACCTGTTCAGTTCTATAGTATAGCTAGTGATCACTTTCGTTCTACCGGCTAGAGCATTTATATCCTCGCACGTGGCAAACGGAGAATATAAACGAGCGCCCGATAAATAGGAAAGAAAACTAGATAAAAAAAAGAAGTAAGATAGCAAAATACAGCGGCAGAGATTACACACACACGGCATTATGTATGTGTGTTTGTTTGACGCGTGTACATATGTGTGTGCGTGCAGTATAAAGATGAGGCTAACCGTGAAGGCTCGGCAGTTTCGCGCGCGATATTTAGTTGGTCTTCTGTTTAGGGATATACTCCATATAGGCATTAATAGTTCTAGCCTTGATCGTGTCTAGTGTCTGTCAATGTGCTCTCGACAATGTCGAATCTTGCTTACACGGGGCGAGCCAGCGTGATTCACGTTAGGATATATGTGTGTGGGCAGTCTGCAGAAACAGGTCAGCGTTATGAGTATGAACTTGAGTGCCAAGCTGGACGAGCTGCAGCGGGGTGACCGCCAGCTGGAGACGACCGTCGCCCTATGCGAGATCCGCACACAGCTGCAGGAGCTCACCAAGAGCGTAGAGTCTTGTCAGAGCGAGGTCAGCGAGGTCAAACGGGACATGGTCGCGATCAAGGTATTGTCGATCTACGGCCAAACTCACCAGTCGCTTGCTCACTCAACGATCCTCCCCCAAAGACGCCCGAGAACCCGAAGATGCCTGCTATCCGATTTCTAGGATAGGTCGGGAAGCTGTTGGTCTCCATACACATAGTGTTCCAATCAATTCTAATTACCTGGACAAACCTCATAACGTGATTCCGTAGTAAATACAGGGTTTTTATTCGCGGCGCAAAGGTTCGATTATTTACAACAACAAATAGCTATTTTTGTAGGAATACTAAACGTTGGATTCGGATTTGATCTTCCGGTCCAAGAACCACGTTAGCTATTAAAATAATGTTTTAATACGAGGAAAAGAAAGGAGGTGTTCTGTCCTAGACTTTGCGCCGTGAATAAAAATTCATAATATCCTAAAGATAAATTACGATCGATAACTAATTAATTAATTAGTTACAACAATATGATGTTAAGAGTATGTGGTGACTTTTGAAAATCATCCTACTTTCGAGAGCCCTTGAAAAATGTTCAGGAATCCCGATAGAATAAAAATTCTTGAAATTTTTGATAATCCCAATGAATTCTAGAATGTGAAAATTTGTTTGTCTCAGCCTGATCCAAGCCGGCATGTTCGAGTTCTCGTATGGCCCTAATCTTCCGGCTCCTATTCCCGCACAAGTAGAAGCGGACATACTGCTCAAACAGGTCGTTCCAACGGTTTTGAGAACCATAAAGCAAAAAGCTTCCTTCTGAGCTCATTCGTTACAAGATCGTACGCAGCTTTACGCTAATTTCGAACTTCCGGCCACCGTTTTTGGTAACTGGAACAAAGTTGGAAGTTGGCTTTTCTGCCTAAGGATTTTATCGGACTACGAACGGGAAAGGCAACTTGTTAAAAGTCGCTGTTCTTGTTGTATTCAACGCATAAATTCATAAATGTAAGAGTAGTTACTACGAGACCGTGGGTGTTCATGCAAATTCTGACTTTTAAAGTCTGGTTTTTGCTGCGAATTAATAAGAAAACCTACATAATTCATTCCCTACTGTATTTGCTCTTGAAAAACTGTATTGAATCTTTTATTTTCTGGAAGTTCCATTTGTTTGTCGGAGAATATTTGATCTGCAATAATACCGATTAAAAGTATAAATAATCGAATCTGAATAGTAATTTCGAAACTCACTATATTATTAAGTGAAATATTTTTAGCTCTTCCTACCCTTCTTTAGAAATCAAGAAATGCAGAAGTTGATGTTACAATAAGTGTCCAATTTGCATGATATTTCTCTTTTCATCTTTTTTACCTCGTCTTCGAATGAAAAAATATATGTTTAAGAAGAATCATTATATCTTGAAGCTTTTAAGACCAAAATTTTCTCCATTCTTCCTTATTCACACCAAGAAGGAAATGGTATCCGCTCATACTAAAAGTTTTCTCATCGCCGCCATATTGGCAGCGGAATGGCCGTAGGATTAAGTTGATGTACCTTTATGTAGAATCAAATCTCAAGTTACCCAGTAATATAAAATTCTTCTTTTTCCACAGGTATTTGCTAAAGCTTGTATGTCTACAGCTGTCCGTCCCGATATTTTTAAATAGCCGAAACATGCTTCGGTTTTTTTGAACACCAAATCGTTCCATTTTGAGTGCTTTCTACGCATCAAGATTTTTTGTTGCCCATTAACAAGGAAGAATTTAATCAATTTATCTATTCGGGTTTCTATTTCGTATTAGAAACCTCCTTCGGTTTATGATTTAACTCTGTTTAGTTTGAACAAAATATGAAGCGAAGCAATTTCGTATTTGAACGCCCTTTATAAACAAAATAACTTCTTTATAAATGTAACAAACGTCCTGATTTTCTTTTATAGTCAATTAGAAGCATTGGTTTACGAAATGATATGCAAAAAAGATTTTCCAAAAATTATTTTCAGCATGTGTGTTCACGACTGTATCTACAAAACATATTTCTAAATTTTCATTAAGGGCCCAAATAAAGAAGTTTTAAAAAATCTTTTTGTTACTTTTGCATATCGTTTCATAAATCCGATTGATTGTAAAAAATCAAGTAGTTTGGTACAGTGATAAAAAAGTTATTCTATTTTAAAGGGCGTTTGAATACTTTCGTGGCTCACTGTGCATCTTTGAACAAAGAAAAAACAAAATAATTTAAACGACCATTGTTTCGCATCTGATCAAAGGTTTTATAGTAGTTTGAACGTACACGATGAATATAATGGAAAGTGATACCTATTTAGTTTCGAATCTTGTTAATTTCATTGCGTTCAATTAAAATCTATTATTTCATATTATTCGAATATTTTTCGAAGAAAGTATAAATAAATGCTGTTAGATTATTCTCAAAACTTTTGGAACAACCGTTGCGCGTGACGGAACGAGAAATGCCGATCGACCGTTCCGACGAATAGTTTTCGGAAACGCTTATTCCAATTTCTTTACGTTTCGCTATACCGTTTAGTTGTTTCGTTGAGAAGTGTCTTCCTGTTTGTAAATTATAATTTCCTAATCCAACGCAGCACGAACTCGATACAGTACAGCAGGTGAAAGAAGAGATAGAAGAGTTACGAGAATATGTGGATCGACTAGAAGAACACTCTCATCGGCGGAAACTTAGACTTTTGCAACAGGTGATCCTTGTATCTCGAACGAGAATGCTTATTTATTGGTGTGTTATTTTTATTTTGTACCGAGAACGTATGATACCGCTTTTGATGGCTGCTTGTTTGTACGATTATCATCATCATCATCATCCTACGTCCTACATCGTAATTGTATTTGTTTCGTTATGCTGTCCCCCGTTTCATTTCATAATTAGCATTCTTTACTTCATTGTAGCGTATGATTTTTATAGTCATATCGACGAATATTTTGTAATAAACCAGTCTAACATTCTCTGGTGTTCTTTTATTTATCCCTTCATCGTTATGATTTTTACCATTCGAATTATTTTATTTGAGGCTGCGATTGTTTCACTATGTTTTCGCGAGAATTGGTATCGTTTTGCAAGTTTTCATTCTTTTACAAGGCTATGTATTAAACAATGTTGATGGTATTTTCAGGGACTGACACTTTTCCTGTCGTATGCAATACTGGCAGCGGTTTTAGGAATGTTGCAGTTTGGATACAATACCGGAGTCATTAACGCGCCGGAAGTGGTACGTTCTACAAAACACAAATTTTACAATGCGCACATTAGTGAAGATTCAGGTGACGTCTGTTCTGTGAACAATTTGTCAACAGAATTATAATCAGAATGGTCAACAGTGTTATAATCAGAATTGTCAACAGAAATTTAATCAGTAGACTTTCTGTATGCAAAATAAAAAGTTGCAACCTGAATTGCAACAAGGTGGGGTGAAATAAATATTTAATTTCCTGTTGAATATGTTTAATAGGTTAAAACTAATATAGTAGTATATTTAAATTTATCAAATTCTTTTCCTGCCAGAAATTAGACCTGCCCATTCGTATCATAAATGCATAAAATCCGCAACCCACTAATCAGAGATTAAAAAAAACAGTTATTCTAAAATTTTCTACGATAAAAATCTTTAATAAAAAGTTAATTATTATAGAAATTTAAGGTAATCATCACAGAATATAAAGAAATAAAATCGAAGAAAAGAATGGTTGAAAGATATGGATAACAAATGATATATATTTTTGACCAAAAAATTTGGATCCTCCTCGGTAATTGCTATCCACAAAAAGAAACTATTTCGATTCCTCAAAGCAGTTATCGATGAGAGAAATGCATTTTGATTACGCATAATTAGAGAGCAGATTCTATGCATTTAAGATAAAAATTATTAGGTATAATTTTAAATAATAAAAACATTAAAAACTGTTCAATATACTGTTATATTGCTTTAAACATTTAAACCTATTAAACATATCAAGAAAAAAAAATTATTCTCAATTTCACTCCAATTTGTTGCACTTCATGTAGAAAATTTAACTACCTTTGTTCACGAATAACTCTGTTCTACTCGTATATAGTCGTACAATTGTTTACAGGAGAAATTTTATTATTGTCAGGAGAAAATTTGGAGAAACTCATGTTGTCACATTCAATTCTGATTGTAACAATTAATTTTATTTATGGTCTATTATTTGAAAGTTGTACTATTTGATAATACTATTAAAGATTTCCTTCATCAATAAATAATTTTTATAAGAGTATAATAATTAGGGAAAAGTTGCCATTACATCTTGTTGTAATATTCCAAGAAAATATTTTACTTGCAATGACTTCGTATTTAAATGTTTTTTTACAATCTCAAAGTATTAAAAAATATTTTTCTTAAAAATTTGATTAAGTTTTGATTGTAAAACAATGAAAATGAGTGTTAACGTTACAAGAAAACACTGAACACTTTGAAATGATTATTAACCTACTGAACAAAGAAAACAGAAGACCAGAGAGGAACAAAGAACAAAGAAGTAACAAGAAAATGTGATGTATGATTTTAAATTCAAGTTAGAGAACACAAAAAAGTGGCTAGCCACTTGCCTTACCATTTTTTTCACAGTCACAGTGATTAAAACGTCTTTATCCCCAAAAATATTTTAAAGGGAAAAAGAGAATTTATAATTTTTCTATGGCTACATTTATTCAGATATGTCAGATATCGATGACAAACGAATCAAATTTTATTTCATCCAAAAATCTTCATGACGAGCTCGACTCGTTAAAAAGCGGCAAGGGGCAAGTAATGATTTGGCAGCTTTTCTCTACAGAAAGATCTGACGAACAACCATATCCGATCACATTTAATCGAAGAGGTACCCTCGAACCTGTTTCAGAACATAGAAAATTTCATGAAAGACGTGTACAAGGATCGATATGGGGAGGACATTTCGGACGACTTCGTGAAGAAATTGTACTCGGTGGCCGTAAGCATATTTGCGATCGGTGGTATGCTAGGTGGTTTTAGCGGTGGAATAATTGCCAACAGATTTGGCAGGTTTGTACGACACTCTGAATAGAAATCTAGAATCGTTTGCCGGTAATCCGCTAACCCTGTTGCATATGCCAGACTTGTACCGTACAATAATTACACAATCCTGCGTCCATGAAAATAAAACCGTGTGCGTGTGTGAAACCGGCAGGTAACAATTGT
Organism: Lasioglossum vierecki; assembly: GCA_028455595.1. Classification (NCBI taxonomy): domain Eukaryota; kingdom Metazoa; phylum Arthropoda; class Insecta; order Hymenoptera; family Halictidae; genus Lasioglossum; species Lasioglossum vierecki. Next base: position 13,575,071 of record CM052341.1, read on the forward strand.
CTATGAATCAACGATTTTACATCGTTCATGTTTTTTTGTTTGTTTGACCTTCGCTGACAGAAAGGGGGGCTTACTGCTAAACAACGTGCTGGGCATCGTGGGGGCGTGCCTGATGGGTTGTACAAAGATTGCTCACTCATACGAAATGTTGTTCTTTGGACGGTTCATCATCGGTGTCAATTGTGGCTTAAACACCTCATTGGTTCCCATGTACATATCGGAGATAGCACCACTGAACCTGAGAGGCGGCCTAGGCACGGTGAACCAGCTCGCTGTTACGGTGGGTCTCCTGGTCTCCCAGGTGCTGGGCATCGAGCAAATCCTTGGAACAAATGACGGTTGGCCAGTTCTCTTAGGGCTAGCTATCTGCCCTGCGATTCTACAGTTATTGCTGCTTCCAGTTTGCCCTGAATCACCAAGGTAGAAACACCAGCGTAGCATCTCTAATCAATGATACACATCTATACTGTAGTCCCTCGGTATCTGACCTTATTCGCTGCATCGATATTGATCCACGAGCTATCCTTGCACGTGCGTTTAGTCTACATATTGTGATCCTAGCTAAACAACCGTGAATATCTGTGCCAGGCGAATCGTGCGCTGACGAGCAACCAAATTGATCATCTCAACGTCTCTTCACCCTTATGTAAAACAATCTCTTCAAGTATACGCTACGATATTTTATTATCGGAGAACTAATCACATGGATTTGCAAATCTCTAGCGCAGGGGTCGGCAAACTATTTTTTGGAAAGGGCCAGCTCGTAAAAGTTTTAGGCCTGATGGCCCATAGAGCAACGAGAAACCAGGGGTTCCAAATATTTTTTAATAGATAGTGACATTTTTACGTAAGTTTTTTATTTTCACGTGATTTGATTTATATTCCATTTTTCCATGTGGAGAACAATATACAGCGGCGGGCCGTAGTTTGCTGAACCCTGCTCTAGCGGACCCGGCTTCAGGGGAATTATCGAGGGACTACGGTACCCTATTTTCGCGTTATCTAAAACCTAGTAAAGTTGTTACACATCAAATGTCCGATTTTATAATGCTAATGTTATCAAGTGTTTATGGGAATTTTGGTCGAGGAATACTATTAAACTAGTACACAGGTTTATTGTACAGATACAAAGCTGAACAAACCTGTACACTACCGGCGAAAAGTTTGGAATCACTTGCCGATTTTTGGAAAAATCGAATGTATCGATAAATTTTGAAACGATCCATCGTTGTTATAGGTTTCGCTTAATTTCAAGAATATTCGAAATTAATTATTTCTTTATTTAGATTAAATTATATATTTATTTGGACATATACGTGAACGGTGTCATTACTGCGAGGGAAACAACGTAAACATTTTGCTAAGCTTTCATCTGACGGACGGACAGTACTACGATTTTGTTATTTGCTGAATCCACTGAGTGATTTCTCATTTCGTACTCTATTCCGCAGATATTTGCTCATTACCAAACAGTGGGAGGAGGAAGCTCGTAAAGCTCTGAGAAGGTTGAGAGCGAGTAACGAAGTGGAAGAAGACATCGAGGAAATGAGAGCCGAAGAACGGGCTCAACAAGCTGAGTCTAGAATATCAATGACAGAGCTCATATGTAGCCCAACGCTGAGAACACCGCTCGTTATCGGTGTCGTTATGCAACTTTCCCAACAGCTTTCAGGCATTAATGCTGTAAGTAGCCCGCGCTATAAATTCTCTAAGTACATACAGTGACACCCACTAATATTCGGACAGCTTCCCAAAAACGTTCAAATCGTATAGTACAATATTTAAAAAAGTTATCGTCTTTTTAAGTGACCGAATATTAGTGGGAGTCAATGTAGGTTAACACGTTCCGTGCCGGACCAAATTTTCTAGACTTTCCGTTCAGGCCCCGTGGGTCGCACAATGGGACAGACCGATGAATTTTGCATCAAAATCGAAGAACATTCGATAGAAATGAGACAGAGCGATCAATTTTTTTTAATTCAAGCTGAAACTTTGAAAATTCGTTAAATTTGTACAATTTCAAGAAATTTGTGGTTTTTCTACTACCATGCGCGGAAAAATGCGGTGTGTTTTACATATGAGAATATAATATACCTTCAAACTGGTGGGTTATCAAATCATTTCAACGAAAAAATAAATACATTAGTTTTGTTCACAAAATTGTTTTTTTTTTTAAATCCTGAGGTCATAGACTTTTGAGACCAGATTTGAAATCAGCCTGAAAAAATCTATGATGTATAGCATGTTAAAAAATTTCCGCGCATGGTATTGAAAATTCCACAATTTTCTTAAAATTGTTCAAGTTTAATGAATTTTATCAAGGTTATAATACGTTCGCAACATGATTTCGCTATTTTCTCATATTCTACAAAGTTTCAGCTTTAATTTTAAAAAAATTCATCGCTCTATCTAATTTCTATCGAAAGTTCTTCGATTTTGTTCCGCAATTATAAAATCAAATAAAATAACGATTTGTTTTAAAATATTACTCTGTCCTAACCCCTTAATAGTTGCAGTAAAATGTCACGAAATTTCTCGATCCAGCCCACTGTGCGCCGATCGAGATCGGCTGTTCGGCATTGTTTAACTTCCCGAAACTGTGATGTCTTTATGTTCCAGGTGTTTTACTATTCGACAAATTTGTTCACTAGTTCTGGTTTGACAGAGGAGAGTGCCAAGTTTGCAACCATTGGCATAGGTGCCATTATGGTTTGTATGACGTTAGTATCCATCCCGCTTATGGATAGAACAGGAAGACGTACACTTCACTTATACGGTCTTGGTGGCATGTTTATCTTTTCAATATTCATCACAATTTCTTTTCTCATAAAGGTAAGTTCAACTTCTGGGAGCCCCTTCTTTCCGAGTATGTATAAGTATACTATTCTGTCGAATCGAAACGTAACGATAATCCTTGACACGGTCGCGGTTATACCGTAACGACAATTGTCGCGCGGAGAATGTCGAGGATCGAGAGAAAGAGAAAAGAAGATATTCGCTTTTTCGAGATTTTTTTTATTACCGTAGAGAGGGATTAACGTGTAGTGTAAAAAGTCGAGCAGAGATTAGGTCTCGTAGAACGTTTAAGTACACCACAATGAACGTGGATTGTCTATAGTTATCTCTTTGTGCTTTGTCACTTCATGCACCTTGGCAAAAGGTGTATCTAACACTTTGTTCACAGCTGGAGTGCAGCACTGCACCGACAGTGAGAATTATCACCACTTTACGTATATAAACTTGCATTCAATGACTCATTTTAATTTACTCCCAAACATTCATGTAACTTGTAAGGTCTGTTCTCCCGTTTCCTGCACGTTCTACTTCAGTTGCGGCAGAGAGATTACGTATGTATGATCGATACGTTGACACGTAACGAGCCTGTGTTTCAGCCACGTGTTCACGTCATTGTTACTCTCGAGGGTGTTTCGCGGTTTTTTTCTCTTTCGTTAAATTTAGATACACGTGCAAAAATTCTTTCACTCTTGAGACCGGGAACAACGACTAAACCATCCGAAGGCTGAGCTCAATGCATTTCACTGTTTATAGAGTGAATGTACAAAGTGTTCGTAAAATTTTTAAAATAGAATAACTTTTTTATAATTGTACCAAATGATCTGATTTTTTTATAATCAATTAGAAGCATTGGGTTACGAAATGATATACAAGAAAGAGATTTTCCGAAAATTATATTTTACAAGGTTACATGCAAAAATAAGAAAGACATTCTTTTAAATTTTTTCATATGGGACCTTAAAGAAAATTTGAAATATATATGTTTTGTAGATCTACAGTAGTTACACACATGCTGAAAATTTTATCGAAGTCGATTAACATACACGCGAGCTATAAGCGATTAAAAATTGTGAAAATAGTAGTTTTACACGATTTTTGATCAGTTTCCATGCGTGTCGTCTTTTCCTGCGTCAACCGATTTCGATGAAATTTTAATTATGTGTATAACTAACATAGATCTACAAAACATATGTTTCAAATTTTCATTAAGGGCTCAAATATTTTTTCATGTAACCATGTAAATAGTAATTTGTAGAAAAACTTTTTGGCAAATCATTTCGTAAACTAATATGTCTAATTGATTATAAAAAATCACGTTGTTTGGTACAATTATAAAAAAAGTTATTCTATTTTAAAAGGTGTTCGAACACTTTGTACACCCACTGTAAACGAAACTTTTATATTTTCTAACTACTAAATCTTTGATATTTTACGTTTAAAAACAGCATTTTTACATTATGAGAGATTTTATTGTTTGAGAGGAATGGTGTTCTTTAAGAATCATTAATTAACCCTTCGTATTCAGATTAGAATTCAAATGTATTACATTTTATATGATTAAACCTTTTATTTATTTATCCCGGTAGTGCATAATGTCGCATAAATAACTAGATACAGTCTTTTAACAAATATTTGAGTAATATTTATTATCTTCAGTTGGAAGCTCTTTTAAAAAAAAATTTACAACATTCCACGATTGCATTTACAATGTAAACACCTTTGTCTTTATCAATTCTACTTCCACATTATTTCGTAAAATCTTCATTCCTTTTTTGTTTCCTATATTTTCAATTCCATAAGTAGATATTTTCGTAGACTTCATTTTCATTTGTTTTTTTATTACTTTTTGATTTAATTTTTGAAATCATATATCTTCTTATCTTATCTATAATAATCTTCAGCTAGAATTGTATCCTACCTACTTACATGTATCGAATATGTACCTAACTTGAAACGTTAGGCGGAAGTGAAGCACATTTCTCATCACAGTTGCAATTCACACCGCAGTATTAGGGACATTCCTAGTGACTTTGGGCCGCAGTATTGAGCTGATCCTTCACTTTAATGTACGCAATGCTGAAGGCTTAATTTTTTTATTAACACAAGGTTTACGGAGGTCTAGTAAGAACTATTTCGCATTATTTTATAAACAATTATTTAAACGTAATAATAATAATAAATATTTTAGAAACAAGAGTGTGTCCGTCCAATTTTTTCCAATAGTATATAATATAATATATTCAGTATATTCATAATCGTAAAGTACGAATATTAAACCTAGTGTTAAAAAGACAAGGGAAATTTATTTTTATATTTTTATTGTATCGAAGTAGGTATCTAAATGATAATAACGCTTTCCCCTATGCAATGTGAAACAATAAAAAGAAGGTACAATCATCTGCACAAAAGTCCTTTGGCGATCGAGATGCAAGAAAAATGGTCATATTTTTACATTTTATGAAGAATGTTGTTTTTCAAAACCGGAGATTAAAGAAATACTGAGAATGATTGACAATTTTATTTGCCACGTCAACGGGAATACATTCCCATTGAATTGTACAAATTTATTCGAGGCAAAATATTTATTTTCACGTATTTTAGTGTCATCGACAGGGTACATTTACCCTAGTCATATATTAAAATATGAGAATCCGTCATTTCGACGAATCCCGTAAACCTAGTGTTGAACAGTGCAGAACTTCCCTGTAGAATTCCCTTTTATTTTCACTAATAATCGAGTTGTAACTTGGACCGGTTAATTAGACATACCGTGTATACAGGGTGTTTGAAAATTCCTTCAACAATATTTAAGCACTACAGGGTGTCTCCTCGGAAATGAGAGGTTCCTGAGATCATTTGGAACAACATTTTCCTTTGCAAAAAAGTTTGCTAATTGACAGTTAGCATGCCGGGTCGGCTGTTTTCAACACGCGTCTTGATCGCGCCCTGATTAGTCTGTGTTTTTAGTTAATAATTTCTTAACAAAGCCGCGAACGCTATTTTTGCAAAGGAAAATGCCGCTTGAAATGACTTCGGGAACCTCCCATTTCCAAATGTTGAAGGAACTTTGAGACACCCTGTAGTGCTGGGATATAAAATATCATCAATATGTATTTAGTAGAGTATAAAGATCAGTTCGGCTTCTGGGAGACTATTAGCACAGGGTAATGCTACTCGCTCACGCAAGAGCAGCTTCCACGTCTCTGTCAACTCGAATGAGAATATTGCGAGTTTCATTCCCGGGAGCAAAAGCGATAGCTATTCGAGTGTAATCTGTCTGGAGATTCCCCTTAAACCTGTGTCTATTAGAGAGTTCTACACTCTGATACGACTCTCGAGACTACACACCGCTGTGCAATAGAAAGAAGCATCCTTTTACCTGAAAAGGATTGCGCTGTTTAATTGAATAGTTCTGAGAATATCTAAGGTATGTGGTGAGGTGTTTAATAATAATATTTAATAAAAAACCGTAAAAAATCAAATAAGAACACAGTAACTTTTGCAAAAGGATTCTGCTGTTTAATTGAATGGTTCTGAGAATGTGTTATCGCGGATTATCTGATACTTCAAATGCAATAAATCAATCATACACTACAATTTCTATAAAAATATTGTTTGTCATTATTAGAGATGTGAGAGACCGGGCCGGGATTTTGAAACTTTCGGGTTTCCCCGAAAACCGTGTTCCGTACACTACGAGAAATCCCGAAAAAATTCACGGGAAACCCGAACATTTTCGGGATCCTTTTTTTTGTGTCTAAGATTATGTGTGGGAGAAAACCTGACTAAGCGAGAAACTTCGCATATTCCTACCTATACTATTCGTATTACGGCGCACTATGGGCTAAACCGACGAATTTTGCGTCAAAATCAAAGAACTTTCGATAGAAATCAGATAGAGCGATGAAATTTCTTTTTAAATGAAAGCTGATACTTTGCAGAGTATGAAATAATATTAAGGTGTTTGTGGTACGAACGTTTTTGAACCTTGAAAAAATTCGTTATACTTGCACAATCTCAAAAAATTGTGGTTTTTCCAATACCATTTTTTTGGAACATCCTATACATCACTTTCCGCAGATTTTTCACGCTGATTTCAAATCTGGCTTCAAAATTTTTCAAAAAATCGAATAATGTTAAACAGATACGTTTTTATTTTTTCAATGTGAAAAAACATTTGTCCATAATCTCCCTAATTTTCCCACATTCCACAATGTTTCAGCTTTCGTTCAAAAAAACTTTCATCACTCTATTTCATTCCTATCGAAAGTTCTTTGATTTTGGCACAGAATTCGTCGGTTTAGCCCATAGTGCGGCGCGACTCTCTACCGCAAACCTTTTCCAATTCTGTTCTTGTCTATTAGGGATCCCGTACCAATCTGATACGAGTTTTTCCATCCCATCCCAAGCATCGGGATTCGTGAATTTCCGGGAACTTACACACCTTTGTTTTTTCTTTTTTTTTTTTAGTACGATGGGGAAATGCATTTACGCACACCCCAGTCTAGGTGCAAATAATGGTTAGGGGGTGGGGTGTGGGACTCACCCTGTCTGTGAAAAAGGAGACTAGGGCATACCCACTAAAACCCCATCGCCCGAGAGCCCAAGAGGGACCCCTTCTTCTTCTCCTCCTTCTACACACCTGTTCTTGGCTATTAACCCTCATACGCTCCTCGGAAATAGGTGCACAAAAGATCCTCGACTGTTATTTCACCCATTTTCGCTCTACGCTTCAATTAATGTTATATATTATAATATATAATATATAATGTATATACTGTATATATAATATACAATATATAATATATATAATATATTATAATATATTTCATTAAAAATGAATTAATTCGTGAATTTGATTATTATATCTTGCAATTACAAGACATAAATTCTTATGCCCGCCACATACATGTTTCTCACTTTCGTAAGCCGCGTACGCCTTCCGATTTTTTCCTACACATAATTGACATCGACTTCCTGTAATTTTTTTTTTGCATATGGCCAGCGATGACCTGTAACATATTTACTACAGCGAGTGATGCTTCACCTCTGGGTAGTACAGGTCTTCTCTGGATTTCTTATTTATTATTATTAGACTACGAATGTTTATACATTTTCTAATTTTTATTGATAAATTTTAAGAAAGTGGAATGAAATAAGATCTTGTTTTTAATGGTAACAGCCTTTGTTCTAGCCCTTCTTGGACATTTTCATAAGCCATAAATGCATAAGGATCCGCAGTCTAATTAATTCGGGTGAAATATCACTCGAGACATTCTTCCGTCACTTGAATTTTTATGACGTTACTATCATAAAGGAAATGTCATCGACTTGTGTCTTACATATAATATATTTTAGACAAATACACCAAGTTATAGCACATTTAGAAAGAAATTAAATATATATAATACAGTATCGGGGAACAGAAAATGGTCAATTTTCTCCCGAGGAGTGTATGAGGGTTAAGGGAACTTACACACCTGTATTCATTATATCTTATCATTGTACTGGGTGCTCCTTTCTCTCGCACAGTAGTGTACCTCGAGTCGCCACATGGCACAAGCAACAACTCTCGAGAGTTCGTTCTCACGTGAACACGCAGCTTCAGGACCAAATCGTTCCTCTTACTTTTCTAATTGAAACGTCCACACTGGTTTAATATGTTTCATACGTATACATATTGTATATCTGTGTGTCAAATACTTGTTGCATGGCGGTTTCATTTTGTTGCTTAGGCTTATTAACTGCGCTTTTTACTGAATTTCTCTCCCCCTATTTCCCTCCCCCTTCCCCTCCCCTGTTCACAACGACCTCTTTCGTGACTGCCTGGAGGAGACATTTACACTCCCTTTGTTATTAGTGTACATTCTATTTGGCTCAAACCTGTCACCCTTTGTCATGTTACGTATTATTGGTTCGGTACATGCAAAACTCAAATTAATCTCTTACATCTTCAACCGTCAGCCGAATGTACGGCTCTTGTTGTCTCAACAAGATTCAGTTCAATTCCGAAACGGATTCAAAGGAGGGCCAGCTCTAGGGGATGGGGGCATTTGCCCGGGGCGCCAGTTTGGCTATAAGTGTGAGAAAAATATTGATGTATTAAGTAACCAATTAATAGAAAATTTCACACATCCATTTTTTCTTTCGCTAAGAATTTACAGTGCGTAGCGTATTTATATTGTTTCTGTCTAAAAGCTAAATATATACTTCTATTAAAATTTAAATAAAACGATTTGATTTTTGTTGAAAATAAAAGAATATGTACCTTTATTTAAAGATTATATTATATTCTTAAGGGGCGGCAATTCGTCTTTTAGTCCGGAGCATCGTAACCGCTAGAGCGGGGCCCTGGCTACAAAAGTCACCTAACGACTCGTTATTCCTTTCGTTCATCTAACAAACTCGACCGGTACACAAAGTGTTCGAAAATAGTCAAACTCTGTCGGCGAGATGGGTGTGGGGGAAATGCTGTGTAAAGCTTTCTCAAAAGTTTCAACGAAAATATTGTACGTATTCGAATTTGAAATATTTTCCGCACATCCGTTCGTGTAAGACATTTGCAGAGTTTGATTAACTTTCAGGACATTATACAGAATGTTCAAGAATAAAGGATGCAAACGATTTACTAGTCATTCTACGTGCAAAAATTAAGAAGAATAGAGACAAACTTTCTCATGCGCTTTCTCATGGATTATTTCGACAATGAAACGTGATTTGAAAAAGTTTTTATGTACGGTGAGTATACGAAATATTTGCACATCTTTTAAAAACTAATAAATTTTTTTGTAATTGTACCGAACGACCTGATTTTTTATAATCATTTAGAAGCATTGGTTTACGAAATGACATGTGAAAAAGATTTTCCAAAAATTATAATTAACAAGGTTACATGCAAAAATGAAAGAGGCATTTGTTAAAACTTTTTCACATGAGCCCTTAATGAAAATTTAAAGTATATGTTTTGTAGATCTATGATGGTTACACACATGCTGAAAATTTCATTGAAACCGATTGAAAATGGTGAAAATCGTAGTTTCGATGAAATTATCAGCATGTGTTTAACTAACATACATCCACAAAACAGAAATTTTAAATTTTCATTAAGAGCTCAAATAAAAAAGTTTTAAAAAATGTCTTCTTTACTTTTACATGTAACCTTGTACATTATAATTTGCGGAAATTCTTTTTCGCATGTCATTTCGTAAACCGATGCTTCTAATGGATTATAAAACAATCAGGTCGTTTGGTACAATTACAATGAAGTTATTAGTTTTTAAAAGGTGTACGAATACTTTGTACACTGACTGTATATCGTTTGATTTATTCTTGCGCGTGGAGCGATGTTTCTGCCAAGTTGTTCTACCTTCCTGGAATATCCTCTGTGTATACTTGGTTTCATCAATTTCTTCTGCGTGAGGGGAATACAGCTACCTCTTTCCAACATACTTCTCGTTTGTGTGTAGCTTTTATGTCCACGAATATACACACCACGAAGCACCTCAACTGCTTTTAGAACGAAAAAGATACAGAAAGAGAGTTTGTACTTGGAAAATCGCTCGTGAACGAGCAATCTCTAACTTTCTTCTGATAGATTAATCATTAAAACAATAGTGAATAGTGTATAATCAATGCAATCACAAAAATTAATTTTAATTTTTACAATATGTCACCTATATTGGGATGACGATATTATTTTTCGAGACTTAAAAATCCATTTTTGTAATGATAAAGTGTGCAGCATTTTTTGACTATCTATAAAATATTATTAATAAATTAAATAATTGATTAATTAAAATATTAAAAAATAATTACTGCGTTATTACATCAAATGCTCGAAATTTTGTTCGAGAAACTTCATAAAAATCATCCTGTATATTTTCTATTTTATATCACCTGCGTAACAAAACTTTGATAGGAGTCTGCTATAAGTAAAACTAAGAGCACCTGTATGTTGATGTTTAAAATACGGATTTTCTTAATAATCTAAACTTTCTGAGGATTACTTGATTACAAGTCGAACAGCATATAGTGAATAGAATTGAAGAGGATAACAAAACGAGTAATTTTCAAAGTACGACTGTATTCTCCTCGCACTGTTCAAATTCGTCGTGTTAATTGTACCTTTTTTCAGTAATTCCGTAGAACAGGGTGTTGAATAATTATATATAATTATATATATATATATATATATATATATATATATATATATATATATACACATATATTATATATTATATATATAATCATATATATTATATAGGTATATTATATAGCTACTTTCCATATTCTAATCTTTATTTTACGAATTTGCGACAAAGACGATTAACGATGGAAAGATTACAAGATTTGGTAAAATTAATTTTGCATAGGTGTTTGCAGTCTAATTACTAAGTTGTAAATAATATATCATATGTTATAATATACAATATACAGGGTAGGTCACAACATATTACCAATCCAATTTACGATAAACACGAGTAATTACATAATGATAGAAAGATCACAAGATTTGATAAAATTAATTTCGCATAGATATCAGCAGTCTAATTACAAGTATACATGAAATTAGTCTTGATTTCGACCGTATCAATTTGCATCGGGGTCATTGATATCGACAAACTGGATCCTGTTCTACGTAATTGCCCACGTCTTTCCGTAAGAACACGAAAATTGTGGTATATGTCTGGCGTGTATTCACGTAATTCACGTGTATTTCTGTGATTCTAACTGAGGTCTAAGCAACGAGTGTTCCCGGTCGATCCTTGTGGTAAATATAGCCAGTCATGCTTAGTCGCTTGAAGAAAAAAAAGAAATAAACAAAAACTAAAACAAAGGACAAGACGTTAACTGTACATAAAACAAGAGCACGTTCACATTGTTGCAGTCACATCATCAAGCCTTCAGACACAGGGTTGAGCTGCACCAGTGCATGCGGTACTTTATAATTTGTTCATTGAGTTCCGTAGGTTTATTACTAATTTTTGTTCATCCTGAGAGACACTCCTCCGGCTGCTCAGGAAAGAAGAACACGATTCTACTGCCTGATAGGAGTTTTTCGGTTATGTGCAGGAAATGATTGACTGGATGTCTTATCTGTCGGTCGTGTCGACACTCAGTTTCGTGGTGTTCTTCGCTGTCGGGCCCGGCTCCATTCCTTGGATGATCACGGCCGAACTGTTCTCGCAGGGCCCTAGACCCGCAGCCATGTCTATCGCGGTTCTTGTCAATTGGATGGCTAATTTTTTGGTTGGCATTGGTTTCCCGAGTATGAAGGTAAAGTGCTTTTTATCCTAACATATGTAAATCCTCTTATAACAGGTTATTAGAATAATACAATACAGTCTTGATATATATATAGGTTTTGCACTCTAAATTTAATCTTTTGCAAATCAATTTCACCCTTTTGCAAATCAGTTTAGCTCGTTTACGAATAAAGTATTTTTGAGTAAGTTTTTGTAAATAAAATCAAATCAAATGTAAATTAATTGTTAACACTAAACTTACTACGGTCAAATTGACCGGTTTTCTATACCATAGTTATTGAAATTCTAAAAACGCTTTTATAGGAAATGACTGAATCGTCTTCTTTTTATTTAAGCACTTATTATAATGAAAACCGTAAAAAGTTGAAGTAAATCCAATTTTCTCACTTCTATACGGTGTTTCATTTTTACTTGTCTTGAGCTTGGTAAGATTAGTGTTAAGAAGTCCAAAAATTTATTTATTGCAAAGATGTACATCAAATACTTAATTAAAAATAATCACTAATTCATTGTATTTGTAATACATGAAAACTGTGTGTAAGTGTGTATATATTCATTGTAGGCATTTTATGATTAACAAATTTAAAAAAATTAGAGTACATGTGTATTTATTGAATTTAGTGATGTGTTTATTGTGAATTAATGTATTTCCCTCGCAGTAATGACATCGTTCACGTGTATCTAAATAAATACATAATATAATCTAAATAAATAAATAATTTGTGCTATTCTTATGAGAAAAATTGATTTGTGCAAAAGGGTGAATTTGGAGTGCAAAACCCGTATAAATTTCACAAATCTAAATTACAAGAAAGTATGACAACCGACAGAAAAATCGATAATTTAAGGAGACAGTCTCGTGTAAACGCTGCAGAAAACAATGTTCATGTATTTTTGTTTCAAAACGATGATTCAGCTACTCGTTCGTCATACAAAACAATTTCTTATACAATTTTAATTACTTCTCTACTAATGCATACACTACCGGCCAAAAGTTAGAAACCCATGGCGTCAATTCAGAGAAACGGGATATTTCTAAGAAAAACTGAATGGTTTTAGAGTAACCAAAGAAGATTTATTAGTCAAAAAACTTGCTTGCAGCATGTATTACATTTTGTATTATTTCTCTTGTAGAAAGTTCCAAATATATCCATTTAGAAAAGTCCGATTGGGACATCATCTTACACTGGGTGTATAAACTATACAAGAGCATTATGCACATAAGAAAATGCTGAAATCTGTTAAGAAATATTATTCAACTAGTTAATGTTTGATATCATAACGATGGATCATTTCAAACTTTGTCAATATGTTCGATATTTACAAAAATCAGCAAGTGATTCGAAACTTTTGGCCAGCAGTGTATTTCACAAAATACACCACGTATAAAATCCGCAGTCTGGTAACAACGTAAGAATGCGTGAATTCCACACGAGTCATCTCGATCGGTTAACTAATTCCTCTCGATGCCGATGTGTTACAGACTAGCCTTGATAACTACACGTTCCTACCATTCAGTGCATTCCTAGCCATCTTCTGGATCTTCACGTACAGGAAGGTTCCCGAGACCAAGAATAAAACATTCGAAGAAATTCTAGCGTTATTCAGGCATGGTAACGACAGGTACGCAATCAACAAACCACTTAATACCATCCCTAATACGTATAGCAAATCATTAGATAGATAATCTTCAGTTTCGAATCCTTTTTCTGTTCTGCTGATTTCGGTCGATCTTTATTGTATGTAGCGTATGTTATGTGACTCTAGCCGCAGACAGCTTGGTCGTTTTAGTTATGATTTCCCTTTGTTACTTAAATATAGTATACCTACCGAGATTATAAGTAAAAGACTTTGTATCTATCGTTTTGTAAAAAGTGCTTAATCATCGATCGGAATCAACTCGAGTCGGAAACAAATACTTAAGAGTGCATAATGTTTCCTGCGCATTCGATGCGTGATACAGTAGGGTGGACCTTAGCTATAATTGCTGAAATTTTTGCGAGATTTTCTTCACACGGCCCCTTAAAATTGTGTCGACGACAATTATAAGTAGACTGCAGATTGTACGAATTAAAATAATGTTAGAAAAGCAATAATATTTGCAAGCATATTTTTTTAAACAAAATTAATCTGAAATTAAAGTTGTGATAAATAAGCAGTATATCTTGAAAGTGACTCGTTTAAGTTTAAATTGAAATACTTAAGAGTTTGCGATTCAATGAAATTAAAATGTGTCACACTTCTTAAGTGTATCTGAGAGTATCTTTTGCAATTCCTATTAAAATAATAGCAATTATTAAATGAATAATATGCCTCTTCTTGCCAAGAATGGACTTAAGCCACTTTCAAAATAAACATTTTTATCATTCTATTAACCAGATAATTTCCTTTTCACAAAATCTTTGTGACTTTAAATATATTAGTTACAATTTGCATCAGAATGAAAAGATAACGTAGAAATGTAAATATTAAAATTTCTAGCTTGATTTTGCTCGAAAATGGAGTGAAATATGAAATCTTATAATATGTAAATGTGAATATACGAAGGAAAGACTTTTGATTATGACTAGATAGCGAATTTTATGCATTTATAACAAAAATGAGTAGGTGTAATTCGAAACAATCGAAACATTAGAAGAATTGAATACCACTCTTCTATTATATTCGACCTATTAATCATACTGAAGACTAAAATTAATTTTCATTTCACTCCAGTTGATTGCAGATTAAACAGAAAATTTTTAATTTTGCATAAAGATCCGCTTGTCTAATTATGGCTAAACGATTATAATAACACAATGTAATTCTTTCAATATAATAATTAACTTCTGCTCATATTTTTGTAGTAAATATATATCTTACGATTCACGTATTTTATTCAAAGTACCAATTCTTTTAGTTATGTTCTTACATTAACTTAAATATCACACCATATAAAGGCGAAGATAAGAGATTGGATTAATATAACAACAGAAAGTATGAAAAAATTGATAACGTGGAGACCAAGAATACTGGAAACTGTGATAAAGAAACGTGGCGAGTTCGTCGACGAAAAGAAAATATAAATATTTTTTTACTTGTTGGTAAGATTTTTGATACACGAGTGCAGCATCTTTTCCTTGGCATGTAAACCTTTAATTAAGGAAGTATTTTTTCGCAACCTTCAACGATTCTCATTTTCACAGAGTTGGATACAAATATGGTCACTGTCCTAAGACACTTGTCAGCGGGTATAGCATTTTTTATTTTTTTTTGAAATGGAACAATTTTATGGGGCGAAGCGCTCGAAATTTCA
Organism: Lasioglossum vierecki; assembly: GCA_028455595.1. Taxonomy (NCBI): domain Eukaryota; kingdom Metazoa; phylum Arthropoda; class Insecta; order Hymenoptera; family Halictidae; genus Lasioglossum; species Lasioglossum vierecki. The sequence goes on from CM052341.1 coordinate 13,590,428, forward strand.
TAGTTAAAAAATAAGGTCCACCCTAGTGATACAAGTACCATTATCTTATCCGTCCACGCATCCGCCCGTGTATATTATACTATGTACAAGAGCATCGAATGCGTTTAACCTGCGACTTCCCGGATTATTTTAGTCGCAGACAGGAAACGAAACTCGCAGTTGATTCCTCCGCACGAACGGACGGCTAGGAAGTGTACATCTTATACTCGTCGTTAGATTACCGATCGATCTCTAGGGACATTTTCCGTACGCAGGATAGTTAATTGCGTACCGTTTACCAGTAGCTAGTATTGATCGACAGACACTCGTCGAGAACATTTACGAATGCAGTAATTATACTATACTCTAAAGAATATCGAATCACGCATATAATATTGCATGGTAATTACGTACGCTATTGTCCACATTTAAGAACGAGACCTATAACGAGTTTTATGTCGCGAGCAACAATTACGAGCAACGGTTCAGAGCTGGGTGAAATATTTGTTTTAAACAGTAAATAGAGCGTAAATAATCCTATCTATTTTAAAGTGTGCGTACAACTTTGAAAATAAAATATTTCATTTGATGCAATAAGTTTTTGAAATAGTATTTCAAAATAGTATTTCATTTGAAGAACATTTTATTATTTTTATTTTAATGGCAATATTCATTGTACGTTTGTATTATTTGTCAGCTAACCACAGTAGATACCTGCTCCGTATATTAGAGTGGTTATACGTGCATAATATAGTTTTTCTGAGTAATGAAACGAAGCAATAAACTCATCAAAGAGCATCTTTATAATAACTCTTAAACAGATCAAAGAATGAATTGACGAAACCGCATCACTTATACGATATCCCAATACTTCAAATAAAACTGGTAAAAAGAAATGTTTTATTTTATCATTTAGATTCTTTAAATACAAATATTTTATTTCCTGGTTCAGATTGTCAAAATAAAAATATTGTACTTTCGAAATTATATATCCTGTTTGAAATACTATTTTTTTTCAAATCTAAAATATTAGATATTATTTGAAATATTTGTTTCGATAAATATTGCCCATCTCTGCAACAGTTCTGTGACTTTTATATTATATCGAGCATACCGTAGTACAATCTTTACTTAATACTTTCTATGTATCTCGTAGATGAGGCGTGATCGTTAACTGCGTTTCTCTGTTAATTGAACTGTTAAAAAGAAAAGAAACACGCTAACTGTTTTGAGAAAAGGACACCGTGTGCTGTTGCTTAACCGCGTGGCTATAAATGCAAATTTAACTGTGATAAAGTTCATTGGATTTCTGGAGAGCACTCTTGAGAGAAGTACAGAACTGCCTCGGTAGCTGTCCCAGTTTCTCATCGGACATTTGCCCCGCTTTCAGACTCTTTTATTTAGTGCAAGGGACACAAGCCCGCCTACTTAACGATAGAATGGAGTATCTACTAATCAAAGCTTCAATTTTTATGCTTCCCTTCCGTTACACTTGTACAATATCATACAAATAAACATGGCGCGGTTTCGTCGGGTTAGATTAGCTACTTCGCTATGTTTCTATTGTTTATCGCAAATGGTATGTGCGCTTTTCAAAAAATTTCGTTACAAAAACTAATCCTTGCCTCAGTTTTATGTAAATTTTTCAACGACTAGAGAATTTTCTAGCACTCTTCGCTTCTGCCTTCTTCTCTTTCACTATTCCCTATTCTGGTGTTGGTAACATTGAAGAACAATCTTTTCCGGAGATAACAAATCTACCATTTTATAGATTTTAGAAACAAAAAGAACGTAGCCGTTTCTATGAAAAATTTGTTCACGTAGAAAATCAACATCTACTGTTCATCAAGTTTCTGTCTGAAATTAAAAAGGCTGCAAGCACCAAAATTAAAGTTTCGAGGAAAACGTGTAAGATCGTCTTGTAATCAACACAAAACTTTTAACCCCTCGCCAGGGAACTTTTGACGTTGGAACTTCCTTCCTTCCTTTTCTTTTTCGCGTACAAACAAATCTTTGAAAAGAATGCCACTAACGCCTTTTGTAATTCCAGTCTTCGACTTGGAACAATTTCAAAAGCAATCACAGACCTTTATTTCGTGCACTTCGAAAGTATCGAAAGATCGGGGAATGAACAACAATCGGACAGTTTTTCTTTTGGTGGATTATAAAAATTGAAGTATTCTCATTAGTAGACCCGTCTTGTTTATACAAAGAATACTTCTTTGGTGCTCGAAATACAAGAAAAACAGTAACATATTTTGGTGTTCGATCTGAGACGATTCCAAAAGGAGGAACAGAAATGCGAGCATCGCTGTACATCAGACTGTATTGTATTAGATGATTGCGTAAGTGCGTGCCCGATTTGAAAATGAAATAAAGAATACAACTTGGTTAAACAATTATACATACAGTCACCGTTCTTTTCTACTAGTAGAAAATTTAACCATTTTTTAATGTTAGTTTAAACCAACCTTTAATCGAATCTCAAAAATTTAAACATTCAATTTTGTTTTTAAATCGGCCACGAACTTATGCAATCATCTGATACATTATATTCCATCTTCGTGGAACGAATCGGCTGAGAAAACATTACGCTTCACGGTTCGATCACGGCGAATTGCGCAGGATTAATTCCTTCGAGAGCACACTGTTTCGAACAGTAATAGACATTTTCGAGATTCGTGCAAATAAGACACACCGTCTTTTAGCCCGTAACGTAAAATAACGTAGAGAGGTTAAAGCAGCAACGTTTTCAGATCGTATGTACTATATGTTCCCGTGAAATCGTTCACGCTGATTGTCGCATGGTTGTATAGTAAACAGTTATTGTTCCTACCGTCGTAGCATACGCCGACGATTCTTTTCGGCTTGTACGTCACACCGAACAAAGTCTTTCTTGTAACGAACGCAGAAGGTACAACACCGCGTTCCCGTAGATTATTCACATCGAGCAACGATTAACAACATTCCATCGAGCGCTCGTGATCTATAAACATACTGCGGAGGCTTATGCGAATTTTCACATACTCGGAGAAATGATCAAAATTTGTTCTCACTCGTCAGCTTGATAAAATAGTGTTTTATATAAGAAATAGTAAATACCCCTATTTATTTTAACAATCTTATATCTGATACAGTTAACAAATCTGGTATTATATTAAACTAAGAATGTGTTTTCTTAGTATTCTAAATTATGTTTATTTTTCTAAAAATGTTGTTTTAAATTTTTTAAAAATATTTTTCCCTTGAATAAAACACAAAAACTGACCTTTTTTCAATTTTTTCATCCCAATTAAAAAAATCATGCAGTGAAGGGCTAAAGTATGCTTACGACTTTGAAAAGAAAATATTTTATTCGATGCAACATGTTTTTCAAATGGTATATGAAAATATTTATTGCGCTAAGTATTATCCACCTCTGAATAGATGGAAACTATAATAAATTCGACTAAATTTCGAGATCCAGCATTTCCTGAAGATTTTTGTATTCTATAATACAAGCAAAGCCCCGCAGATTATTAATGGAACACGAATTAAAAACCGATAGATCAGAGCAATCTACGATCGCTTGTTTTACCTTCGCTTTATGATTTATTTTACATTTCCGCTTAAATACCTATATACACACGTATTATATTCATTTGTAAAACGTGCTGAACGCTTGAACGCTTCATAATCCTTATTGTTACGTACTTCCTCAAGGCCAAGTGGATATTATTATAATTTATTTGTTTAGCGTATTGTACATGTATTATTTCAATAAATCGTTATTTAATGGTTCTGGTAAATTCCTTTTTTTTTAGTTAACTTCCGTATACATTATTTCATTGCTGAAACGAACGAAACGAGACGATACAAAGAAATTGACAAATCTACATGTTTATTTATGTGGTACATTGTCGTAATTGTGCTTTCTGTGTTATTTGGAGCAGGAGCAGCTTGCGGGACAGCAGACTTTATGGGTGAGTCTTAACAATACGTACCCTCTGTATTACTGTGGTGGCTTTGTTACGATACTTATATCAACTTACAAGACTTATTATCTTTACTGCATGATAATCGATTATTTGCCAAAGACACCACTAGTCGCCTTTAAACGAAGGATTATTTTTTAGCCCGTTTCTTCGCGTCTCTCTGATATCGCCGTGATCGCAATATCGTTCGTCTATTTTTCTTTCTTTTCGTCTTTTTTTTTTAATTCGGGTTATTCAATAATAATCGAATTAGAAGAGACGCGGATCAATTCGAGTATAATTAAAAAATAATCCTGTACCTGCCTATTTAACTGACTACCATACAACTTCTCGGTCTGACGCGCCTGGCATGTTGAAACATCTTTACTTACCTGTCAGTTGCTCATTTGCGAGTCGCCGTTTCCATGTGCTATCAGTCAGGCTAACCTAATCGTACGGAGAGAAAGAGAGTGAGAGAAAGAAATTGAGAGAAAGCAAGTGAAAGAAAGAGAGAGAGAGAGAGAGAAGGGGGTGGTGAAAGGAGAACGAAGTTTCGTTCTTCATAGTTTGCATGAAATGACTCGTTACGAGAAATTGTAATATTTCCTTTTGGTTTTCTTGGTTCGTTTGCGGCGATACATTTCACAGTTTCTATAATAGTTTCCTCAGGGCTATTATGTTGATCGATACCAATGCTTTCTACCGATCTCGTGTTGAAACGCCAGTACAGTTCATCCATCAGGGCCGGATTAGCCGTATACCAGAAGTAGCAAATGCTACGGGACCCGCGTTCCTCGGGGCTCCTTTTACATGTAAAAGTTTTGTTTCATTTTATTATCATAGAAAACCTAGGGCCTCCTGGTAACGTTTGCTACAGGGCCCGCGCTGGCTTAATTCGGCTCTGACACCCATGACCCGTTGCTAAGGTTCGCTACATAACAGCCCCGACTTTGGTTAAACTTTCACTCGGGAGACCACAAATATTTTCAACTTCTCTGAATGTAATATTATACAATTTGACGTAAAAGATGATGAAACTTTCATCGCCAATTAAACCACTAAATACAGTTGAAATCGTATCGTGTTTAGTGTCATTCTAATCAGAAAATGCCACAAATCAGTTGGCGAAAGTCCCATAAAAAATAATGAAAAATAAGGAAGTTTTGTAACTGGATTAGTACTAATTCACACCGATATATCCGAGCCGAGATAAGGTACATCTTTACACTGCGGCATTACCTCTCAGTAGAATGGGTAGGCAGGGAAGAATTTTCCTAGAGACACTGTAATTCACAAAATTCGCTTCTGCGACTAAGTTCCTTAATGAATTTTGTGGAATAATTCGCTGACAGGAGCGATGTTGGCTCTTCGAAGTGTCGATCACTCTCCTGGCTCAACAATGGGACACTGTGACGGATCCATGAAAAGGATAATAGGACCGTACCGCTGAGGGGGCGGGCCCCTTCGAAATTTGATTCTTACGAAAACAGTGTCCCTTGAAAATGTAACACAGGAGTCACAACAGAAGAGTGAACTCCGCACATTGAAACTTGGTTTCCGCGCAAAAGAATTCAAAGTTTCGTAATTTTTTTTCGTCGGATTGTATAATATTGCATTCAGAAAAGTTGAAAATCGTTGGTCCCCTGAATGGAAAGTTCAGCCCCGACTTTTCTACTTATATACGACCTCTGTCCTGAACCCTGGAGCCTTGTATTTGACAGCATGCTCCTTTCTTTTTTAGTCTAACAGTTTTAACCCCCGATCAGTGTTCGACGAGAAACTATCTCTCTCGAGTCTTGGATTTATTTTCATGTCGATATACATAGTTGGCACGAGTTTATGGCGCTGTACTATGCGACTGCATGTTAGTGCTTACAATTTACTGTTTGGCGTACGAAACCTGTTTCTCAGTTGTATACAAAGTGGATAGATACTTTGTTCGATAGGCAAACGCAGCAAAAGCCGTTTCGCATAATCTTCGATCATGTTTACGCATCAAGCTAGAAATGAAAAACAGAGATTTCTTGAATAGAAGAGGAAAAATAAAATTTTTCGAAAGGAAAAGAAAGCATCAACGGGACACGTTGGAACACTTTGTCCACGATTCTCGGTTGAGATCAGTGCAGCTCTTGATAAACTCGCAAGCTACGCAATTTCGTTAACAATTTTCGTTCTCGTTTTTCCTGATTTCCGTTTTCCGTTCCCTTTCGTTTTGTATTATCAATTCTGCTGAAACAAGGTTTTGCCGAAACATTCGATCGATCGTTACCAGCTTTTACATGAATGAATTCTCTGATCGATAGTTACTGATCTATTCGTTACTTATGATTTAGTGGAATTTTTCATTCGATTTGTTCGTTTGCGACGATCGTTGCGACGCTAGTTGATCAACGACATAGAATTACTATTAGGAAGCTGTTTTATAATATTCTCGTTACGGTACAGAGTGAGAGCTAATCATTCACCATTTATAACTATATATGTGTTCTAATCGAGTGTTCACGTGTTCGTCGAACACGTTCCTGTGATCATTAATATTTTACATCTGTTTGTATGTATTTTTCAATCGCTTCAGGCGGGTTGCGGTATCATTTATCAATTACAATATGGTTCACACTGTTTTATTCACGATCGCTCATCGACTCCAACTCTACTTTTGGCTGGCCTGTAAAACGTGATAAGATGAAAATTTCAACGATTGTTGCTAACAATATTTGTATACTTTCAGCGCACTGGTTGGATCAATTATTATTTCAAATACTATTTACAAATTAGCACAATAATTATTTTCTCTACTTTTCACTAAGCAAGTAGGTAACAGTTTTTTCCTTTTCTTTAATTTAACGCACAACAAAACATAATTAAGTTTAATAATTTACAGACGCAACTCTTCTATTTTTCTTGAAAATGATCTAAAGTAAGATTGAAAAACGTCGAAAAAATTATTGTGATAATTTGCAAATAGTGTTTAAAATAATAATTGATTGAATCAGTGCGCTGAAAACATAGAAATATTATTAAAAATATAGTATCTTTTGTTCTGGAGGAAATGTCATCTTAATAAGTTCATGGACGATTTTGTTTGCGACTTCTACTTAAATGTCATTGTTTCGACTTGTTTTGATAAGACGTAACAGATATAGTACACACACAAAAACTTTTATTGCAACGATAGATATTGCAATTATATTCTTTATATTTGCGCTATTATGCTAGAATTGTGCTATTACAGTCGCTTCAAAAAGTATTGTTGCAATTTCGATTTTCGACAAATTCTCGATATTTCAAATGTTTTGCTTTCGTTAAAAACAGTCACACAGCAATACATTTGAGCTTACTTTAAAGCTTGAAGCCTCTACTTTCGCAGACCATCGTTCGTTTTCTTCTAAGATGTTTCTGCATGATAGAAAGTGCGAAATTGAAAGCAACTGTTTGTTGAAAATACCGTTCATTGAAACACCTCTATAAACATTGAACAATCTTTTTGATGCGTGACTTTATCGTGGATTTGAAGATTGCAGCTTCCCGTTTACAACGACGTCCTGAAACTTTATGTTCAATTTTTTTTGTGACGTATTACTGAACTTTGAATGGAAGATATGCTGGAACATTTATAAGGTAATACTTCTTGACACATCTCTTCTCCTCATGGATTTTGATGAAATTGAAATATGTATGTCAAGGTTATTATTCTAAACAATTTTTTTCTATACATATAACAGGCGGTCTCTTTTAATTTTTTAGATATTCGAAGAAAAGTAATTGTGCTCGTGCTCCCTCCCCTCATCTGGCGACTCTGGTTTTAGGGGATCGTTGTAAAGAAAAAGCTTCAAATCTATGATAGATTCTGTCACAAAAAAAGTGTTTTAATGTTATTAAAGACGTTTCCAAAATTATATAAACAATTGAGAATGTGTTAGAAAATTGGAGGCTTCAAGGTTTGAAACGAGCACAGATTATTGCTTTACGATCTTTGTTTATGAAATTACAACAGGTTAAATATTCACAATTTTTCCAATACCTTTTGAAGCCAGTTTGTGTCTAGAATTACCTTAAGAATGTCTAATAAACGAGTTTTATTGTTGGTTAGGTTTAGATAAAGTCGAACTGTTTTTATCATGTCACGAATTACATGCCACCAGGTCATAAATATATGCTACATAAACCTTTTTAAGGAAAAGAAAACCGCTAGCTACGTACAAATATACGATGTTTCGCTTTTAGTTCACTTTCTGAATTTGTTTACTAGATCATTGTCGTCTCCGAGTACAAGAAAACGAGGAAATGCAGTAAGCTATTTAACGGATAATAAGATGTACATTTTTTTCAAATGTTTACGTGAAATTCAAATTTTAATCAATTTATTCGTTATTACTAGATTGCGGAGCTTTCTGCGTTGATTGTGGGAAGTAAGAGCTAAATCAAAATTCATTTCATCCATTAACAGTTTTTCTTTTTTTACATTGAAAACAACATAATGATGTACTTCGATTATTCTTGTCTTTTTGTTGTTTTGTAGAACTTTTGCATTCCAAATTCACCCTTTCTCAAATAAAATTCACCCTTTTTCCAAATTCAAATCGAATTTCACCCTATCGCAAATCAATTTCAACCTTTTTCAAATAAAGTATTTCTCAGTAAGTTGTTTTGAAAGAAATCAAATGTAAATAAATTGTTAAGAAATTCAAATTTATAAAATACTTATTTCATATCAAATACTTATTTAATAGTAATTAATAATTAGCAATTACCAATTCATTAACTTTTTAGTGTATGAAAACTGAATGTAAACATGTGCCCATAGTTATGAAAGACACATCACATTATTTTAAACTAAATTACTCGACAATAATTCGATGATCATTTTAAAATATTGTCAAAAATGAACCGTTAGATAGAGCTTCTTATTTCAACATTAAAATTTCGACATTTAAATATTTCGAAACAAGAAATATATGACAAACCAGTTTCACACTTATGTAAACAAAAAATGAAAATATATATGTATTTATGGAAGCGTATTGAGTATCGAGTATCTAAATAAATGTGCAATTTAATCTAAATAAATAAGTAATCAATTTGAAGTATTCTTAACGGGTGGAACTGATTTGTAAACGGGAAAAATGCATTTGCAAAATGGTGAAATCGATTTGCAAAAAGGTGAAACTGATCTGCGTAAGATTGAATTTGACTTGCAAAATACCAGTGTGTTTCCTACACAAAGGTGTTACATAAACGTAAGAATATTTACAAATAACTCACTGCATATGCGATCCTTGTCTCTCGTCGTAGTTTTCCCATAATTATCAGTTCGATCTATTAGCGAGGTATCGTTGTATTGAAAAGAACAATAGGAATTCAGCCTCGATTAATATTTACACACGATTGATTTTTAAGATCGAATTTGAAAATACTCAGAACATACATTGGTCGAATACATAAACGACCTTTCTTTCTTAATCATTTACACAAGAACAATAGACCACCCTTTCACATCGCAAGCAATGCGTTGTCGTTAGACGACAGCCTAACGAATTTATACTAATTCATAGCATTGTAATAATTCCGAACGAGTGTCCTTCCGAATTTGAACAGAATACGTAGTTGAGAATTTTGAACAGATCTTTTTGTTATTCTCGGCGTAGGATGTTTATGTAAACGTTATCCTTAGAAGTAAAAAGCTTATACTTTGTTCGTACGAATTACGCAAATCTAGGATTTTTCTCTCTTGAATCAAACAAAAAAAAAAAATAAAAAAATATCGATCTTGAAAACGATTCGAGACTCGATGGGCATGTAACATTATTATATTGCAGGGAAGAGGAGCTCGCCACTAACTCTAGCAAGGAGACCGTCCTATCTGACGCCACCACTGCCAACCATACCCACGCTACTGACAAACCATAAAAAAAACAAACTATACAATAACTTGTGAACGATTTTAATATCAGTCCTAGTGTCGAATATCATTCGCTGAGAAAGAAACGAGAGAGATAAAGAGAGAAAATAATAATGAAACTGTAACTCTAGAGTTCTCGTATCCACAGTCAATCTAATCGAAATATGTAATTGTTATCGGCAACGATATAGCATTACACTAGTAGCGGAGAAACCGTTAATATGGATTATTGTAATCACTGATTACGCGTTTACGACTTTCTAGAACACTCGTTAACTAGTGTTATTATATTAACCGACGAATATTTCGGCATCACCGATAAACTTCCATATAATAATATACATAACGTATATCTGATCATGGATCTAATATATATGACACGAGGTATATATTAGATCTTGTACAATAAATCTGTTTGTTTATTTAATTATCAGTTTCAGTTCACTTCCACTTGTTCGAACGACCTCGACGCGGAAATGTGTTCCTTCTTTCTTTTCTAATGTTTTGTTGTTTCTTATAGAAAACCACAGGCCCAATTTCGATTCATCTGACCACAGGAAATTAATTCCAATCAGAAATTCTATCGCGAGACTTTGCTTTTTTTACTCCGTTTTCATTTCCGAAGATGAAGTCCGTCCGACGGACTCTCTGATTCGACGGCCTATCAGGCGAATAATGGGGACAGGGAACATTCGAAGTTCGATATTACCATGCTTATTTAGTATGTTGGACAATAAGCACATGTCTGAAGTCTACTACACAGGCCAGTGAACCACTGTAATCCTACGCAATGCTAGAAACTGTGAAATGAATAAATCATTTCTCGAAAATGATTCACGTACAGGTTCAAGTGGGATCGAGCAACGTTCGAATATAAAAACAAAGAAAAGATCCAACGAAACAAAGACTGCGATTAAGCGATAAACAAAAAGATTACCGAAAAATAAAAACAAAAATAAAAACTGAATAAATGGGCAAAATTAAAGATCGACTAATGGTTGCTTTACAGAAAAATAAAATGGGCGTGTTATAATGTATCGTTAAACAAAGAGAACTTACCGTAATTTACCATTGTAACGGATTACAACATCACAAACCTTCTGAATTTTCAAATTCAAATCCAGGTCAATTAGGATAAGATAAAAAAAAAGCCGGATATATAAAGTCACGTTGACGAGTCGTTGATATGCCGCGCGATACTCTTTTCTCATGGTTCGACGACGTCGGTGCATGTTGAATCGATGCCCTCGACGAAGATCTGGAATGTAATAAGAGAAGGAGAGATTCAATAGACATGTGTGAAGAAGCGGAAACTTGGACAAGTCGCGTGATGTTTTGCAGGAGCATGCTAAACTGTGTGAATGCATTAGAGGGACACATACCGCCAGCAGAGAGTGCAGCCCTGATGGTGGCCGAGGAGAAGCCACATCCTGATTCATGTAAGGCTTAAAAACCTCACCAAAATCGCCCACAGTCATCTACTACCATTATCATGTCCGTCTCTATGTCGCAAACAATTCTTTCACCTCGCATTCAAACATATACAACATCGTTTTAGTACCTTCGTCACGAGTACTATTCAAAACATCTCTTGAACATTATCTTCTAAAGGGTTGCCCCATCTTCTCACCTACCAATAATATCGACGTATCGAACGTTTTAAAGAAAATCAAAGATTGAGTCAATAACATTTCATAGAAACTCTATTGAAATATGAATAGGGGGATAGAACGTTTTAACGATACAAGGGCGCGGTATGCGCCTTCTCATTTCTCGCTAATGCAAGGCTGGGGTTTTTCAGTAGTCAAAAGCTCTAGATAACAGATCAATCTAGGCTGTGATCGCCCTCAAAACTCCTGTTTTTACGTTCACGAGGCGTAATTTGCATTATTCAGCAGCATGTAGCTGTCGCAACTTTATGAAAATAGCTATACGTGCAGCCTTAATGCTTCCGCCCAGTCAGCCAGGTCGTTTTTTGCAGAAATTGAGCATAGCCTGGTGGCAGATGGCGGGCATTATGCTGTCAGAACGATGCTTGAAGCTTCTCGGGTGGAACCGAGCTGCCTTCGTTTAAAAGGGCAGCTTCTGCATTTTGTTTACTGGGCAAATATTGGGAGTTACGCTGCCGAATAATGAAAATTAAAACACGTAAACGGAAAAATAGGAGTTTTGAGTCTGCGATCACCCTCAAAAGTACTATCTTTACATTTGCGAGGTGTAATTTGCATTAGCACCAGGTCTTGTGAAAAAAGTCTTGTGGTTATTCAAAGTAAAAAATAGCCTTATGCTTCCAAATAATGCAAATTACATCTCGTAAACGTAAAAATACTACCTAGAATGATCTTTTATTTATCGCTTTTGACTACTGAGAAACCCCATGTCTTGGCATTATCGAAAAATTAGAAGACGCATCCCGCACCATTACAATCGTGGAAACGCCAATCGACCCCCATAGACGTAACACTGTCTTTCTCAGTCAGACGGACCTCTTCGCGGTGTCTATACATCATCTTCGTATTCTTTATAATCCTCTTGCATTTTGAAATACAAGGTTGGCTGGAAAGTCTTTTTGTACGTCTCAACACTAAACTTACCATCAACGCATAGTGGGCTAGATCACAAGCTGGACAATTCATTATTAGAGTGTGGATTTTATGCACTTGTGAAACAAATGTGTGTAGGCACAATTTAAAATAGTAGAGTGATTTTTAAGGGAGTTATCATTGTTAATAAAAGAAATATCTATTGAAAATAATATAATACATGCGACACAAACGATGATCAATCAACGACAGATGAATTTTTAAACAAATGAACCTTAAGGCACACTGATTTCTGTATTTCACAAAACTAAATTCACTTCATATATTTTTGTCCCACGCATTCACCCCCTTTCTTTTTTATTGAATACATACTTACATCTCATTTAAAATAAAAACAGTAATTCTCACACATAATTTACTCCACAATGATAATTGATTTTCATACATCACATGTTATCATGTAATGTTGATATACTATACTCCACATGTTAGGATTATTAATGAAGAAAAAAAAGTACTTAGCTCCTGCAATTGATGCTTACACATTTTATTTCACATGAAGATCTATTCATTACGAACGAAACGATGTTAGGAGATTTCAGATCATAATTCTAGAATTCCGTATTTGCAAAAATGAGAAACTGGAGAAATTGAAACTTTGCTGGTCGATTTCTTATGTGATTTTAAGCACCTAATGTGTGTCTTATGGACAAACTAGATTAAAATAGAAATTTATTTCCTTTCTATGTTTGATAGGTTGAAAAGAAACGGCCCACTGTGCAATGATCAAATGACTGGTTGTAAATTTGTAATTAATTCGATAAATTTCTTTATTTAAGTATATAACATGATAAAAGCTGCACAAAATATAAATTAGTTCGTCCTTTTTATTTTTGTAAGATAACATGTACCAGAGACTTCTAGTGATCGGTAGATTTAGTGTTAATGTTTACAAGTTCTATTGGGTAGGCAAGAAAGTAATTTCGGTATTTTATGGTGAAATAAAACCGAATTTCTCTAATCAAACAATGAACTTTAATCAATATTTTCTTATTTATTCATTTTTGCAAAAGATCATCGAACAAAAGGAAAGATATCTTATTCGCTAAAGTTCTTTGCTTGAATAAACAGAATTGGGTTTTATTTCACATTACAATGCTGAAATTACTTTCTTGCCAACTAAATACTTCACTAAATCGAAATGAATGAAGTATTTGTGTCGCCCATTTTATTCGAAAACGTTCTAGCATCTTGCAATGTGTCTTTATTTGGTTTTAATATTTATTCTGACAAAAGATACCGTCGATAAACTAAACGGAAAAACACAGACTCTATGGCCAACCTAATGTATACTCTCAACAATCTAAAAAGTGGTAATGATAGTTTAAAATATTAATCTGCAGCAAGGTAGTGAACATTTATAAACGAAAAGCTCATGATCTGAAATTTTACAAGGATTAATAAATAAAGACTTTTCAGTAGATTTCAAAAATCCCATTTATGTCTTTAGAGTATATACAGCCTTTACAAAATGAAACCTCAATCAAAGGTTCTTGATTAAAAAATAAATTCTATAATTTATTTTCAAGATGAAGATGATGCAACACTTTGTTAACGACTCGTGACCAAGAGAATTGTTTGTCAGTGGTCGCTTCTTACATCTAGCGATCATTGTGCATGTCATAATGTCATCTATGTATGTTCGTAAATTTTGTTTATTTGTAGTCTCATTGTGATACATACTTTTTACATTTATTTGCGACTATTATTTTTCTGCTTTCAGTATGATTCAAACGTGGCGAGGAATCAAACCGCTGATTCTGTGACAAAAACAAAAAAAAATAAAGACAAACAAAAATTACATTGCTGCTTCGCTACTACAAGACATACAAGTGGTCCTAGCAGAGAACAATAAATAACACTATACCTATGTTTTCGTATTGACAATAGCAAATATTTAGGAGAGTGCAATTGAACATTATATCAGAATTATCAAATGCCAAAGGAGCCACTTGACCATGATACTGTATTGGTTTATGCAAAGCGTATACTGTAATTAAGAAGTTAGACAGTTCACAATTTATATATACATGTATATATACACATACGTATATTTCTGTAAATGTGCGTTACTTCCGATTGTTCGTTTCTAGTCGTTTTTGTCTTTCGTTGTTCTATGGTAAAGATTTTCGTAGAAATCACTTCCTATCTATACATATCTGATCTGAAACGCAATGGTACTTCCTCGACTGAATTTCGATCGAGTTGTATCGTTGTTTAATATGTTCCCTTTCATTTCTCTAGGAAAAAGTCGGAATATGTAAATGATATCGTTAACGGAAAACGCATTATTCTCGAATTTGTTTTCCACTTTCAGTAACTGTTTGCATTTCATGCATCGGTCATATAGCTTTATTGTGGCTTTCCACGACTCACAATGCTTCAGCAAAACACTCACACCACACAGTCGAACAAACGTTGAACTATAGTTGAAGCATTTTTGTTTCCGTATAGAGCTTATATTTCTGACAATGTCGCAACACACACGTACGATAGCGATTGTAAATAAAACAAACCAAAAGAGACGTACTATCGCAAATAGAGATAGCGATACGATGAGGTGTTATTGTATAATTCATTTTGTTTTTTACGTAATATAAGAAACTCTCAGTATTATAAGCTCTATGATATATACATATAATGTCTCTCTTCTATCATCTGTGTGCAGTATGATAATCTGTCACCCTGTTAATTATATCTAACTAGTCGATTCTAAGTATTTTTATAAACGAAATTGGTAGACATACATAATAATTGGTTTCACTTCTATTCTAAGAATATACACAATACTATGTGCTATTAACACTGGCCTTTGTAGTAGTGTAAGTGGAGGTAGGCCATTATGGATTCTGCACTAACGCAAATATGGTCTCTAACGGATCGATTTGTAAGTGTAAAAAAGATTCAAACAAGAAAAACAACTAAGGCGTTGTATGAGTATATGTATATCAAGATTTAACAGAGATTTCAAAAACAAATCACATTATTATTATTTTTTTATATGAAAACTGTAAAACCGACTTCAATACTACCACAGTTGGAGCATGAATGATATATAATGGGCATGTGCGCATGAATGTAATCTTATTTTATTTAGATTAAAAGAATATCAAAATAGTAACGATCAATCTCTCGCATTTTTATTTGAAAGTTTTCTTACCCTTAAGCTTGATTCCTTATTATATGATATTGGACAAGAGAAGATGCAATGAGGGACAGAAATTTCCCACTGATTTATCATCAATCCATCAATTCATTTAAATTAAATGACATACACGCTTCCTGATATCAAAGCCTTCCGAATGAATAATATCGTTTCTATGGACACGACGATATAATTATGTAACAGGAACATCTCGTCTGTCCACCGAGCTCACTATTAATGTTTATAAGCACTTCACCTGCGTATGTAAATAACCATCCAGTTGAAGAATTATTATTATCGTTATTATTATTATTATTTCCAGGTGCTTATTTTGCAAATTTTTACAATTCAATGATCAGACCACAGGAAACACTAATCACGGACAATAAAATTACTTTTCACCGATTCTCTGATAATAAATTATATCTGTGTTATGTTTTCAGGAGAACCGAGGCAAATTCTATTCATTGCGTTTGCTTCTAAGAGTACAATATGAGAAGATTTTTTATTGTCGAATTCTTAAATTCAGCCATCTATGACGTTAAACAGTCAAGGCACGGTCAAATAATCAGGAGGATGATCTTAAAATAACACAGTACAATAATCTATTGACACACATGATTCACAAAGTATACATTTATATTTATTTGAAAATGAAAAGACAACGAAGGAAACGTATATTTTATTTGAATTACACATCTTGAGAAGAGAACAACTATAATGCTTTTATATTTTAATTTCAGTACAACGATATCATTTCATCTTGATTTTCACACAACCTACGATTACTACCGACTGATTAAGAAGAGTAATTAGAACGCCTGAACATATCGGTACCTCGAGGAACATATACGCTAATTGTAGCAACATCTGATACTGTCCGTAACAATTTCTTTCTACAAGAATCGTAGAGGCTTGCTGTATGTCGTCTTTTAAATTGAAACGATCTGGTAGATGAATGTGAACGTAGTGTAACAAATCCGCGAGTGAAATTGGAGGTGATACTGCAGGAATAGCTGTTTGCCTACCCTCTGATTTCCATGATTTCCATGATTTCTCAATACGTTAGAAATCCCAAAAAAAATGTCAACGTCTCTCTCCTTTGCATGTTAGTGGCGGTCCGCTTAGCATCCGAGATATTTGCGAGAAACTAATCTAGTCATTATAGCGAGTCTGTCTATAGAGCGACTCCCCAGATGTAAATTTTGCACTCCCAATTCACCCTTTTGCAAAGCAATGTCAACCTTTTACAAAGAAAGTATTTAAAAAAAAACAATCAAATCAAATGTAAATTAATTGTTAAGAAATTCAAAATTTTATCTATTGCAAATATATATAGGGAAATATATATATATATATATATATATATCCCTATATATAGGGAGACATTAATCTGTAATGTTAATATAGAGTTTTTTTTATTGATGAACGTGCAAACGAACAGAAAGACCAACACTGTTCTTTAAGGCGATGTATCGTATTCGATATATTTCGATACAATTTTATTTTATGGAGATTCTTTGGTTTATTCGAAGTAAACAAATAATAGAAATTTTATTTTTAAAAATCTTTCTTTTATCTCTTTATTATCATTCAATGTTTTGTTATATTATCGGTGCATATGAAAAGTAGAATTTCAATTGAATAATATAATCAACTGCGTACAACTAAATATCAAAAATAATAATTTGTTTATAATAAGTTGATTGTACGTTGTTCGAAATGTTGAGATTTCTAATGATAAGATGTCGAATGAAAAATTATGAAAATCGGCGGGTAGATAATTTTTCTGCAGCTTCACCGGTATTGGAATTGTACATCTGATTAATCCGGACGAACAGTTGTGTTTGCAGCTGGGTCAGAGCGATCTTCCGGCGCACCCGCTCAGCCGGAGAGACCACCGCCCCCGCTTCCCCCGCCACGCTTTCCGAACAGCGGTGTCTGACAATGGGAAACAGCTCCTCTTAATATCGGTAATCTAGTGATCACGAACGCGTCAATTCTACTGCCGCTACTGTTCACCACTGACAGCTTCACTTTGGAAAATCACCTGTACGAGATCATCACGAAGGGGGGCAAGACCTGTGCAGCCTATCTGCGCAATGGTTTTCGTCGAGCAATGAACGCGTCGTCGTCCAACAACGGCTGGACTGCCAACAGAGGATTCGTAGATCATTAACGTGTCTCGTGCCTGAATCAACCAGAGACAACCAAGCCGGGTCACCTGTTGATCGCATTTCAACGCTGACTCGAGACAACGTTGATCGAGAACGATCGATAACGAATACGCTTGATCGCGATCTTATTTTCGATACGAATATCCCGAATAATGAGAATACTTCGAACGGATAAAGTGAGAGTATCTGTAGCTCCGCGGAAAACTTGCTGGTGTAACGCTGGGAAGAAGATAGATCAGGGAAAGCCCTTGAAAGATAACGAAACGTTTTGCGAAAGTGATTGTGCCTAAACATTTACGTTCGAACGAAATGCGTAAGAGGGTTAGATCATGATCACTATGAGAATGAAATTTGAACTTCGTGCGACATCGAAGAATATAGAAGATATACATAATTGCTAGATGCGACGAATCGTATAACGAAACCCCAGAGAGAAAATATGGAAAGGTGTACCATCTATATACTTCACTTTTATATCGTTCATTTCATAGGATTTATTGCGGTTACACGAGATTTTGTATCACTGTCGTCTTTGTAACTGATCGCACTGTACTAAACGATTATCTAATTCGTTCTATGAGAAATCGAATTCGGAACAAATCTCTCGAACCTTCAAAGTTGAGAAATCTGGTATCGACGAAATTTTACTCGGACTAGCTTTTCGACACTCGAATCACTAGTGACGTTAATCGCGCTATTTAACGTCGTTTTTAATATGGTGCCTCTTAATAGCAACGTTTAAAAAAAAAAAATAATCAAATTATTCTACGCGGTAGAATAAACGAGCGACAGCCTGTTACTGTGAAATTCAAATGGCGCGCATGCGCGAACTAATTGACCGTCGCTAGTCTCGAAACGACAGATTCCATTTTCCAAATTTTGTACGTGCGTTCGATGACGTTAAAATTCTAATGAATATTTGGATAAATGAAACGACTAACTACACGTTGATTTTTCGTTTGATCAATTTTAAAGGTTAGTTCGATCAGAGATGAGATATAGGAATAGACTTGACACATTATGGGACTTGGTGTCCTTAGGAATCTGTAGTACAGTAAAGTCGAGATATTTGTCCCTGAGGATCTCCACGAAAATTGTCCCTTGCCTACCCACTCCACTGAGGGATAACGTCGCAATGTAAAGATCAGAATCAGTACTAATCCAGTTACAAAATCTCTTCATTTTTCATTATCTTTTTATGGGACTTTCGCCAACTTATTTGCGGAATTTTTCTGATTAAAATGACACTAAACACGATATAATTTAAACTGTATTTAGTGGTTTAATTGATGATGAAACTTTTGGATGCAAAGAAGAATAGTGTATGGGAAAGAAAGACCCGCGTGTTCTCACAATATAATGCAAGCAACGCAAATATTGTTTATTTTGCATAAAGAGATCCGTAGTCTACTTATTAAACAAATAATATTACATATATATATATATATATATATATATATATATATATATACAGTAAAACCTTAAATACTGTCCAACAGACACAGTCTGAACAGACAGTGTTTTCCAACCTCTTTGCTAGAATCAGATGGTGGTTTTCTCGATCTTTTCCCCCAATTTGGATGCTCATATTACTAGATATAAACACAATCTAGTTTAATCGCGCTGCACTGAACCTTCCTCTTTAGAATGAGCTCTCACACAGAGCTCAAAACATGCTCGTATAAGGTCAAACAATTGAACCTCGCACACACAAACACTTAAATCTAGTAATATTCAAGTTATTTCAAGGGGTTATCTTACCCTCTTTAAGGTTTTACTGTACAATATTTATAATAGACAATATTTAGATTCGAAATCGCGGATACCCAGACTTTACCAATTTTCGAGATTCCGATTCTATCCTGAACAAATTTCTCGACCAACCCGACCCGAACCCGCAATGTTTGAGTACACGCACACCTCTAATGATTCGAAATCGTGTTTTATCGGTAACATTGGGTGTTGACACTAAACGGCAATGGGGGGTCAGTGTCGCCAGATCAAGAAAATCGAAGAGAATACAATTTACCCCCTCTCTGATGATCAGAGTAATATGTGACACGTTGCGCGACTAGTCTACGATCTTACTGGGGGACGTTGGAGTGTGCTTGTGGTGGTGGAATGGGATAATTGAAGGAAAAAAGGAGGAGAGGTAAAACCGACCAGTTTTGATTGTTTCTGGCGACAGTGAATGGAGTCTCTTTGGGACGCTAACGGCCCAAAACCAACAAACTCGAAAATACATTAAGTGTCAGGTTTATTCCTGTATCTCGTCTGTGGTTCAACTGTTATACACCACCCGTTCGATTGAACAACCAGATTCGACAGCACCTAGCACATTCGGAGGCATGCCTTTTCTTACTACATTTTGTCGTTGATATTTTCCACGGAAATGCACGTAATTTGATGTTACGCAAAGCTCTTCGGGAGAAACTTCCCTTATATATGTATGTATATAATATGTATATACTGTATACTTCTATCGTACTTACCACGTCGTTGCATAAGCAATTGTATGATAATCCTATACTATTCGACATAGTATATCCGATTCCCTATTAAGATAGCGTTACACGAACATTGATCGTGTCGTTGATGCGATATCTATCTATTTCGACACTGAATCCATTTCTACCGACCTGGCCACTCGAACTTAGGCGGTCATCGACCGGAAACACCCCGTACAGTGTTTGAGGCGAATCTTCTAACTGGAGAACAAACTAACTTTCGAACATGTACGTTCTCCGAAATATATACATATATATATATATTTATTACTGACACTACCAGACAAATTCTATGATACAGAACATGAAACTATGATTTTCAATTAGACAAGAATTAGAGCGTTATTTATAAATCCATTCTCTGTTGCGTTTTCGCTTGCATGTATTATTAATTGGAAGGAAAGAAACTACCATAATGTATGTATATATGTGTGTATATATGTATACATACATACGTACACTTACGCGTTTCAATTGTTAAGAAGCGGACACTGCAAATTCTTAGGCGCGACTCGAAGAGATTTTTGATTTCCTCGGCAGATAACGTGACATCGCTTAACGAGAACGTCTGCGAACGCGCTGACAGTCGGAAACACTTTCATGTTAGCTCGTATATCGAATAAAATTAAACACTTTGAAATCGGTTCGTTAAGTGAAGTATGGCAGCGTTAATCACCATACTAAATATATAGAATAGAAGGGGAAAAAGTAAATGAATAAGCGGCGTATGCACCAAAATCACATATGTGCTAATCCAATGAAAACGAAAGAAAGGAACACGTTAATTCTAAGCTGTCCAAATCATACAGAAATCAGTGAGAAAGGCAATAAACGCTATGGAACTGAAACTTATGCTAACGTAGATTTCCTTGCATTATAGGTACTATCAGAATTCTAGTCTATCGATCACTGATACTTAGACTAGGTATATGAATACATACACACATAGCTACTAGTCTATAGTAGCACGATATAAACAGACTAATGATAAAGAAAATCGCAAATTCGCTAATATCATACCACGTATGTTGAACGGGGACAAACATACGCGCCTCTCTCACTCGTAATGGCTGTACAATAAACGCGGACCGAGTACTGGTAGCATATCCATTTTTTAAATCGATTCAAGTCTTGACATAACAGACACTCACACCTACATGTGCACACGTAAACACACGATCGTAATTGCAATCGCTCCGACTCGTATACTAACTAAAATATATGAATTCGATTGATGAAATCATTGAAATCAATGAGAGACCTAGTACCACGCTAGGTCGAAAATGTTTTAAAATAATACATATATATATATATATATATATATATTTATATATATATATATATTTATATATGTATTATATATACCTTTTACTTTTCATATTTCCACGTTAGTTTCAGTTGCGACGTAACGAGTCAATAGAAATCGCTCGAGAACGAACACACGAATCTGTGATTCGTCGCGTCTTCGAGTTTAAACGTGATTATTCTTTTCTGACTATAATCCTGTTGAGAAAAGGCATGCTGTGATACACCTTCAATGAAAATCTCCAAGCAAATGACAACACGATCTACACCTAGACAAAAATAAGCTATAAACGATTTTTCTACCTTCGCCAGGATTACGATTACAAATTAGCGTTGTTAGATAAATATTCTACTGAAATTCAGTTATGTCGAGTATGCATACAAAATCAGCGAAACAACAGGAAATGTTTCTTCTTGTTTCATAAAGTTCTAAAGCAACAACATAACGTAAGGATATTCGAAGTGCTTTCAAGAAACACTTTATTATATACCAAGGAAAACGATAAGAACAGATTTAATTTCACTATAATTCATTCACACACGTAACAATATATTTAGTGAACTCGTTTCTAAAACTGTAACATTATGCATATATTAAATATATACATATATGCAATGGTAACTCTTATGAGAGTACCTATTCCGTACACTCACCACAACTTTGATAAAGGACATCAATAATGATTGCATACATAGTTGGAGTCAATGATACGATATGAAAATTCACCGAATATTGCAACGTTTATAGAGCCTTAAAGTAAAACAATGAAAACGAAAAGAGAAATAAATGAACAAGAATTCGGAACAGTCCAGCAAAGTGATTACAATAAAATTTGTAAAATAAGTTCACTGCCACTCAAACGACTTGCGCTCTTTTGAGGAGCGTCGATATTCCAAATGTGAATGTGTACAGTTATGTGAAAAGTACTTATATCGTAATTATATTTACACATAATATTATTTAGAGTTACGTGAAACTAAATAGCATGTAATAATATTTAAGAATGGTATACAGATGTAGGGTACAGATTAAAGAAGAAAAAAAAAGAAAGAAAATCATTGATTGCAGGACTATTATATTCCAAAACAAGAAAAGTTTATGCCTGCTCATTTGTATATTATACGTAAATCTTAGCAAGAAAATAAGTGTTTCTCTGGTAAAAGATGCTAACTTCTAATTATCCTCCCCATATTTTTTTGGTGATACTTTAATCATAAAATATATCACACTCGATTATTTCGAACTTAACTGCACTCTGCTATTATAATAATTTGAAAATATTTCGTGAAGTAAGTTCAAGCGACCTTTGACTGATAAATATCTTTACGATGATTTCGAGTCTTTCTATTCAAGAAGATATTTGAATCCGAATGTGTACGTAGCAATTAATAAACTACTACTTTTATTTATTTTTCAAAGAATGATATTGAATTATCTAGAGAAACATTTGACTAATTTCTGATACGTACAATATAATTTCGAGTTTTGATTAATAAAGAGACATGTGAATTTGTAATATTGTAACATGGATTTTTTTGCAATTGTATATATACGTAGCAATTGTTTATAATATTTTAATTACTTATGATTAATGTATTTAAGGTGAACAGATCAATTTAAATGGAAAGATCATACATGATATCTTTTAAATCTATAAATAAAAATATTTACAAAGTAAAACGTATGCGTTTTTAATTATATTGTTATCAGCACACAAAATAGACATGTAATTTTAATTTAGTTTTTATTTATCAAAATTACATTATGCAATAAATATACAGTTAAATATACCAATTTCTGAAAAAAATTATTATGGTTTACATTCCTGATGATAGGGTTCTAAAGTTCGAAAATCTCTCCATGTCGGTGGTAAAGCACTATGTAAATGCAAACCGCAACGTTTACAAGGATCACTGAATAAATTATTTAGACTATGAAACCATGTCTAAAAGAAGAATTGGAAATTATTAGTTACTTAAAATACTAAGATCTTCGAAGTAATAATCCTGTTATATTAGTTACCATAAATGATCGAACAGCTAATTCAGGTAATGCTGGGGAATAAAAGTGTAACATTGCAGCATGAGCATTTTCTGTTACTTTTCTAAAAACTTTATGCCTTGATTCTGTCCACAAATCCATAGTTTCACCGTAACCTTTCACTACCACCCATTCAATCATTAAACCTTTAAACGCTATCACACCTTTTAAAACATGTCCTAGAGTAACATGTAATACTGCATTCGATGCAAATGGTCGAGACACAGATATTGTCATATCATTGAAAAGTCTATCAAATGTGGCTATCATTGAATCCACTTGTCTTGAAAAAAATATGGAATATGTATTATTACAAAATGTTATTAAAACACTTTATACATATTTGATATCAGTAAAGCAATTTAACTTACTGTTGAGGAACATTATGGTTACTTGTTTGAATTCTACCTCTCTTCGCTCTACTAGTATTAATGTACGATCTCTTCAATGAATTTTGACTAAGGAGTGTTTGAGCAACATGGCTATATTCATGAACCTTATCAGTCCACTTGTAACTATTAACAAGAGTACCATATAATGCTTGTCTTTCTTGCGTAGTTTCCTGACTTAAATATGCAGTACTTGCTAAATTAAACGGTCCAGGTGGTGGATTCAAACTGCTTACAGCTTGTTCAACATCTCTAAACATAAAAGATATTTACTATAATTGTAAAACAAACAATATCTTTATGTAGAAATTATATTGTATAATGATTGTTTTATTGCATTTGAATTATCAGATAATCCGCAATAACACATATTCTCAGAACTATTCAATTAAACAATGGAATCCTTACACAAAACTTATTGTGATCTTATTTGATTTTTTACAGTTTTCTATTAAACATGGACAGGTGCTTCTTTTTTTTGTACAGTAGTGTATATTCATGACTTAGCATAGGCCCATGTGTAACACCAAAGCAACTACACTATCTTAATTATATTTATTTTTTTATCAGTTTATTTAAACAATAAGTACAATATTGCTTTATTTGTATAAAAAAGGTATGCCGAGTACATACTATAGCCAGTAACAGTACACATAAAATGTGAGCACCAGTGACGGAAAGTTAATATTGTCCCATATATATTATATATATATATATATGTATATTGTATATATAAAAGATCATACCTTAAGTTAACACTGACAGTTGTTAAAAGTTCTTGCAATTCAAGTAAATACTTATTTTCTTTATTTTCTTCACCATGGTCTGCCCGTAACCCATTTCCAAGAGAGTCAAACACTTGACCAACACTAGACCGTAGTACTTTAATTGCAGTTAATGCAGTTTGCAGTTGATCCATTATTATAATGCTCGAAGTATTGTAACTTTAATCATAATAGACCATACACTGATCACACGGTACAGCTTGGTACAGCTTGTTGGAATATAATGACTATAAAATGAAGCAAAATACTTTGAAAGTACCGGAACACAACCTCAAAAATATGTAAACACACACTGTTATTGAAATTAAGTATACGTGGTAGAGATATATTAGTTAATTTGTATATTTTTGTTCATATTGGATTATAAACTTTAAAGTTTCTGTAAAAATTTAAAAAATTTCTATTCTACTAACAATATATAATTTTGTAATCACACTGTGACTGACTGTGACTTGGTGTGACTATGATTTGCTGTGACTACAGCCAGCGCCTGTACTATTCCGCGGCTCGCTAAGTGAGCGCAATGGCGGAGTGGTAACGGTGGAAGTTACAGTGACCTGAAAGACCACATCGCTACAAAGTTCCACCACCGACAGATACAGTTTGTGGTTCAGCGCTCTCTATCTAAATAGATTATTTGTTCGTGAACCATGTAAAACTGCGTCAATGACGTAGAGGTAAATGAATTTAGTAGCGCAAATGCTAACGATACCCATTCTGTAATTCTTAGAAAAAAATTAATTTTTCTTATATAATTTCATTACGCACTCTTATTGCCGTTTTATATCCCTTATTGTTCACCATTGTAATTATTGTTTTATAATCGTTATTTTATATCGTTGTTTTTTATAAACAGTTATTTATTGTTATTTATAATTCAAAGAATTTTTAAATAAATACATTTTAATAATTTGTTTCTATATTAATTATTTGAACTATTATTTCAATACTACTTTTATTAAATTAATTGTTTAAATAAATATATTTTTATTTATTTCTATATTTATTATTTGAATTATTATCCCGAAAAATTGTTTTAATTTCGCAGCATTAGCTCGATGTGATTGCCAAGTTTTAATATTTTATAGAGCAATTCGTCTCATTTCCACGAAATAAAATATTATAAATCGGCAATCACATCGATTGCCCGGGTCTCACCACGTGGAGGTTGCTGCGAGTGAGACCCACCCACCCACTTGGTATATATTATACAATGTGTTTTACAATTAAATAAAAAATATTAAAAAAAAGTATATTATACCATTATAAATATATATATTATATTATATATTATACAATCATAATATTATTTACTATAATATACGTTATACATTATATAATCTTAATATATATTTCTTATCGTCCCACCCGACGGAAAATTACAAAAATGTACAATTATAAAATAGAAAAAAAAGCCCGTATAAATAATTGTACTCTTCCTAATAAACATTTGATAGTGCTCTACTTTAGGCCACTGTACAAATGAATATTAAGAATAGGATAATTGTTAGCCTACCCGTCCGACCCACTAAATCTTCTATACCATGGTATAGAAAGTTTTTTTCACAATCCCCATGCATAACATGTGACAATCACAATCCACAAATACCATGCAACAACATGCAAAACACACAACACAAGCAACACCGGTGCAGCACATGCAACTCATGCAACACGTAAAGCACATACCAATAATACATGCAACACATAAAGCACATACCAATAATACATGCAACACATGCAACCATGCCCGGGCAACTGTTTACATACAAATTCAAATTTCTACAACTCCAAGTTAAGCTGTTTCTGCTTTCAACTAATCTGAAACTGAAACACACTAAATTTCGAATTAGTAAATGAAAAAAAAATATAATTAGAAATGAATGTCCACTCGATGTGTATTTCAAACAATCGCGCGAGTGGACCATTTTCTCGCAACACTAATCTACAAAATACGTGTTGAACGTATAGAAAAATCAAACGCGAACAGTGCATTATTATTCGCGATGTTAATGATAAATACAGTACGAAGAACTCCCGTGCACTTTAATTTTCTTGCGCAACTCTACATGGAGTGTTCATGCTGTAATTTAATTTTCTTACCACTCCACCGGGACGGGAAGAAATATCTGAAAGAAGCTGAAAATTTGGTTAACACAATGAAAAAATAAAAAAAAGATAAATATGCTGACTAGTGGTCCACTCGATATATTTCAAACAACGCGCGAGTGGGCCATTTTTGCGCAACGCTACTCTACAAACATGTACAAAGAACATCTGAAAACAACGCGAACAGTGCATTCTCTCTCGGCTCTAATTTATTTTATCAAATACTAAAAACACCCGTGCACTTTTGTTTTATTTTGCGCAACTCTAAATTGAACCGCGATTGTAGCCATTTAAAATTAAGGGAGGAACCAAACCGCGAATTATTTTTTCGCAACTCTAAATCTATAAATAAATACCTTGTTCAAACGCGAAAAGTGCATAATTTGTCGCAACACTAATTTACTATAAATTCGGTATAGAAAACTCCCGTGCACTTTAATTTATTTTCACGCCACTCTATGGGGAGACAATGGCTACGAGAATTTAGGTTGGTAAGCTGTAAGAAATAAAACACAAGCATATGAGGGTGCAGTGTGGCATTTCATTCCATCGCAACTCTAAAAGGCGGGATTTCCTAGTAGTTGCATAATGGAAAACTTTTCTATTAAACTATTCGCCACGATTCTGCGAATTCTCAATATAAACGCGTGAAAAAAACTATGCTACACGACCTCGAACATCATAATAGAATAGATTCGGACATTGCAGGAATGAGTTTTGCAGGGCGCAACAAACATTCAATTTCATCGACAAAGCTACACCACGAAACGTAAAGATACCCCGTCTTTTACCTTGCGGGCCGACGAGGCGTTCGATACGTTCTTACTGCGCGTACGTAAAGATACCCCGTCTTTTACCTTACGGGCCGACGAGGCGTTCGATACGTTCAACATACAACACGGTGTGTATGTTTATACGATCGCGATCGAACCACTACGTTGTGGAGGGTTAGTCCCAAAAAATATACATGCTGGTGAACGCAGTGGTATGTTCCATGCATTTAGCGCTCACACAAATGGCGAAAGACACACGTGATTTTGCGCTAACTGCTTTGCGGCAAAACTTGGCCTCGGAACGTACCAATACGTTTCTACTCTACGTAGTGGCCCGGTGGGCATATGCTCCACATTTTTACGGAATCAAAAACTCTAAACCTACATCCAAATATATTTGGATATCCAAAAAAAGTCTCTGAAATTTCTGTTTCTATGCACCCTGCGCAACTGACCCTACGATGTCGGTCTTCTACTCACTAATCTATTACGAGGTCGCAACTCATAATTCATAACTAATATCTGTTATTACGGCGCGTTTTCCAATATACTTCTACTTTATTCCCGCCTTGAAACAACGCGTTGTTACTTTTTCGCAACACTAAAACAATCGCGACACAAATTCTCGCAACGCTAATTCAAAACAAAGATGGTGATGTCCGCGGTGTATCATTGTATTCGCGACATGTATGTATGTATTTATTAGAAAAGATTAAAAAATAAAAAAGCCTATTCGAATTGGAATGAAGTAGAGGCAGGACGAGATAGCTAGCGACTGGGTTTCCAAGCCCATTGGATCTACCCCGGATCCAGACGCTAATGACGACCATCCACCTGCCTGGACGTCGTAACGCCAGGACAGATGCGCCCCTTCGCTCAAAACGTGATTCCACCTCGCGAGTATACACTCCACGAGGGGGCCGCTTTGAGTATAGACCGAAGCCTAGTAACGCTGCCTTTATCAGACAGAGACGGTGCCATGCGGTCATGTGCTGCGAGGTCTTTCCTACTTGAAGAGTAGGTGGAGACCTCCATCAATCTCGTCCAAAACATTCCCTACTTCAATTTTGATTTTGAAAAATACTATACTAATCCAACGCGTTGAGATTCTCACGCAACACTACTCGCAATCGCGAAAGCCTACACCACACCCGGCAGCGAGTCGTTGCAGCTGGAGCATGGGCGCCTGAAATATCGAAAGACTCGAATGCAAACGCGATTCTTTTACTGCGTAACGCTAATGCAAAGAACAGAGAATACAAAGGACTAATGTACATTTTCGTTAAAACAATTACAAAAACTATAAATACTAATAAAAATGCTATTTCTCTAAAATGTACAAATTAGAATAAAAATAAATTTTTATTTAAAATGAAATTTAATTTGAAACGCGTTCATTTCATTCGCAACACTAACTTTTATATCTCTGTTCAAGAACAACTAATACAACACGTGTAATTTTTTCGCAACTCTATTTCAATCGCGGACGTGCCCATCTCCGCTGATCGTTGGGGCGGCGTGGCCAGCCCATATATTCAACAAAATCTACTTTTCTACAATTTCTACTTTCTACAGACAAGTATAGTGACGAGGTAGTAAGGAAATGACTTCGCATCTTCGGATGCATCCGAAGATGCGAAGTCATTAATAGTTGCCCTCTTGAGCGACAGTTTGTCGGGGCCTCTTCGGCATATAGCCTCTTCTTTTTCTTCGGCGGACCGCCAAACATCTGAAACCTTACACGTGCTCGCAGAGTGAAAACGATCAACGACTTCCGAGACGAATTACAAGTCTCGAAAGAAGCCTATCGCTCCTCTGGTGCAATCGAGCCGGTATCGCCACGTTTCGAAAACCCTAATTCCGCGCGCGTTCGCGTCCGCGTCCGCGAGGAGCTAAGAAATGTTCTCGAAGAATCGAGCAAGAAGCATAAATTCGAACGTCATGCCTCGTTCGATTTAGCTTCGAGACGAAACTCGAGCCCTACCAGTGACTGGCTACCGTGCGAATCGCGGCCTACCCGAAAGAGAAAACGGTAGCCAGCCCTGGACCCTACCTGCTTAGTATTAACAAGCACACAAAGAAAGTAAGTTACCTAACCTACCTAGCCCTATATTTAAAAAATTGCAAAACACAAGCTCTCCAACACATTCACAACACGATCTCCACACACACGCCAGGGTGCAATAACCTATCACACCTAGAGAGTACGTCCCGGGACGACTCCGACACCCTAGCGTTCAAACCACAAGCACACATTCTAAAGTGTACGTACCAGTTGTTTTCCTGAAATCGCCTGACAATGGCAGTGATCATTGCGAAACACGAAATTGTCGAAATTGAAATAACAGTTTAATGTAATTCGGAATATTACTCATTATTTTTAATAAATTTAGAAAACTACAACACATTCCACGAAGATCCATGTAGCATGTCACGGATAAACAGGAATGTGTTATTCAACTGAGTTTAAAAAACCGACGCAATTCCACTGCCTATCAACACACACACACAAGTGGAATGTACGTCGTGCACGAAACACTAACCACTGTCAGTCGCCACATATAATACAAAACAATATTCTATGCCCGTTGCTCTTACCCTCCCGAGTAGCGCCTGGGCACGCGAGAGGATTCGAGCAACGAACACAGAATCTCAATAACCTGAAAATCCTAGCTAAAAGAATCGGTTAGATTTTATGCGGGCTAACGTTCTTACATTTTCGAAAAATAGCTTGGAATTTAAAATTTAATCTCGACATAAATGATCAGAAAATGTAATTTAAATTTATATTTTCGAGCAAAAAGAATGGTTTTAATGAAAATTTGTATTTATTTATATATTTATTCATTCAAAAACTTTGTGTTTATTTAAAAAAAACCCTCGGACGACCCTTTCGACAAAGCAAACTTTCTAAATAATGAAAAAACTCTACTCGTAAAAGTAATATATAAATTAATTAATCCAGTAATTATGCTTTGCCGAAAGAATCTATCCGTCGCGAATCGTCTTTTTGTACGTAGTATCAAATATTTTCCAGCGATTCAAAATGATTTAAAAATACAAACAATTAGCTTGATAATAACGAGTATAGAAATTGTGTTCCAAATTACGGAAGATTTATCTTCTCGCAATTTGGAAACTCAATTATTGATATTATGTAATTATATTTATTAAAAAAA
The DNA here is from genome assembly GCA_028455595.1 of Lasioglossum vierecki. NCBI lineage: Eukaryota > Metazoa > Arthropoda > Insecta > Hymenoptera > Halictidae > Lasioglossum > Lasioglossum vierecki. Next base: position 13,621,272 of record CM052341.1, read on the forward strand.
AAACGCGACGTACAAAAAGACCCTACCTAACTAAAAAACAACAGAATACTACCCGCGGAAAACGCCTGGCGTTTTCCACGGTCACTATACTTGTCAAAATATCAAAAAGTTCTACTCAAATGTAAGAATAAAAAACTGTTGCTTTTGCACTCACTACTTGTTGGGGGAAGAGAAAAATGCGTCACAATCCGCAACCAGCAATAATCGCACCTCGCCTCGGTAGAGCCTCATTGGTTACGATATCGCCACTGCGCAAAGCTTTACAATCCTGGAATCAAAAAAGAAGCATGATATTAAAAAATTGATTCTTACTATACTAACGGGATATAAAGAATCGATTTAAATGATTTTCGAAATAAAAATATAATATAGAAAAAGTATTCAACTTGTGTAAGCTATATTATCACTTTGAAAAGAAAATGTTCAACAACAAAGATTAATTGTGAAGATAGTTTACTGCTTACATTCTCTCCCCCTTGATGTAAGCACGACACGTTGCTCTCGATCTCAGCTGCCTCTGAACATCACGTATGTCTTTGAATATCCCCGAAGTATTTGATGTGTTAGATGAGTTCTGTAACAGAAATAACAATTTCATTTCTTTTCTATCTATCGACTTTCAAAGACTATTATAGTTGAATATTTATTAATTTGTCATTAGTTTGAAAGATTATGTTTAAGAACACAATGCAATTAAAAAGATAATGTTACTTACGCTTGCATTCACTGTTGCTCGAAAAAAAGCACGACCGCTACCGTCTCGATTATGTCTATCGAGTAATATTTTTTCCTCAAGCGCTATAATAAAAAGAAGAAATTCATTTCAATCAATCGAGTATTAGAGACTATTCCAGTTGAATATTTATTAATTATTTATTATAATTTGAAAACATAATATTTGAGAATACAGTTTAATTGGTAAGATAATGTTACTTACGCTCACGTCCACTCTTGCTCGAAGAAGTAAAACACATTGCGTCTCGACTTCGTCTGTTGTGAGATTCTTTTCCTTCAAGCTCTATAATAAAAAGAACAAATTCAATTAATATCGATCGACCAAGCGTCAAACAATAAATCCGAATTAATACGAAATAAACAATTCGAGTTCATTATAAAACCAAAAAGTTAATTTGAATAAAAATTAAATAAACTTGACTTCTATCACACATGACACGAATTCGATTATTCGTCACGACAAAAGAGCAAATATATCGCGAGAAGGCAATACGATTCACGAATAAATTTAAATCGATGAAGAATAAATATTTCGCTTCAACACGGTATTAACAAAAATAAAAACTGTAGTAAATAATCCGTATTACTATAGAATGAAGAAATACAGAAACCGTACGCACCACGTAGAGATCTTTGTTGTAACAAGGGAAGCGGTAGAGATAAGACAGAAGCTGGGAGACAACGCAAAACACGTCCGTCAATGTCGACTGTCACGTTTCGAATGAGCCGCGGTCGGATTTTTGGGACCGCGAAGGTTGGAGGGGGGCAGTCCGCAACGATCGAAAATTTCCTCCAAATTGTGACCATCTGGTGCGACGCGGAGGGGAGGGATGAGAAGGCTCGCGAAACGTACATCGCAATTCCTTCAATACAAAACATTTTTTTTTTCACCCTGTTTTTCCATACACCAGTGGGACAATTTTCGAAACGTGTTATCAAAATATCAATAAACAGGATAGCTATATAGATAGTTGGTGAGTACTATGTATATTGCTTTGAAGGGTATATATGGTAAAACGCAGGTATAAACCTGCGTTCTTGCCCCGCTGCACTAATAAAAAATTCGATATAAAGTGACCGTTCCGTAAAAGGTACCATTTTCTTGCTTCTATCCTTATTCTATTTTTTTTTAAATATTATTACCACGTTTTTATTAGCTCGGTTTCTTGTCCGTTCGGTGACAAATTTTGAAATTGTTTTTAAACTAAATTTCCGATAAGCTACAGACTTGAAATTGGAAACATAGCTTAGAACTAGATGACAATGCAATATTCAAAAAAAAAATTTTAAAAGTCTATCCGTTTTAGAGAAATAACAACCAAATATTTACCAAAAAAAAGGATCATCAACAACACAGTATTATTGAAAAACCGACGGATACTTACTCTCTCGCGAACGCCGCTGCTTGACGAAAGTACGAAGTGAACGTTGATGTCTTGACTTCGTTTGATTTTTGGATTGCATCCATAGAATCGATCTGGGTAGAATTCGATCAATTTTAACTTCTTCCTCCAAACCTGTAACAGAAATAACAAATTCGTTAATTTCAGTTGAAAACACGCCGAAAATCAATAAAAATTAACAACAAATAAATAATTCAGTTGAAATATAAAGCCAAAATTAGTTTTAACGGAAGTTTGAGAAGCTAGACTTTTACAGCACGAAACGACTTCAAATAGAATTAACCATTACGAAACATGAAAAACTTCGAATTAATACGAAATACATCGTTCAAGTTAAATATTTATTAATTGTTTACTAGTTCTTTCAAGAAGGATGATCAACAACACAGTATTATTGAACAAAACAACGGATACTTACAGTGACACGTCCGCCGCTGCTGATGAATTTATGAAATGATCGTTGGCGTCTTGACTTCGATTTTCGAATACATAGATGTAGCATCAATGTTTCAATCGATGGATGTTTTACTCGCGGAATCTATAACAGAAAGAACACACAAGCTGTCAGAAATAATAGCAAACAATCAGAATGAATAGCTACTCAAAATGAATGTGTACCTAAATTCAATAAACTTTATTCTTGTACCACGGAACGAATTTTAATAGGTTTGATTGACACGACACAAGAGCAAATTACCACGAGAATGCATCACGATTCGAAAATACATACATATCAATGAAAATTAAATAAGATCACACTCTACCTCGGGAAAGCAGAAATTGTTGCCACTTTCTTCTATAATTCTGTACTTTTTAGCGAGAATGTGCGAAAAATATATGCGTGACTATGCTAAGCGGTCAGTGGCGGCAAATGGCGGTTCAAACTGCGTGTTTGAAAGTTTGCAACAACCGTCCTCTCGTGGCGCCACCTAGCGACGCCACTCAGTAAGCGGCGCGCAACGGTTATTTCATTCAAACATGGCAGGTATTCTTGTTCGGCAAAAAGATTTGAAGTTGACCAAACACTGATCTTCTAGTTCCAAACGTTGGATTTTTGGCATAAGAAAGAGACCTAAATCACCGACGAGAGTCTGTATTTTTATTTATTAATAAATAAAATTACTGAAAAATTATCACATGGTCAACCGTACCCTAAAGTCATTCCAAGGGTCCTTGCCATAACAGTCAAAAATTCGCGAGAATTTAAGAAAAATTTCTGTATCTTAGAATATTTTCTCTTAAACATTTGACGGCTCGAATTTACCGCTTGCCTTATAATATCGTGATATCGTCACCGACCAGTCGATGCTGCAGATCTAAAGTGTGATGCCCCACGACTCTCCACTAATAATATATCAGTGCTTGTAGTACTCGTAGTGTCATCTCTTGTATGCATACTATTTGACGATGGTAGGTGTTGCCAACTTTACGGATTTTAACCTCAACCAATCAGAGTACGAGCTTACCGATCGAGCTCTGATTGGTCGAGATATTCAAAATATTTTTGCTAAAGAAAGAATTATTTCAAATCACCCCACGAATCAAACCATTCAAGGATCAACAATATTTTTAGAATTGTACACAGGAGATGGAGGAAGAAATACCGAAAATCACTTTTCATAAGTACGTATAAAAGAAGTAAGGGTTTCACACAAACATGAAAGGAATTGTTTTGCATCATTTACAAATATATTTTGTATAATTTATTTCTTAGAAAACCAAGAAGTGGTATGAGTCGCCAATTATGGGTAAATAGTTTGGGTTTAGATGAATTGACTGTACCTAAAGAATGTGTGGTATGTTCAGCACAGATTCTTTTAGGAGCCAGGATTTTAATAGAACCTCCTTAAAATGTACGAGGTTAAAACCACCTAATCAACCAAGTCTGCTCCGAGCAGCAATCGAGCTCAGACTCCTGACGCAGCAGCCTGGGCAGAACCAAGCATTTGGCTAACTGGGCACATGCTATACCTTACGTATGTAATATTTTATCATGAGTTTTATGTTATGTCTTATATGTTATAAGATGTTTTAAAATTGGTCATTTTAAATTAAAGGTACAAGTTTTAAAGGGCACAATGGTCAGAACCAATGACGAATATATGGAACCATCAAATCAAGAGAGTTCATTTTTGGTTCAGTTTGGATAAAAATAATTTCTTCCCAATTAATATGGTATTTTTATTTCAATTATATTACTTTATGTTGTTTCGTTTATCTGTGTTGAACCATTATGGAAAATATAAAGAGTTGTTTCTCCATCAAAAAGTACATGTGTAAGTGTTTGTTGTGTTGTGTACACATATAAAACCTGAATTTGCATTATTCTAATATATCAATATGTCTTATTTTATAAAATAAAATTTATTTATTTTATTTTATAAAATATTTATAAAATATGTCTTATTTTGTTACAGTAATTCTATGTCTCCATGGAAGATATTTCACTCAACTACTAAAAACGATTTACAGAAGCAGACAGTGAGAATGCAAAGAACATGTCAGAATGAAGTGAAATTACTTAAAGAAGAACACAGAAGATGTACCAAAAGAATTACAGGTATAGAAACAATTTCATATAATAGTGTAAGTAATATATTAGAACCAAGACATAGTATTATAATAAACTAGTTTTAATTCCTGGCACCTGAATATATTGTGTCTTTATCAATGAGATACATTACAGTGGATTCTAATTAATGGAATCTAACTAATGAATATTGCAGTCCATTGTTTGCTTTCCACACAAATTATCATGAATGTCATTTCGCTTATAATCACTCCGTTTATATATTATTTATCATTAATAATGATATGATTGTTTAGATGTATCATACTTGTTTTTGGTAATGGTAACATCTTAATTAAAATATTAATACATATAAAACATCCATGTTTTAATTTTGTTTATAATGACGTAATTTCTCTGTCCCTTTAATGTCGTTATAAACGGACTTATGTATCATATACTCTTATAAACCAGACATAGACATAGGATGTGATGTCACCCTAGTTGAAATCATTGCCATCTTATTAATTACTATAGTCATGGTACCACGTGTATTTGAATGTCGGAATAAGTAGGTACCCGTTTAATTGTAATGCGTAACCAGAGAATGTTCCAATTAAATTAGAAGGGATCACTCGAAAAGGGAAAATAATGTGAAGGAATGCCAGCTGGAAGCAGTAACAAAGCGGAAACACTTTGAATGGAACCAGGACCTCCTCCAGAGTGTCCTTTGCTCTTTCTCTTCTTCTTCCATCAAACCTCTGGTTCCAGGGTGCTTCATTGGTGGGGCATTGTGAGGTCCAATCTAATGGGTAGCCTCCTTTAACCCAACATCGCGTAGCAACTTTGTGGGGAAGATACCGTGAAGGGTTTCTAGTTTCTCTAACTCTGATGCGTAAGGCCTTGCATATCACTGCTCAATTTCTCCTAAAAAGGCCCTTTATTTCAAATAGTTAATTTATAATCTCAAGGTTCTTGAGAGTTGTAAAGCTGTCTTCCTTCGGGTCTGCATCCCTCTCTATCCTTCGATTCAGAAGTCTCGGTTCTTGACATTCTTTTCCTATGCGAATGACCTTCTAATTTAATCATAATATTCTGTTGCTATGATTTTTAAGAGGTTACAATTAAACGAGTTCAAATACGCGCGGTACCGTAACTATAAACATTAATAAGATAGGGATGATCTCGATTGAAGCAACATCACAAGGATATGTATAGGATGCAGTGTTCCAAGATAACGAAGTATTTGGTGCCCACCTTAGACCATATATACTTCTAGACCCTACTTCAGATAATATGCCTTGTTCCAAGATTATATCGTCTACCAGATGACGGTTGCGGGCACAGTGCTATAGTCTGTTGAGAAGTACCAGTACCGCGAAACTAAAGTGTTACAGGGAAAAGAGGCATCGTCACCGTATCTCATTCTGTATAAATATTCATAAAATTGAACAACTGAACAACTTTTTCCTATGCATGTATGTAGCCGCCGCTCGGCTTTAGTTTCCGAGATATTCTCAAAAAACTGTTGCTGCTACTAAAAAGGCGGTGACACATACGGGAAAAGTTGCTTAGAATTATGAATTCTACAATATATTTGAGTTTCATTAAAATTGGTGAGGTATATCCTATTCTGTATATATAATTTCCATTTTATTTTGTCAATTGTTCATTTTTACTTTACTCTTATTATTTTAAATAGTGAAGTTAAATTTCAATGTAGCTGTTGATGATATGAAATCTGTATTTATTTCTTCACAACTTACTTTGTTTCAAAGAAAGAATAGTAAGAATAATATTAATAGTAAATTAAGAAGAAAAATGAATTATCAAGCAATCAGTAACTTGAATTCAAGTCTATTCGACCGAAAGGTCTCCGAAATAAGAAATATATACCACATTGTTCTATCACTATTATAATAATATACATATTTCAAAACATTATTATACTAGTATAATTTAAAATATTCTACGTTAGTAATATTTATTCGTAAGATTATTCCCTTTATAATCACAATTAAAGAGAATATTTCTTGGTTTTGTAAGGATATAGATATTTTGAAAATATTTATCATTATTTTGTGAAAAGTAAGAATGTTGGCGCATGCGTGATGCGACACAATCACGCTTCTCGGCTCTAGCCTGCGCGCGCATCTCGGCGCGACTCGCGGCTTTCAATAAAAAATTGAACGTACCGCTCGCCAGTAAACTGTGAGGTTTCCAGCGATTCGTCAGGTGAAACACTACGTCGTCGTTAAATTTCATTTCTTTAGTGCACCCATAAAATATTTCAACCTATGCATCACGACATTTCCAAAAGCAAACATCACATTTTCCGAAGTTGATACTTTCGAATCGATCCGCTGTGTTTCGTCGGTCAGTTGTCAAATTGTCAACGATAGGAAGCCGTGTATGTCTCCCAACTTCTCTTCCAAGCTTGCCGTGGTAGTGAAAAAGCGACGACGCGGGACCGATGGATATCAGTCGGCTACAAGCCGCGAAGAACGCCAGGTCTGTGGAGTCTTGATCGATCCGAGAAATTCTACAACGTCTCGTGCGAACTGTCATTACAACGGAGTCACCGATTTTTATCGCATATTGTTAGCAGGCGATTCTCGGATTTCGTTCCGAGACTGACGTACAGAGACTCTAACGCTATAGAGTATAATCGGAAGTTAAGAGTCTTCAGAATATGAAAATAGAAATATCCGTGTAAGAACACGTGACAGCAAAAAATTATATGTAGCAGGAGCGCAAACTGCCGAATCGCCCAACGATTATTAGGGAGGTTTCCTCCCCGGTGACCCGAGCAATCTCGAGTAGATAACAGTGATACAGAAAATCTATTCGTAATTTCCTGGGAAGAAGAAAACATGCAGTGAAGTTGCTTCGGTGGGTGCTATTGACCGCCATATTCAGGACATTCGTTCGAGATACAGTTTCGAAAAAAAACTTGGGAGGTGATAAGTCTGTGTAGTGACAGGAGCATTGGTAGGTTAGGGGTTGGTTGTTGAACGTATCACGCGTGTAGATCGGCAATAGGAACGTAACGCAAAACACACAGCCGAGATGGAGTTCAAGTTCAACGTAAATAAACTCTTGCCCAGAAAGATCAACAAGGTCACGCACACGCTCATCCCAGAAGACTTCAAAGGCGATCATCGAGAATTGAAGTAAGTCACTTGAATTTTTTTCAGTCGAATTATTGACATTGACCTTCGCCGTACTCTACTGTGTGCCTACCTGTTTCGGGAATTTCTTATCACGAACATAAGATATCAGATGCAAAACGTGAACGTCTGTTTCATAGCGAAGTTTCGTGATATTTTCGTAAATTGTACAAGGGAATATCAAATTTTGTAATCGAATAAATCGAAATGCCGTAAGAGGTGCTGCTTATCGTGACTGTCGTCGTCATCTTCAAGGTTATCTTGTAATATGGAACGTGCACGGTACTTTCACTTCGCGTCGAGATGACACGAATGCAGTAATTTAAAGTCATTCTTGCGTCCTGATGACTTCCCGGACACAATCGGTTCGATCCGGTGCGACATAAATAAACTGTCTGACATGAAATGACATGACACGAGACATTGGACGCTATCACGTTCGCTAGTATTACCGGTGAATCGTTGGCGAAAGTAACTGTCATTGTAATAGTTCCACGTGTTGGCGTTGGCTCGAATTTTACGGGGATATTTCAATGCAAGGCATTTCTGCAACATTGTGAATATTTCAATTTCATTATCATCTGTTTATTCTGACGTCATCGTTTTTTTTTGTTCCGAAGCATGTAATACGACTGCGCATAAATGTTTTAGCGAAAAAGGATCTTCTAGTACTATTTTATTCATTCAAGGGAGTCTTTTACTGTGACGGGTGCCTTTTTCCCGCTTTCCCGTAAATTTTTTTAGAGACATTCTATTCCAGAAAACCTAAATTAACTCCGTCAGGCTTGTAGATAGAAGAAAATGTTAGAGAGAAAAGTTGTACTGTTAAATGACGCTAAATTAAAGAGCTTCCCAGTTTTTTTAAGGTTATCGGTAATTTTTAAATGGCACCGTATATTTTTATCTTCGTATTGTTGTAGCTAATGTCATCACGAGTTCAATGATTTGGTACGCATCTTCCAAATCACCTTGGAATCATAAATGGGTATAGTTTGACTACTCTGTTTGATCTAGATCTCGTAACACGTATATCGTTAAACTGATCTTTAACCGTACCAAAACAAGGTTATCAACAAATTTTTAGAAGATATTCCTTTAGATATCCGTCGAGTAAAATGGTACCAACATGATAGCTATCCCGTGCATTTATCACGTACCGTAAGAGAATTTATGAATAATAATCGCTGGATAGGGGAACACTTGAAGATAATGTATATCGTGATCAACCGACTACGTCAGAGAACGTGCATGAAACAATAATTAGATCTTGTAGATCAATTTCATCAGAAACAATTGAAAGTGCAATTGATTGTTGATTGGTATTACTGTTCAAGTTTATAATTTCGAACATTTAATTTAAATCAAATAAAATCGTTGTACATTTTGAGGTATCATTGCTTTATCATGAATTTGCTAATCGAAGGTCATAGAGTATCACATCATTGAACTCTTCTTTCAGCTAAAATAGTACAAAAGTAAAAATATATAGTGTCATTAAAAAAGCAGCGATGAGCATCATAAAACCTTGTAAACGACGACAACCAGAACATTTTGCCATATTTATCTTCTTCTGGTACTAGAATACGGAAAATTCAATATAGTATTAGCAATAGTTTTTTCCATATATCTCGTAAACTAAGACCGACCCCCCTATATTGGAAAAGGAAAAAATTGTTCAAAATTTCATCAAAATCTGAGTATGGCCACCCTTTCGCAATAATTACTGTATCAAATAACGTAATAAATAACAAAACGATCTTTTGCGTAATACAAATACAGATTTTTATTGATAGCAAATTAAATACATAACACGCATATCGAATAAGTAAGAGGATCTAGAAAATACAGAAAGTAGATCATATATAAATGGCACCGCTTAAATCAATCTAGCGATTACATAATCGTGGTTATATTAAAATTTATAGTATAAATAGTAAAAATTAATATTTGTATTTATAAAACCTTTTATTGGTAAGCATTTGTATAAAATATATTATTTACATAAATATATTATATATAACTTACAATGAAAAATATATTATGTTATATATATATGTAGGGTGGATTACATAATTGGTACAAAGTACTACATATTGTATACCCATTTTTCAAAACAATGAAATACAAAATTTTGAGATAAGGTATGATAAGCTCTTATCTTATTTATGATTTGCCCAAACGAGTACATGTATATTCAAAGCAACCATATTCAATATACTTCACAATCGTTATATGCGAATAAACAGATATCTGTAATTACAAAAATAAACAACATAGTTTCTAGTAATATGGTAACACATCAATTGATGTATTGATGTAGGTATTACGGTATTACTAATAATAAGAATAAACAAAGAACTAAATTGTTGGTTAATTCCACATGGATGCATCTTTACAATCTCAATAATTATAAATTAAAAACGGGTCAAAAATTTAGATGGGTTTCGTAAACATTGAATACTTTTTGGTGTCACTCTAGCAACAAATTAAAAAAGAATAAAAGCTGCATACATTTAAAATTAAACTTTACATGACCGATTATATGACTGAGGAGAAATGAAACGTTACACCTGTTGAGAACAGAGTTCACCGCAAAATGCGTAACGCCGCGCCGTCGCCGCATACTTGTGTAGGTGAGAGTTGTTCGCCTAGCAAAATCAACTACGGAAAAGCGACGACCAGTTTCTTCATAATTGGCCCCTAATGTCGCAAACATTTTCACCCCGAAACTACAGTCGTTGCGATCGATTAGCATTCCATTGGCCAGTATTTAATCAATATTGATGAAATTTTCAGCATGTACATATCTTATATGAATCTAGATAACATATTTTTTAAATTTTCATTGCAAACCTAAATAATAAAGTTGTCAAAAGTAACTTTTTCCATTTTTTTTCGTAATTTAGATTGAACGCAATTGTTCCAAAATTTTAATTATGTGTATATCATCTAGTAAACTAATCCATCTGGTTTGGCAGGGACACTGAGGTTATTTGGTCCATTTATGATAAAGTTATTCTTATGAATTCTTGACTATCTAATTTCATATGTACTACTTCACGTGTAAACAGTTCAATCACAACCGACCAATTTACGGCTAGATTCATTATACGAATCAGTAAAAATTCAATGTAACACTATAGCTAGATAACTATTCCGATATTCAAACACTTACTGATTAGTTCGGATAATCGAGGTTCTCTCGTTTTGTAAACCAAACAGGTAAATATGACCCAAACTGCATTCTGTTCTCAAATTCAATCTGAGAAATATTACAAATATGTTGATAAAAGTTTCATAAAAAAATTCTCTAAAGAAAATTTAGTTTAAATAGATTAAAATACACGTCTTTGTTGTACGTACAACTATTATAAGGTTAATACATTGTCCGCCATGTCAACCATACATGAATGACTGAAATTGTTTGTAATGTTATTAGACTGTGGATCCTTATGCAAAATAAAAAAATGTTCGCATTGATTGCAGGACACAGGAGGCAAATAAAAATTGTATTCTTCTTTTAATTATCCTATTCAAGTGAAACGAATATATTGATGTCCTTAAATATTTGTAACATGTCCACTGCTTGAAATTGTGCATTCCCATTTTTGTCATAAATGCATAAAATCCACAGTCTAGTTATTATGACACTCTACAGACAGTGCTTAAACCTAATTTCATTCGTATGATTTAAAAGGGTTAAAGCAGGCATCACTGTAATATGTAATCCAAATTAAATTCAATTAAATTGGATACAAATTAAATTACTTTAATAATGATCACATCTCATAGTTCATTTCAATATATTCTCACGACTGCTTCTCTCGTCATTGACCTTTTTCACGTTGTAATAGAGTACTGCTAGTATTACACAAGGTGGGAAGTGAACTCTGTCTAAACTCTAAACGTTCGTAAATTCCTCGGCGATGACTCGTAACGCTTACGGAAGTCTGTGATGAAATTGTGCCGCGGTTATTCGTTTTATTTACTCTGTTGCCCGAGATTGAAACCATAAACCTAACAGTCCGATCATAAATCCGTATTACATTGAATCCGGTATCGAAATGATACGAAACACAACAAACTGTAAACGATTGAAATTTCATTATTTCGTCAGAAAGGTAACTCGAATTTCCTATAACTCATAGTTGCACTTTTAATGTGCATTTATACGTATGTAGTTCTTCTGAAAATAATTTCTAACAATTGGTGAAGAAAAAGGATATCAAAAACCAGAAACGTATGCTAATAATTATTTAATGGTAACTATTAATAATATAAGTATATTTGTGGATTTAGATGAAAGACTATCTCATTACGTTTCTATTTAATTATTTATCATTTCGATAGCGATGAATATTGAATGTAAATGTAACATTGCATCTTCTAAGCACACATTTTGGCGGTTATGTGTACGAAGGTTTTTATTAATTTGAGGAATGATTGAGAGCGATTTCCGCTCTATCCGCGGGCGTTTTAGAAAACGAACGCGATGATTTCACCGCGCGAGTTCGTAATAATTTACGTTTTCGATACATATTCATAAGAACGATTTCCTTTTTCTTGTGAAAGTAGCGTGAAACTCTAAGCTGCGTGTTTTCATTGTTCCTAATCAAATTGCTGCGCGAGGTATAACATAGGGTAAATGTACCTATTACTGCGGGTGTACGTTTTACTTCGGTATAACTTCCTAACAAGATTAAAATACGTAAAAATATATATTTTCCCTTCTCATATTTTTATAATCTCAGGATTTGAAAAAACATTCTTCAGAGAAAATAAAAAGACCATTTTTCTTTTAACTAGATCACTACAGGGTTGTTGTTCACATGATGCAACATTCTTTAAATTGCGTAAGGGAAACTTATTATTATTTCGATGTCTACTTCGATCCAATAAGAATATAAAACGCCCTTATTTCTTGCCTTTTTTACAAAAAAATTAAGCCCTCAGCATTGCGTACATTAATGTAAAGGACTAGCTCATTACTGTGGTAGAAAAATCATTAGGAATGTCCCTAATACTGCGGTGTGAATTGCAACTACGAAGAAGAACGAGGTTCACTGAACAAAACGAAAAAAGAATTACGAATGTCCATCGTTCGAATCGTGAGTCTTTAGTTCATACAAAAATCTCATAGAAAAAAGCACTTTCATTTTCTCCCGAATTTTCCGGTCAACTTTTCCAATTTTTCTTTCCCTAAAAACCTTATTCAGACTATTACGAACATTTGTTTTTTAAATTAGCCAAATCGGTCCAGCCGTTCTCAAGTTATACGCTTACCAACGAACAGCATTTAATTTTTATTTATATAGATAATTTATATTCAAGCCTGGCCTCTACATATATCAGCGCAAGGTTCTTTCTACGAATAAATTACATTTGAAATGTAGGGGATGCAAATGTGCGCTATAAGCGAAATTTCTGATAAGTAATATGCATCTCTGCGACACGTGAAACTTCTCACGTGGAGCTTGCTGATCTATCAACGCTATACGAGGTTTCAATGCCTCATGAAAACATTACACCGCTCCGATTATCCATCACAATTTGCATTGTAAAGTGGCCTATTGGCTCGACTCCAGTTCTAGAATTGGGTCGGATCCCACGACACATTAACTTAAGGCACGATCGATCTGCTGAGTGGGTAGTCGTCTAAGAAAGAAAAAAATAGACTGAAGTTTGCGTATGTCTGTAGCCTATATGCTTATATGTACAGTGGCGAGTATAGTATAAATACGGAAAATTATAGTACAGAATGCAGTCTGATTGGTATCAATGTAATAAGTTAATGTGCATATGTTCTAGGAAAAAAAGCTATACATATACAGTGAATGCAAACAGTGTTTGTACACTACACTTCCGATTTTCGAGAACTCGTCAATACAGTAGAATCAATTACCTCGATTAGCCTATACAGTGAATGAGAGATCTCGAAAGGACAGTCTTCGATAGCTAAAAAATAGTCAAAGATTACTTTAACAAATATGTTTTGTTAATATTAGGTTACAGGGAAAGTTCTATTGTATTTTAAAGAAAACCAATTTATAACAATATATGTTTAATATTATTCAATGATATAATTTTCATTATTTGTGACAATTTGTTGCCATGTTTCAGAAAACCAAACAATTCCTCAATGACTCAAGCAAAATTAACTGCTTATTTAAAATACGACAGAACTTTTCTTCCAACCGAATATTAACTGTATAATTTATCATCACTACTACTGTATTGAAGTTGCGATAATCTCGTAAAAACAAATTGTACAATCATAAGCCTGGACTCATTTTAAACATTGGAGTGTTTTTTTTTCGTCTATGATATTTTTACATGATGCAGCACGTGGATAACTGAAGAATCATTTTTCCGCAAATATACTGTAAATTCAATTTCCGCGACAAACTTTCAAAAATTTGTTTTGTATATCAAACTGCCATAGATTTGAAGATTGAAGCGTCCTTTTTACAACAGTTTTATGAAACAAAAATGAGGTATTAGTTTGGTCATGTAAAGCCCTCGTGGTCGTGATGTAACTTACTTACAATTAGTTACTGTTAGACGTATTAAGTACTGTAAAGTTGGCGGCACACTTCTCGTTCAAAGCTCAATGAAACGACTAAAAGAAATCCCATATCAATTTTTAATGTGTCGTAAAGATGAAGTTTTAATCTGTAAATCCATTGTAGTTTTAGCGACGAAACTTTTTTTAAAGATTATACAGAAGTTTGAACGTATAATGTTCTCAAGAAAAAAAAGTGTCTTCTGTGTCAACGCAAATTGGGCTGAAAAATATTGATATATTAGTAAGTGGCTGCGTTTTTAGTTACGCTGCGAGCGAACACACATGTATGTTGACGTGGTTAAAACACAGAGAATGATTATCACTTTGAAGTACTTTGTTCGTCGTTAATAGACAGGCTCCACGTGTTCACGATTCTTTACGCGAACTTGCACGATCTCGAGTATGCGGAATAGGAAAACGCGCAGCGCTGAATCACACACTAATTTTGGAACGAAGAAGCATAATAGGATTGTGTAATCGATTTTATAAATCGTCGCGTTTGCAAGGATAGGCGTGCCCCCACGATGACAAGGTCGCCGATAATTGTTTTGTAGAACGGGCAGAAACAGACGGAGAATCGCAAATATTTACATGACCAAAGTGTCTTCTCGTTCTTTGCTTTTAATTAATTTTTTAAGCCGCATCGATCTCACTAACATAATTGCCAACTACAAGTTTCTACATAAATGGTCGTTTTTTAGTTTTGGTTAATTAATTTTGTGGTAATTATTTACTTTATGGGCCTCCTCACCGATTTTGATGACCTTGAAATATGTTATCTAGGTCATAATTCTGAACAACTTTTTCCGATACTTGTTACCGCCGCTCAAGTTTAGTTTTCAATTACCAAATTTAATTACCAATTTTGTTTGTTTCAAGAAATTGATTAGGTTTTCACAATCGCATCTTTGATGTTTTCTTGGATTTTCATTCTGTTCTTTCTTGATGGTATACATTGCTGTGCAAAAGAAAGAAGTACCCTTCCATATTGAATAGAAAAGTAATATGTATATAAAAGAAATGTATCTGACAAGATGTAATTATGTGTTCGATTGAGTTTGTTGTGTTATAACTACTGCAACTAGGTTTGCCTAGGTTTTCCAAGTCTTCTCGTTCTTTCTGCCCGAGACGACTATAAATATTTACTTGGCTCAGGTGACTTCCTTTTCAATCTGTCGCTCGTGTGTTACGGTACATAAATAAATTAGACTGCGAAATGATTTCCCGTGTGTTCCCAACTCTTTCACAGATTTTAAAGAATATTTTGGATAATTTTTATTCGAAACACTTCTAAACTTGATATCGTGGAAATTCTGAGTTGACTAAAATTATTTCAAAGAGTAACTACTCCATTTCATTTAAATTGATTAAAATTCAAGTTTAGATTATCATCAAAATTAAAATTCACTCCAGTTTGTTGCAATTCAGGTAAAAAAAAATTATTTTGCATAAAGATCCGCAATCTAGTGATGATCATGTAAAGATCATATTGCAATTACTGCAAAAGGACCTTATATACTAATCACCTAAATATTGAAATATAATCAATACACACTTTCCTTTATGTGATATATTTAGGTAAACAAAAATCACTTATTAGGAAGGGTTGGTTGAAAAGTGAGTTCTGTGTTTAAATTTTGTCGATCGAGAAAATCAAACGAAAGTACTTAAAATGAACATTCTTACATGGTTTCGAATAGGTACTAAGACTTTTTGTTTCCTTAGCGAGAAATCATGGGAAAGTACAACACGAATGACTCGCACAAAAACGAGGAAACAGGGGAGAACCGAAAGTGGAGCAACTGTGTCGTCCTATTTGTGCAGTGAACCATAGCATATAATTTACAACAATGTTAATAAATATTACCATCGCAGTTAAAACTTGAATAGTTGAAACTCGTAATTGGACTACGGGTTTTCATGTAGAACAAAATTTTCTTACCATCCAACTTTCTTTCTTTCCCCGTTGTTCGATCGATCTAACATTTCGCATAGACCATTTTTTTAGTCAGTGTGAAAATCCTAGAAGGTGTTTCGAAAAAATTCTTAAATTTCTTTCGCCAAGAGTAAATAAGGTCCACCCTAATGTACATACATGTTTCATAGGTAAAGATCACGATTTATTATGTTTACTCTAACGCTCTGTACAGTGGCCCAAGAACGCAATTTTACTGGCCAAAAGTCAAAATGTCATTAAAACTTTCTAAAAGTTGATAATGAGATGTTTCGGAAACTCGTTTTTCATGGTCAAAATTAAAGAGACACACATAACGACATTTTTCAACGTAATAAATTTGTATATAATTATATTTCCGATGGAAATTCTAAATTATTCAAATACTTCAACATCGGTAATTCGAATTCCTCTTCATCTGAATCTTCTTAATCTTCAATTCATTCCGTATCACGCCAAAATACCGCGAACTTTTATTTCTTAATTAATTATCGTATAAACTTCAAGCTAGCAGCACTTAAAATTTATATGCTCTTCATTCATATAAAACGAGTCTAATGCTTGCTATTCTTAACCACATTTTTAAAAGGCTTCTCAAAGTTAAATTATTAATAATATTGTAGCATTTGTACATGGAATAAATAATGCTTAGAATCTAATTGAGTAACGAGAACACGCCTATTATAATATATAAACATTTATCCAAACCTGTTATATGTATAATGCTCTATATTACTCTATAATCAGTTTTTAGAATAATTAGTCTCACTTTAAATTTCAGAATTTTGTCTTTGAAACGTTACTCTCGGTTACACAATCATCTGAAATGGATAATATTTTGGATTTTGAAGGTTTCAAGTATTGTTGCCTTATAGTAGAGTTGGGCAAAAATTTAATCAACGATTGGCGATTAAATTCATCAATCGATTAAATCAATCGTCCATTTTTCAATGATTACCTTTTTTAATCGTACACATTAATCAATCACTCTTGGTTAACATTTTAATTGATTATTGCACAACTCTGCTTTATAGCCAAGAAAGTTTTTCTAAATATCGAACTTCGAGAATTGACTTTTGGCCAGTAAACTCGCGTTTTGTAACTGTTTATTATCCGAACACTCGCATTCTGCTGATTTATTACGAATAATTGAGTATCTATTGTATCCTGAATTAAGCAACTAAATATGATTCAAATTGTGTCATGTTTGGGGTCATTTCAATCAGAAAAATATCACGCATAAAAATCGATGACAGTGTTTATTTTCCTAGTCATACGACATTATAAATGTTTCACACGTATTTGTTTCAGCGAATGTCAGAGGCAACTCAGCAGGGTCCTGGACGATATGGGCGAGGCCTCAGCGAGAGCCCAGGGTTTGAACAAGCCAATAACCAACGCCCTAAAACTTCGGGACACGGACCATATAGTCTATCTATTAGTCGATAACGAAGCAAACCGGTAAGTCGTGACTCATCGGAAAAACGTAATCAATTGCCAAATTAGATTAGCACTCGAATTGTGACTCTGGGCACCACTAAAAATAGCTGTACCATTATTCAAAATATTATTTACATCAACAAATATATTAATGCTATCGGCGCACTGGTTCGATCAATTGTTATTTAAAAACACTTTTGCTTCTACTTTAGATCATTTTCAAGAAATAATTGTATCTGTACAGAATTATTAATTATGATATTATACTGCATGTGAAACTAGATTGAGGAAAACTATTGCCTACTTGCTTTGGAATCAACACGTGTTCCAATGTTTCTATGAGTTTGAAAATTCTTGTTATTCACAAAGCCAGTAGGTAATAGTTTTCCTCGATTCTCTCTCCCTCATTATTATAATTCATGGATAGACCATGTGACGATTAACTTCAATAATTGATTAAATCAGTCTCTGAATTTTTGAACGATTTCTATTTCAAATCAACGATTTACGATTAACTTCATCAATCGTACACATTAATCGATCAATCTTGGTTAACATTTTAATTGATTAATGCCCAACTCTGCAAAACGGCTAGTAAGCGGTTATTTTGAAGGAGGTCCTATTAAAGAACTTGCAACTGGAAGCCAACCTGTGGCAGTAGGGAGCAGAAGGGAAGCTGCTTTTCGCAGGATAAGGGTTTCGCGGCGCGCAAAATGGTCGGTTGGATCGATACGTGGTGTCTGGTGTGTCGCTTGCCTGCGGGAAGCGAAGCACTTCCTTCCTCGTTCGGTCCTATTCGCAAAGCCTCTCCTCTCGACCCGGTGTTTCCTGATTAAAATGTTCTTCAGAACCGTTTCCTGCATGAGAAAAATTAATACCGCGTACAGGCACGGCGATCAGAGATGATAATAGTCGTATCGTAAAGCCACTCGCGCCGTCATTAACAACGCACGGATATTAATTACTGAAAGTAGACGCTCTCGTGCACCCGGCGTCGTCGTCTTCGTGACGATGCGAGTTCCCTCGCGATGCAATCGACTGCACTCCGGGCTACACGGTGCATTTTAACTAGACTGCGGAGCACTCTGTGAATCTTCATCCTCTCGTGGATTGTTCTGTACAATGTTGGACAAGGGAATCATTTATTTCGTCGGCTATAAAATTCTCTATCCTGTTTAATTCTCATTCCTTGAAGACTTTGCAGTACTGCAGCTTCCTTTCGATATAAAACAATGACTCGGGACAGCTTCGACGTATTGCGGATGAGAGTACCTATTCGGCTTGATATTGTTCTTGAGTGGGCTGAGAGTTTATGGGTCCTATAAATTTGTCTGGTAGACGATAAGCAACCATAAAGTGGTAGGCCGAGCGTTGAAAAAGGACAGAATATAACATACCCTCTCGTTCCAACGGTATTGGGTTGGCAAGAAAGTAATTTCGGTGTTTTAAGGTGAAATAGAGGCCAGTTTTTTGGTTCAAGCAATGATCTTTAATTAATAAGATATTTTCCCTTTTGTTCGAAGATCATTTTCCAAAAAGAACAAATAAGAAAATATTTTATTGATGAAAGTTCGCCGCTTGAATACAGCAGTTCGTTATTTCACCTTAAAATACCGAAATTACTTTGTTGAAAACCCAATGGAAATAAGCGGTGTCGAGATGACAATTTCAAAAGAAGCAAACTGTATTCTTTTTATTTGTAAAATTTTTCTTCGTTCAGAATTTTATAGGGAAAAAAGGAAGATTATTTTGATTGTATATGTTTTCTCCAAATGCTATACATATATGCATAACAACAAAATGGAATTTTGTTTTGGTTTAAGGGGGTAAACTCGTTTTCTAGGATTGCAAGGGTGCGGGATAAGCCTTCTCGTTTCGCGATAATGCAAAGATGGGGGTTTTCAGTAGTCAAGAACCATAACTGCTCTCAAAAGTCCTGTTTTTACCTTTATGAGGCGTAATTTGCACTATTAGGCAGCATGTAATTGTTTATGCTTCCGCATAATGCAAATTACGCTATGAAAGTGGATATGTACTAATATGACTAATATTAGTCATATGGTTGTTGGTGATCGCTGGTTAAATGCCTAATTCATGTGGTCAGATATGTATTAGTTATTACGTATATAATTTATACAAATTGCTCCATGTGTTTAAGCTAAGCTTATTTGAATTGTCAGAATTCTTTCAAATTATATAAAGCGTATTTGTTTAAAATTGTTCTGTGTTCTATAGAAGATTGTATTGGGTTGGGAAGGAAGCTCGTAGCATTTCCAAATTAAGAATCGAAGATAAAATTAAGGTATTTATACATATGTTTATTCAATAATGGAGAAATATGTTATTGAATAAATCTATGAATAAATATCTGAATTATAGCTTTCAATTTTAATTTACAAACGCTACGAACTTTCATTCCAACCCAATATTTTAGTAGCGTTGTTATTAGAAAGATTGAAAAAAGATTACAGCTCGGAAATCATTTTGTGAAGCTAAGCAAAGTGAACGATTATTGAAAAAGATAATGTGTAGTATGTCATACACTGAAGTAGAATATTGTATCTTCCTCTTGCGAATATTATAAAGCAATTTTGCTTTGCGATAACGGACAACGTAGCACGGCCATGAACCTCTAAAAAGTCGCGCGAATCAGAGTATGAAGCTCTTCCTCATCCGTTCTGCTTAACGAACCTTACCCTCACGCATTACCATATACTTAGAAGTCTTGGATAACTTTCGCGAAGAAAAATAACTGGTTTGTCAAGATAGTATGCAGCACACTGTCAAGGGTTTCTAACGAGCCAGAAACGAACCGCTCATTAATATTAAACTTCGCAGGAAACCATGAAAAATAAACAAATCTTATTTATTCAATAATTTTATTATTCGCTTGATATTCTCATTACATCACAAATGTAAGCCTTCAACGTCTGTGAATGTAAACCCCTTTAAACATTACGCAAACCTTCGTCTCCATAGGTTATTTCACAAAAACGTATAACAAAAAAATACATATTATTAATATAGAATGGTTAATGTGTTCGGCGCAAGGTTCGATCGTTTGTTACTTTATTCTGTGAAGCAATTTTGCAAATTACCAAGTTAAATACTCGACTTTTCGATCTTCGTTTAGATCATGTTCAAGATTAATCAGAATTGCGTCTATAAAATATCATAAATTACCAACTTGCTTTGTGATGAAATTAAATAAATTCTGCAATACTGTGTTTTATAAAGTACCAAATTATCGAACCTTGCGCAGAAAACATTCACCATTCTATATTAATAACAAATACGATCGATAGAAGAATATATTTAAAAATATATTATATTCATTCACAACATATATTACTGCCAGTGTACGTTTTACTGTTGTATTTTTTACCGATGAGATTTAAATACGTAAAAATAAATATTTTGCCCAGAATAAAGTACAATGAGAACGTATTCTCGTTGGAGAGGAAAACAAAATTCTCAATCATTCTTATATTTTTATGATCTCAGGATTTGAAAAAACATTCTTCATAAATGATAAAAATAAGACCATTCTTCTGCTAACTAGATAACACAACAGGGTTGTTGTTCACATGATTAAACATTCTTTGAATTGCATTAAATTGCATAGGGGAACATTACTTCGATACAATAAAAATTTAAACAGAAACTTCTACTACCTCTTTAATAAAAAAAATTAAGCCCTCAGCATTACGTACATAAAAGTGAAGGAGGAGCTCATTACTGTGGTACCAAAAATCACTAGAAATGACCTTAATACTGCGGTGCGAATAGTACTACCATAAGAAACGTGCTTCACTTCGGCCTAACGTTTTAGTTTCGATACTGACCTATTTTGATACACGTAAGTAGGTGAGATAAGATTCTAGATCAAGAGTATTATAAAATAAGATGTGGGAAAAATTAAATTGAAAAATAATGAAAAGAAAAAACAGAAACAAATATAAAAAGGCAAAGTAAAGTGAAGTGCACGAAAAGAACTACTTACAAAACTTAAAACTCAAGAAAATTTTTTTTTTTAATTTGCAATCCGTGATTTCAACGAGTCTTATAGTTGCAGTGTTAAGGGATAAATTTTTTATCCATGATTGATGAAAATCATACGCGCTTCGAGCAACGGGGATCTCGAACGTTGGACCGCAACCGTGACTCATCCGCGTAATGTTTCAACCTTGCTTCGATTTTACAGCGGACTGGGCAGCGTAGTTGGCCTGCTAAAGACCGGATCGAAGAATCTGTTCATGTTCGACGAAACAGGAGCTCATTACCAGCTGAAGCCTAGATGCATTTTGGACTTTTACGTCCACGAGACCCGACAACGCATGGGCCTTGGAAATATCCTCTATCAGCATATGTTGTCTGTAAGTAATACGCTTTTCCACGTTCACGTTTATTTATATTCAATCCACCTTTATACAAGATGGTCCACCCACTTTAACCACCTTGAATATTTCTGTTATTTGCAATAGTATGAAAAAATGTTATACAGGGTGCCCCAAAACTGCTGCATTTCCTTGGAAGCAGTGATCCCTAAGGTCGTTTAAAGTAACTTTTTCTCCACAATTTTGTTAAGGAGTTATTAAATCGCGACAATTGATTTTTTTCACGAAATAAGATTTCGCTAAAACCAGGTGCGTCTTGACCTATCTTTTAATAATGCGGCGGTAACTGTAACTCACAAAACAAATTGTTTTCTTTCAGTTCTAATACTTAATTGGGCACCAATTTTTCAATTCTATTACTAACATTTGAGCCGTTTATTTTGAAAGTGGCCCAAGTCCATTTAATTTTAAATTGAGATATTTAAGAGTTTGCATTTCAATGAAATTAGAGATATATGTATAGGATACCAATGTGTCACACTTCTTAAGTGTGTCTAAGAGAGTTAAATTTACAATTCCTATTAAAATAATAGCAATTATTAAATGAATAATATGAGTCTTCTTAACCAAGAATGGACTCAAGCCACTTTCAAAATTAACAAGTAGATTCGTCATTAAAGAAACAGCCCATATTCAATTTATTTTATATTTCATTACAAAACTTGAAAAACACTATTTACGCAATTCAGGAAATCTTCTAACTGTATAAATTACGTAACAATTTATTCCTCCTTTACATTTTGTATATGCGGGAGGGATTTGAAGAAGTCATGGTGCTCCGGTGGCATATATCGTAGTAAGTCCATCATATCCTTGTATTTCGTTGTCGTAATTAGTCTTATATTCTTATAAAATGATGTCAATGCAATATTTTCGAATTTTCTTGGTCTACCCCGACGTGGTTATAAATGCAGTATTTTAAACTCTGCATTGTCATCCATTGATATATCGTTTATTTCTCAAACAACGCATTCAGCATATTTTTAACCAATCTATCGTTTCCCCGTTAGAATTCTTTACACTTTTAAAAATTGCATCCTCCAAAAATCTTGTTGATATGAAATCCTCTTGTTTCATTTCATTTAAAACAAAGTTATTACCTTTCCGGAATTTTTTGATAACATTATAATAATCTTGGGGGACAAACAGTAAATTATTTTTCTTTAATGACATTTCTGCGATTCTAAAATGTCTGTCATTCGGTAAAAACGAATGTCCTGATACTAAAAATTGATGGTCTATAATTTCCACATTATGTTCAACAGTTTGATCAATCTTTAGCCACATTAAAACTACTTTAATATTTCTACTGGCGGCTAGAGGTCTAGAGGCTACTACCTTAACATCAAACAACTGACGAATGGACTTAGGCCACCTTCAAAATAAAACTTTGTATCATTCTATTAACTAGATAGTTTCCTTTTTACAAAATCTTTGTGACTTTAAATATATTAGTTACAATTTGCTTCAAAGTAAAAAGATGACGTAGAAATGTAAATATTAAAATTACTAGTTTAATTTACTAGCCACTTTCAAACTAATCGACTCATTTCTTGATTTAACTTTTTTAAAAAATTATACTTATAATTGTTATTTGTCACCACGAAATGACGTAAACGTATAGTGGGGACATGGCTGATAGTGAGAACATTTACCTTATTAATTTCTGTGGTAAATTCACAAAACCCACAGTCAACAAATAAGTCTGTTCTATTGGTTTAAAAATTCAAATTAAATGTTGTGGAAAAATGTATGAGAATCTATGCGAGAAATATGCGAAACATTGGTCCGCTGATGAATTTGATCCCATACTCGTGAGAACCACAAAGAAACCCGCACATCCCGTACACGGATTCCACCCGCGCAGATTGGAAATCGTCCGGATCGCAAACAAGGTGTAATTACTTCCCGAGTAAAAGCAGAAAGGCGACGTGTGATCTTGATCTAAACTACTTCCAAGGAAACCTTGCGTAAAACGAAGTAACGTTGCCACGTTCCTGTTCAACTAGTTGCGAAAGTTTCTCGTTTCGCAAGCAATCGCCGGCAAACCAAATTATGAACAACGTCTGAACAGAAAAATTAAACTCGTTATACATAATATATAACATAAAAATAAGGGAAACAACTAAGAACAACTAACATAAAGAAAAACACAATTTAATTTGTCATTAGAAAATTTAAACGATTATTCCAATGAAGTACAGATAATTTGTGAATATTTGTGTATACGATGCAGGTGCGAAAATTTTCGAACAATAACGGAATTCTTTATACCTTATACAACTACAAAATAGAAGCGCAGGAGAAATGTCTTACTCACCATTATTGCGAGACTTTAAAGCATCCGATTAAAGGAATTTCATTTTGTGCATCAGATTATTCAAATAACATTATTTTATCCACTGCTTTCCTTCATATTGTATTCTGATAGTTCTTTTCTCACAGATATCGGTCTAAGAAGTCTAAATGAGTGATTTTTTTCCTTTTTATCTCTATTTAACACTGAACCTATCACTGCAGGCCAAATGAACGGTTTCAAAAGTATTTTACCATTATCGGGATAACACAGATGCATTTACAGGAAATGATTCCATTTTGTTTACTGAAGATCATATTATGCTAAAAACTTGTACAAATTTTTAAAAAAGTACGTTTGTGAATGTTGATTTTCCGACACCAGGTACTTTTACCAATTTTATTACATTTTCACCATTTTCATTTTTACCCACGGCATAAATACTTTTGCGTGATTCTCATCGTATGCAATTTTATAGGTAACAAACACAACGTGTCCCAACCTTTACGACAGTCCCTTCTTTCGACTCTGGTCTTTGCCACTTGATAAAGTGATATTATGTGGAGGAATGGAAAAGCGTTAGAATTCCGCAATTCCTGAAGATTCATATAATTTTCCATAATTCTCGAAGAACGAATTTTTAGCCAGGTGAACAGAGAATGGCCACGCTAATGGCAGCCTCTATAACACGTCGGAGAGTACGGCTAATATGCATTAATTACGGAAAAGTACCGTACAGGCCAGCATTCGTGATAGTTAAGTACCGTGCGTGAGGCCACGGGGCGAATTCACGTGTCGCTAAGCCGACAGCACTTGCAGTGATTCCAACAAGTGCGCCAACCATGACAAAACGAGGCAAAAAATAATCTGGAATACGTAGCTGCACTGCTGCGAATACGTACCTGTTTTCCGCAAAACCTTTTTCTCAGTCGGCATAGTTGTTCTTGCCGTAGACTCAGCATTTCCTCGGACTCTTTTCCTCGTAATCATGAATTATTCTACAGAGTAAAAGTCTGTCGGGTGTGCTAGGTTTTCGAGAATTTTTTTATCAAAAACAACCAACAAATGATAAATTTCGTTTTTCCTTTCTCGGCAAAAAGAAAGGCAATCGATAGGAATTACACTGTTATGTCCTAAGATTAGAGATTATATCGTTTAAAGATTTATATGTATAAAGGATGAAACACAGTTTTCGAACCTACCTGCATTCGCCCGCTTCGGTTCGGGTAATTGAGGATTAAATTATATTAATTGGCCTTAATCATAGGATTTGAATCGTAGAAGTCGATGTTGGGTATTTTAAAATGATTTACGAGTTTGATTTAAGAATATAGTTTGAGCTACAAATGTCGAATACACAGAGTTTGGAGTTTCTTCAAAATCAGAACTTATAATCTCGGTCTACTTTACCTCAAAAGAATGTTGGCTCTGCTACCCTTTCTCGATAAGAAAAGGCAGCGAGCAGGCCTACGTTGGTAAATTAATGGACGATCTTAAATAGGAGCGTGACAAAAGGTCGTTCCGCGTGGGTGTTACGGGCGAAGGTAACCCGAAAGGTGACTGAACTCATTCAAACTGTTTGTTTCGCCAGGGTACTTTCGTTTCTCCTTATTAGAGCAAAGTACCAGGTGTGCCAATGAGTGCTTCACTCATATTTTCAGAAGTTGGATAGCTTTGCTACTCCAATAACCGTTATCCTCGATCTTGAAACACTCGTAATCAATACAGTCATCTTTAACAAACGCAAATATTTCGATAGGGGTGCAGGTTAAATATAAATATAATATTAATTATAATTTAATTGAATCATTGCATTTTTAAAATACATTTTAAAGTACCTAATGCTTAGAATAGTAGCAAATTATTTATGTCTTCCTGTTTCGCACATTTGAATCTGATACCAGAACCAGATATTGATACCTCAATATCAAATAAAACTGTTTCATTTCATCTATCCTTTCTTTTAAGGTAAATGATTTTGTTTAACACTTTTTATTTAACAAGTGTCCAATTGTATTCATGATTTTACGTGGCATCATCGTTTGCACCCGTGATAGTTTATAGTTATCTACCGTTAAAAATATTAATTTCATCTATATCAAGGTGAAAATATAAACCCTACTAAATCTCACAAACACTTATAAACATTCCCGTGGTCATTGCATATTTTTAATATTTAACGATTAAACATTATACGTGATGTCTTCGCATCACAAGCAACATTTTCTTCACGATGACTAGATGATTAGCGATTCAACTAATTGTAAGTCGTATTTGCATTCAATGTGCCTTGTACGATTCTTATAATTATATTGATTGAATAGTGCAATAAATTAGAATACTATATAATTTTCTTGATTTTCTAAAAAAAATAGATATTGAGTAATATTGTATTATATTTTCGTAATATTTATGTGTCTAAATATGAAATTTGCGAACTATTTTATAGAAATAGAAATGAAACAAAATGAATATCATACAATTGAAGGGTGTCTTACTAATGTTTCTCTCTAATTTATATCTCATTATATATAGGCAATTGTATTATAAATATAACATAACAATAAATCTCATTATAATTAATAGAACTTTTACTTTCAAATTAATTTGCAAAACTTTCACATTAATTTCTCATTTAATTAATTTATTTTAAGATTGACTTATTACTAATATGTTGTTCTTCGAACTTCCAGGAAGAAAATATTAGGCCGGTTAAACTGGCGATCGATAGACCTTCCGAGAAGTTCTTAGCGTTTCTCGACAAATACTATGGCCTCTCCAAAATAATACCGCAGAATAATAAGTTCGTCGTCTTCCACGGATTTTTCGATGACGGTACGTACATATATTTTCATTCTTCATTTCGCATTTGCAATGTCTCGCTAGTTTAACGATTATAATATTCAAATTCTTTTTTATTACTTCTGGTAGTTTTATATGTTAAGAATATGATTCTGAAATGCATCAAACGGACTCGAAAGATTAAGAACGAGCCTATTAAGTTTTAATAACCATTATAGTTATCGAAAATCTTCAAGTTTAAGATACGGTTATACAGACATAGCTGAAGTAGATTCTATCGTAGGTAAAATAACTAGACTGTGGATGTTTATGCAACTTTAATTTTTGCATGCAAATAGTAAAGAAGTGGAATTAAATAACAAATCTTATTTTCAGTGGTAGGAGCCTTGCTATATCTAGAATAAATCAAAATCGTACCAAGTTCTATCGAATTTTACATTCCATGTCCGTAGTCTAGTCATAACTTCATTAATTTCATCAGTTTTTATATTAACTACTGTTAAATATTTTTAAAAAATTATTGTTTTACCTACTTGGATATATCGTTAAAAAGTAGGAAAAAGTTTTTATCTAAAAAAAATAATAATAAACCTAGGAGCTTGGCCTGTAGACTAGTAATTTACAGTAATCCAAGGATCGTGTATAAATCGGAGAACGTATCACGTTTTCCATACACCGCCGTAAGAGTATTGTACACCATATTGCTCATGAACTCGTTGCCAATCTGGTTTCAAGTTAAGGCTATGACAATGGCAAGTCGAAGGTCGATTACGTTCGTCTTGTAATTTTTACTTCGGTAGCTGGTATCCTAAATCGGTAATTCCTGTCTGCAGACGCATAAAATTGCGGTCAGTGTCACCCTATACACGACTAACGACCCCATTATGCGAGTGACCCTATCGTGTGATCGATTCGAAGCTGTCCTTAAGCGATAAGTGTTCTGCGTCGATTTTAAATGAGCTGCTCCCATTTTTTTTTATCTCGATTTTAACTTATTCGACAAGATTAATCGCACTTCGTCACAGCGTCCCTGGCGAAATGTATATTAAACATTCTAAGGAAACATTCGTGCAGTATGAATTATCATTAGACAGCGGATTTTATGCATTTATGACAAAAATGAGTAGGTGTAATTTAAAATAGTATACACATTAGAAGATTTCAAGAATACTGTTATATTATTTTCTCAACCCACTATACATATTAAGAAAGATAATAAATTTCTATTTTACTCCAGTCTGTTGAGATTGAAAAAATTTTTATTTTGTATTAAGATCTGCTGTCTAATTATATCAGTATGATATGGAACTTAGAGGTTGTTTCACCAAAACTGAACAATATAGAGGTCAATAATTTAATTTTATAATGTATTTTATGGATTTTAGAACATCCGGCCGTGAGATCAAATAGATACAGCCTTCCTGCTAATATTGACATTGCTGGGCAAAGTAACATTCATAACAATGTTGGAAAAAGTAATTCTGGGTATGTATGTTACAACTTATAATGTAAAACTCAAATATATGTACAAAATATATGTACAATTATTATTAACACTTATGGACACGTTCAGCATCCTTAAAATTTTAAATCTTCTATTTAAGGAATTGTACCTTCTAATAATATTAAGTATATTAATAATATTGTTCAGTAATTTTAATAAGGACACGTCTTACAATACTTCTGTCTTTTTTTCAGCATGAATGGAGTTCAGTATCCTCCACCTGTTACGCGTAGTTCATTTGGTAGATATGCTGCTGCACGACCACCTTGTTCCATGGCAAATGTAAGTACAACACCGTAAAATGCTGTATTACACCTAAATTGTGCCATTCAAATATTTGAGCGTATTGTAAAATGAAGAACGGAAATATGTAAGGAAAGAAAGTGTGTAAATCTTTTATCAGAATCATTATCTACAGAACCAATGTTCTTGTAGACAGACATTCAGAAAGACTGTTTTAACATTAGGTTTACGAAGCACTAACAATGATTATTTCGAATTACTTTATGAAGATAACAAGAATATAATTATCCACATTTTTGTTATGATATATATCCAAAAAATTTTGTTTCAAATAATGTAATAAATCTAATAAACGTAATACAATATAATAAATCAATTAATTTAATAATTGTGAAACAAGAAAGCAACTGATGGCAACTACAGCTTTAAATTGCAGACAGTCTACAGTCGTTGTCACAGCTTGTATATTGTCTAGCAAGCTCTAAGTAAGCACTTTTATATGTACACTACTGTGCAAAAGAAAGAAGCACCCAGTATAATTATAAGATATAATGACAAACTATATTTGTATACAGTATTGTACAATGATTGTGTAATTGTATTGTACAATGATTGATTTATTGCATTTGAAGTGTTAAATAATCCGCAATAATGTCAGAACTATCTATTAAACATTGGAAACCTTTTTCAAAACTTACTGTGTTTTAATTTGTTTTTGTATGCTTTTCTATTAAATATGGCCGGGTGCTTCTTTCTTTTGCACAACAGTGTATATATTGTCTTCTTTAGATAATATAATTACACTCATATAATTTCGATAAACATTACAATTAATAACAATAGCTTCATAACAAGGATTTCACACGTCTTAACCTTTGTATTGCAACTTACATTGTAACTCAGTTAAAAACGTATTAACGCTTTCTTTTAGATAATTCATAACACTACCGTGCTTGGTCCATCCGCAGAACGTACTGGGTGAGTAGCGATGAAAAACAAACACTGGATTGTTGAACAATCCTGCAAGCTTAAATTAATTAGCTATTAAATTCTGTGTTCGTACCTTGAAAAAGTGAGCCCGATGCCTGATCTTAAAGCTTTAATTAATTTCTTTGATAGCCAGAGAAATAAGATTTTTAACAAATAACTTTTAATAACTGTTACCATCAGGTAACGGTACACGATAGTATTAAAATTTTAACTCGCTATGTAGTAAATCAAGTTAACCGATCACTAAAATTTGAAAGCGTGCAATTTTACTACTACAAGTTTAAGAAAAAAGTTGCATAACACATTATCAACGCTAATAAAAGCGGCTTCCACTCCTTTTTACACTGAATGCGTTCACGTTACCTCTTGCCAGAACACATTCAAATGCGTGTTAAATGTTACCTGATGCTTCCATTCTTACATTTTCTCGAATTTTGATTATTTAAGTTAAATGTCGTTGTTCGAAAGTATCCAATGGTGGTTAAATAAGAGTCCTGACTTGTCAATTAGGATCTCGATGATAAAATTGTTACCTTTCACTTTAATCTACATATATATATATATATATTTCACTTCATAACAAAGCATAGACAAATGTAGATTTTGCGTCTCACATTCTGTCAGGATGATATTTATAAGATTATTGTTGTCTATAGACACTATAGTGACCGTAAAACGATATGAATATTTAACAAATTGTAAATGTGTAAAATGGAACTTCCGTTATAGAGAAAGGATTTAATAGAGTCATAATATGAATACATAATGAATTTAGTTTTATTGTGATTAAATTATTTATTTTAATATATTGTTTTTTCTTTAATTCCATATTTGATGGATTCAATTATTTCGGAAAAGCAACTTAATCGCAATTGTCATTTATTTCAGCAATATTTTTTTTAATGCACAGATTTATTGACATTATACTACTGGATTATAGAATGCATGTGTGTGTGTGTGAGTACGTATGGATGTATGTATGTATATTATGTATTGTGATATGTATTATTATTTTTAGCAATTACTCGCACCTGTGCATATCAGTAAAACATTTTCATTGAATGCTCAGCATGGATTTATATTTACTCCCTTTTCATTACCAGATATTAAGCAAATCCACTCTGAAACACAAGTTCAGTATCCTAAAATCCTTTGTGCACCAGCAACATGTCCCTTTTATTCTTATTTGCGGAGTAAGTAATTTCACTTGAATCACGTTCTGAAGCTCTGATTTCTGCATGACATATATTTACAATGAGGAGCATAATTAAACCAAAGATCATAAACTCTCTTTGAAAAAGTTTTATCCTTTATTGTTTTATAAAAATAATAATAGGAACATAATTCACATATTTTTTTGAACTTATAAGAAGATATTAATATTAGGTTGTCCCAAAAGTGTCTCTTAGAATGTATTCCTTTAATGTTGCTAAAGAAATACAAACAATGCGATTATCTTTATGTTAATGTTTTAGAACTTCCTAACATGAATTTGTATGATATGCAAGAATCGAAATCCAACGTTTGAGACAACCTAATATTTATTTAGCAATATTAAAGAAACACATTCTGAAAGAAACTTGTGGAACAACCTAATGCTTGGACCACTAATAATTTGAATATAAACTGATTAATGCTAAGTGTGACACACTTTGGCACATAGTATATAGTATATAGTCAAGAATGGTTTTCGATATATATATGT
Source organism: Lasioglossum vierecki (assembly GCA_028455595.1). Taxonomy (NCBI): domain Eukaryota; kingdom Metazoa; phylum Arthropoda; class Insecta; order Hymenoptera; family Halictidae; genus Lasioglossum; species Lasioglossum vierecki. The sequence continues at coordinate 13,652,985 of CM052341.1, forward strand.
ACAAACTTAAAATATGTCTCGCAATCATTTAATGATATGTATATTTATGAAATTAACTCATTTTTATTACTTATCATCCCGAACAGTCATCTTAACATCTGTATATTACCTGGTCATTATTTTTACATATTGTGCTCCTCAATGTATGTAGTTAATAGATATACAGCGTGAACTATCTAACATGATCAGTAGGCTGCGGATCTTTATGCATTTATGGCTTATGAAAATGTCCATGAAGGGCTAGAGTACATAGTTCGATAGAATCCTCATTAAGAACAAGATTTTATTTCATTCCACTTTCTTCAAATTTATCAACAAAAATTGGAAAATACATAAACATCCGCAGTCCAGTGATCAGTTTCGATTATTCTATTATTAGCAGGCCGATTGATATACCATAAATATATATTTCATTATCTTATCTTGCAATTGTGACGATACAATCTACCGAGTAAACTTAAAAAATACAATTTATAATTTGTTAATTCTTTAAAAAAATGTACAATATTGTTTGTTTTACGTATATTTTTTAACTGATACTATTTTTAATGTAAAACATTTTCCGTTCTTTGTTGGATATTTGTAAGGATAAAATTTGAAAATATTGAACAAAAGTTAGAATCATCTTATTTGAAATGATTGTACAAAACCATTGACTGCCACAAAGATCACTATTGACTGAACTTTGTTCTTTCTTGTTAAAAAGCAATGTATCAAAATCATCAGATGCATTGGAGCAAGATAAATGCACTATTAATTGTCAAAGGACTTTGTTTGATTATATTACTTAACATTTTTTATAACATAAGATTCAACGATTTAACTCTCGGACGACGGTACTTTGATCCATTTTGACCAAACTCTCTAAAAATTTCGTTTAACTTTTCACCTGCTGATTATTAAATCCAATAGTAATTTAATCTTATCAAATTTAAAAATATTTTTGTTTTTTTTCTATATAAATAAGTATTCGAATGGATTTGGGCTTTATATTTTAACACTAAACGTACCACGACCGATTATAGATTTTTTCTTTTACAATTATTGAAATAATGAAGATAGTTTCATAAGAAGAGTTTTAATAAATGTCTTTATTACAGCACGTGATATATAAAATAGAGCGCAAATTCTAAATAGCCTAAATCTTGAAATTTTTATAAGGCAATACATATCTGTTATTTTTATAGCTCGATACGTTTAATGCTAAGAAACCTCCGTCTTCTGAGTGTTAATAATATATAGAATTGTACACGGTAAAAACTGATCATCATAAAATCTATGTGAATATTCTTAATATTCTATGTTTTGATAATTTCATGGTAAGTTACTTTTTCAGTGAAAAACCGAGCACACCTGCTGTGATACATTCGAAACCGGAAAGACCACGTTCTTTGAGTCTTTACTCTGAAGAAGAACAGAAGCAGCGTACAAGCGAATTATCTACGGTTCCGACACCTGCTTTACCTGATCATCAACCCACCCCCCTAGCTACCATTTTACGCGAAACAGAGAAAACTGAAAAGAATGTGAAACCATCTCCTTCATGTAGTCAAGAAGTAGTAGCTGGTACTAATCAGCACTCTCGTTTGGACCTAAAATTTTACCATTCACCTCTGTGGTAAAGTAATTAAAGAAGTGAGGAATTGACATTTCTTTAAATAGAATTATTTCATATTTACAAACAGTCCTAGAGGAATTGTAATGGAAAATTGTATTGCTCGTGTATGTGATGAAGTATAAAAACGCAACTGTACCGTTCACAGTAAAATAACTGTGAAAGGATAGTTAATGATAACCAAAAAAGAAAGATGGTAGTATTTATTACACTAGAATGCGTTCTCTTTTCATGAGAAAGAAATGCTTTTATTTATTCGAAGAAAGGTATTTTCTTATTTTATATTGGGAGGTGAGCCGAATACGAAGTAAAACACGAAAACCCCTTTTCTACTGTTTAAAGAACTGTAAGTTATTACCTTTGCTTTATTAACTTTATTTTTTATTCGCAGAAGAAAAGTATTGTATGTTACGTGTCTCGAACGCGATCATATTCAAAGTATTTGTTCCTGTTTCTAGTATAAAAACCTAAAAAATGTATTCCCATTATTTTAACTGGTTGTAACATTTAAATTGTTAGTAAGTATTCAAAACAGAATAAACTCTATTGTAGTACATGTGAAGCAGATAGAATCCATATGTATAAAAACTTGCTAGTCATTTTCAGGAGTGGGCGGGTACCCAAAAATTTCTGGTTCGGATCAGGACCCGAAAATTTGTGATACAGTATATTTTCTATAGACGCGACAATTGTACACGATAGCTGCGACCAAAAATACACCCCCCCCCCCCCCACCACCAGCTTAGCAATCTGACATCGGCTCGGTGTGTCAGTGTGAACCTGTAACTTTTTCAAAACTTCGAAGATTTTAAAATTGAAGCTTCGAAATCTTCGACCTTCGAAGGAAAGTTACAGCCCTACTACTAACGCGACGCGAAGAGTCGCAGTTGCTGTATAGAAAAGAAAGAGAGATGATCGTGGCTGTGACGTCTGTAGAAAATATTTTTGAGTACCTGAGTACTTGAGTACTTGAGTACCCGAAGTCAATATCGGGTAGGTTCGGATCAGGTATCCGAATATCATAAATTTTCGGATTCCAGATCTTATTTCGACTTCGGGTACCTGAAATTTTCGTGATCTAAAGAATAGTAATGTCTCAATCTAAGCATGACGAAGGTAACCATTCTAAATCAGTTCGTCTTCCCCTTCCACGGATATCGGCGTGAACCACTATATTTTCGGGTGCAGACTCGAGCCGAGTCATCAAAAGCCGAACCGAGGCTCGGGTACCCATCCACTCCTAGTAATTTTGTATACATCGCAATTAGTCGAAAGTATAATATCAGGTATTTCTCTGTTAATATGAAGAGAGAAGATATTATTTTGTAACGATAGATAATGAAATTTGTGCACCAAAGTGGGACGTAAAAATAATTTCTATAACAACTAACACCAAAAATGCAACTACATCTCTATAAAATAATATTGTTCTCATTCATCAAGCATGAAACTTGATCTCGTAGATGTTCCAATAAAATAATTCACCAATTTATTATGTAAATTGTTTCTTTTCATTTTTGAAAGTTAAACGGTTTTTCAATTTATGTTTATTACATTCATTTATTTCATTAGAATAAAATAAGCTCTTCATATGAACACACTCGTCAAAAGTATTTAGAAAATTTTGTACTTTCTAATACTGAGTTTGTAAGAAATACTATGCACTTGAAATAATAATATTACTCAAACAAAGCTGGAAACGAGTGGGAAAAATTATATCGTACGAGAAAACAATAAATTGCTATAGTATAAAATCACTGCCTTTTATTTTACAATATAGTAGCCAATATAAATAATCTCCCTCTCTCAAATATACACATTACAAAGAACTAGACTGTTAAAGCCATTAAAAATACCTTAAATTTGTTTAAAAAGTTAAACTATTGAACTATACATCGTACTCAGCACCATCTATTTTTTCATCAGTTATCCAAGAGATTAAATATGTACAAGTTTGAGGTTCTAAATATAAAATGCTCATAAATATGCCTTCAGCATATCCTACAAATAGACCAGCGACAATGTCAAGAATATAATGTCTTTTCATCAAGAGCCTAGAAAGAGATATCGCAACTACCCATGCTAACAATGAAGGCTGACAGATCGTAGGTAGAGGCCACAGATAATAAAAAAAATAAAATACTAACATTGCCCGAGAGGCATGACCAGATGGAAATGAATATTTATCAGGTCCTAAAGCAAGAGGATCATCATTAACGGCAGGACGTCTTCTTCTAGTAAGTGCTTTCAATATACCAATAACAACAATGTCTAACAATATACCTAAAAATAGATTTGGGTTAAATTAGATGGAAACATTTTAAATTCTCAAGCTTACCTATTAACAAATTGACTTGCATTTGGTATAAATTTCTGTTATCGAGTATCCAAATAAGTGCAAGTGTCAATGTAATCCATATTAGTCCGTGACAAGATATCTACATTGATAATCAGAATAATATATATAAATATAAAAATTAAGGGGCAATTTAACTGTTTACTTTCTTGAATAATATTAGAAGGAATATGTTTTAATTATAACTTTTTTAAAAGTTATCTCATTTGTTCAAGAAGAAAATAATTTATTCATGAACTTATTTGTATGTACTAAATAAATACTTCATTACAATAGGTAAGAGTAATCATGTTATTATAGTACTATACTTTATTACTATATTTATTATTGTTACTATACTTTATGATACATTTGACACTTTTTGAAAACAATATATTTATTATTTAATCAAGAAAGAATAAATGTGTTGTACATACCTCTAATACTTTATAATGTACTTGCAACTGTCTCATAGGCATAAATTTCTCAATATGTTTCACTACATTTTCACTTATCTTCTTATCAATATCTAATATACATCTTAACAATGGTGAAGCAGTTCGTTTATCCTGTGAAATAAAAGAAAAAATTCATTATTCAAATTTACGTAATCATTTACACTTTGATTTACTAATCTGTTTATGAAAAGAAAAATAACATCATTATAGTATCCTCATCAAATTTAAGAATTTGTTCATTGAAATTTGAAAAGCATATATTTAAAGGAAAATATTACAAATACTTTAGCGCCTGTTATTAAACAGTAAATGGTTCGTTGAAATAATCTATATTTTATGATGTAATAAATTATTAGACTGTGAAATAATTTCGGTTGCAAGTACGAAGTGCAAGAATTTAATAAGAAAAATACATACCGAATATGATCGGGCTTATTTATATAACAACTCAATAAATAATGTGATATTTATTAAATAAATGTATTGTAAAACGTAATGGTTAAAATGCATACCTGATCCATTGTAAAATATTTAAGTACGAACAGTTCTTAATTGAGGTTATGAAACTCTTAGTTTGTCGATCAGTGTTCTGTTAGCTGTATTATCCTTATCTCTGTTGTTATATATTTTTGCACAATCTAATATTGTCGTTATCAGAAGATCTGTACGATAGCGATTGCAGAAACAAGAGAGGTCATGCATACTTATCATGCCGTCATAGTGCCGTCATGCTTGTTGCTGTTGCCGGTTACAAAGTTTAGACAAAGAGTCGGAAAACAATATGAGGCGGTACTTTTGATGTTACTCATTCGATTAATTGTATAGGCACCTTACAAAAATGACAATATTTATTTTGTTTAGACTTTGTGCGGCTCCTTTGGTCTATAATCAATTCTTATAAAATCATTTTTATTATTTGAATAATTTAAAATAATAAATCTGGAAGTTTATGTCAAAATCTTCGTGCTCTAAATAAATAAATAAGTCTATTTCCATCTTGAATCGTTGTTTCGCGTCCTGGATCGCTTTATTGCATGCAAATAGGCGAAATGATTACGTTTTCCAACCACCAGTCCCAGTTTCATTTTTATTATTCTTTACCATGTTTCTTACACCAGTAGAGCACGCGTTCGGGAGTGAATACGAATTCTTGCCGCGAAAATATCAGTGTTATACAGTGTTGTATCAGCTAGTGACATCTGGAGGCAAGTTCTGCAGCCATCACAAGGTAAAAGGTAATGAGGTTACGTGACCCCGGAAAAGTGGGCCGCAAAAATACATTGGATGATAGGTCTATCCTTATTCCTTATATCTAGCAGTCGTGAGATATTGCATGCAACGAGATATCGCATGCGCGGCAATGTTAGCCCCAGCAAAGTAGAATCCTCTGATAAAATGGGGTACCTTGAACACCTCGAAAAATATCGATACTTTGCCGCCAATATAACTGCCTAAGGGTTCCACTACCGCGTCCTCTTATGTTGTTATTCTCTTGATTTTGTAGTTCCTTTTTACCATCAACGAGTTAATTAAATCAATTTCTTGTGAAGGCATCTTTATAATTTCATTAATTCTGTGAAATGAAAAAATCTAGAATCGTTAATTTGACCGATCGTGGTACGTTCAGTGTTAACTTTGTACTCCAAAGCTTTAATATAATAAGCCTGCAACAGCATTTCTGGATCGACACGTTTTAAAAGAGTCCCATTCTAAAATCGAACCTTTCGTATGCAGCAACCTAGTAGATACGTTACTGTTTCGGACGCGCATGCGCGTGAAATTTTGCACAACATCTCGGCACTAAATACCTAACCTAGTCGGTGATCAAATCATCTCAGAAATCACCTCTGTCTCAAAATTTGTGAGACACTCCGTATATTCAGTTATATTTACACATTTGCTGGTATTAGCAGAGAGTAAATAAATTGACTCTCTGGTATTAGATTACTGGGTAAATAGATAGCCCATGGTATAAGAATAATAAGTGATTTAATCAGGTTCAGGGGATGACCTGAGGCTGACGCGACACCAAAGTGACTTGTAATAAAAAAATTGTACAGAATCTTTTAACTCGATATGTAAGTACCAGCAACAAAGTGATGCTCTTTTTGTTGTTTATAACTCGTGTGATTACTTTTAACCCGTTGCCGTATCGTTTTCTCTACAGTTACAGTGATTTGAACGTCTTTATCCAGAAAGAATGTCGTAGAAGAGAAAAGGAAATTTATATTTTTGTATCGCTACATTTATTTTAACGCCGCCGCGAAGCCAGGAACAGTCGGACCAGGTCGGTATTATGTATATCGTTAATTTCTACGGTTTTTTGTATGTTAATGGTGTGCCATCATGTCGGTATTTCGATTTGTATAAAAATGATGCAGGTACGATTCTGATACTGTGAACACAAATGAGATAAAAAGTCTAGATTGACGAAGTTTCTACAATACAATACGGAGATATTGGCCAAGTTTTATCGCGCATACGCTTCCGAAACAGTAACGTATCTTTATTGTGGGTAAAAGGTAGTGACGTAGGCCGGAAAGTACCACCAGAGAGACATTGTGCATAGTTTCTCGCGCATGCGCTTCCGAACACGAACGTGTCTGTATTGTGTCTGTGAAGGAAAGGTAGTGGGGCAGTGACATAGTGTAAGCTGGAAAATACCACTGGTAAGACATTGTGCAAGGTTTCCCGCATGCTCTTCCAAAACGGTAACGTATCTTTATTAAAGACGATGTAGCGGAGTCCTGAGACAGTTATATATTGCTGGAAAAATATCGATATTTTACGGTTTATTCAAGGTACCCCATTTTATCGATAATTTTACTTTACTTTATCGAGAATTTTGTTTTACTGAGGCGAAATTTGCCGCGCTCGCGCCAGCAGTCTTGCACAAATTCTCACCACTAAAAAGTATCGATATTGGCGGGAAGAGCGACACGAAAAGCTTTTCGTAAGTTATTGTTAATATTTGATAATACAATGGCAGGTAATGTTGGGGCAGGAGCTTCGAAGAGGCGCAGAATTCGCTACTTCCAAAATGCTTGGTTAGACGAAGATATTTTTAAAACGTGGCTAGCCCCGTCTCCGGTAATAAATAAAGCGTACTGTGTTGTATGCAATAAAACTATCACATGTTGCAAAGTAGCGTTGATTAATCATACGCAAACGGTCAGACATATGCAGAAAATGGCTTCATTTGATTGCAAACCCGTCATTGTTATTAATGATGGTAATAATTTGAATAATACAACTTTGTCGCACAAAGATAAAGTAAAACGTGCCGAAATTAAATTATCAGCGTTTTTCGCTGAACACAACATAGCTTTTAGTACAGTAGACCATTTAATCCCTTTGATTCAGGACGTTTGCAAGGAATCCCAAATTGTGCAAGATCTTTCGCTTGCCCGGCATAAGTGTGCCAAAATTGTAAAAAACGTAATAGCCAAGCGCGAAGTCGAGCAAATTGTTGGATATCTAAAGACCAGTAGATTTTCGATTCTATTGGAGGAGACAACAGATATTTCCGACTCGAAAGTAATGTGCGTATTAGTAAAGTTCGTATCGCCAGTAAATAAAAAAGTAACTACTCAATTATTGGACCTACTACCTTTACATAGTACTGACTCTTCCGCGAGTAGTATGTATGAAATTTTAAAGAAATTTTTAGTCGAATCAGAAATTCCTCTAAAGAACATTGTTGGAATAGCGTGCGACAATTTGTCTGTAAATAATTATTTCGAGACACATTTACGAGAAGAAGTACCCGATTTAATAACATTCAAATGTCTTTGTCACACTTCTGCGATGATAGCTAGTAAATCTTACGAAAAATTGCCTCCGAGTTGCGAGAATTTAATCAAACTAATTGCCAGTTATAATTCGGGCAGCGTTAAGACGTGCACAATTTTGGTCGAATTCCAAGAGCTTTTCGAGGCACAGCACAATAAAATTTCAAAATTATCAATCACCAACTGGCTCTGTTTACACAAATGTATCATCAAGTTGCTCGAAAATTGGGACTCGTTTCAAAATTTTTTCGCGTCAGCAGTATTTGAAGATAAATTAAAATCTGCCGAGATAATTCTCGACTATTTGAATGATACATCTGTTAAAGCGTATATGTATTTCTTAAAGTATGCACTGAATTTTTTCGATAGTTTCAATGCTCTGTTTCAGTCACGTAAGATTTTAATTCATAAATTATTCGACAACAGTCGGCAGCTGATTCGACAAATAGGGCAAAATTTTGTTCAACACGAAGCTTTGAAAGACGTGACTAATTTAGATCTAAGTGACGCAAGTAACATCTTAAAAATAAGAAACATATATGTGGGGCCGGAATGTGAGGGCTTTTTAGAATCATTAAAGCCGACATGTGCCCAATCAATTAGATCAAAATGTTTAGCTTTCTATATTACCGCAGTCCGGGAGATGATCGCACGTCTGTCTTTACGCGATACATTTTTGCAAGATCTAATTTTTTTGGATCCGAAAGTAGCATTATATAACGAAGGCAGACTCAAAATTAAAGACTTAAGTCAGATCGCCAAACGTGTGAACATTACGAATGTTACACAATTAGCGTTCGAATGGCGAATCCTTCCTTCATATTTTGATGAAGAACAGAAAGAAGACTTAGCATCGTTAGACGTAGATGAAATGTGGTGTAACATCTTAAAATTAACCAATTTCGATGGGGAAGAGATATTTCAAACTTTGAAATTATTAGTTGAAATAGTTCTTTCTCTACCGCACTCGAATTATGAGGCCAAACGTATTTTTTCCATCGTGACGGACGTAAAAACTAAAATAAGAAACAGTTTATCGGACGACACAGTGTCTTCTATTTCTGTAGTTAAGTCCTGTTTTAAATCGAAGAATATTACTTGTTCCAATTTTGAAGTAGATAGGCGACATTTTGAACTGCACAATGCACAAAATTTGTATAAAGATGGTTCTTGTGATAGTAATTAGCTGAATGTGCAAATTTTTACTTTCTATTTATTTTCTTTTTATTATTTCAAAAGAGACATTTCAGAGTATTCAGTAATTATAAGTTTAGGTAAGTCACAAGGAGTTCCAAAAGGTTGCTTCTTACCCCCGTTGGTACTTTCTCAGTCTTAAGTTAGACTTCATCGTTGCAGACCTTGCGTGGTTATTAGAGAGGAACAAGTTGAAACTCGCTGATGTAAGTTGTTAGACGTGTTCGAGACGAACACACCCCTTGATTTCTCGAGGGTTTCGTGGCAATTAGATATATACTTCGATACGAGCACCCGTGACAAATGAAAATAGAATCTGCCGAATGTTAAATCGTTTTTTTGTAACCTGCTCTGCGGGTACACGCGACATTTACTTGCTCTTGGCGAATAATTAAATCCGAGAAAATTAAAATCTCCTGTGTAAGAACAGAGAGATACTCCACTTATACCCTTGTACTTTTATTAATTCCTCTAAAAAAACAAGGGTCGGCGAAACAAAGTATGAACGTAAATTTTGTTTTAATTATAAACCACTTTAGGACCTGGTTGAAAACATTTGATTAACTGTATACATTTTTTAAATGGCATAGTGTAATTTTTCTTTTGTGAATACTTGTAAGGTTTTGGCAGTTTTCCTTACATTAACAACAAATGTTGGTGTTCATTAATTGTATCTGCTTAATAAAATATTTAGTTAAACTTTTTTTTGCGTAATCGTAAATATCTGCCCATTTCCTACGTTATCCAGGACATTAGCGTGAGAAAATGACAAAAATCCAAGTTTCGATTGACACCATCTTGTAGCCCTTTAGAAGTCACTTAAATTCCCCCCCCCCCCCCCTTATTTTTTTCTAACTTCAACCAAAAGAAATAGAAATACAAGGTGAAGATATTACTCTTTTCCGTAAAGGTATCACTCGTTATTAACAAAGTAACTTTTACACAGAGATATAAAATATAAGTGTAACCGATCACCTCACGTTGATCAGTATGTCTAATTGTAAGTAATTTATAGTTAAGTTCTATGTTAATGCCTAATAGCTGCTAATACTAATGCATACTTACGGACACATAATTATAAGCAGAATTAATGGTATTAAGTACAAATAGTGTTTTGTGAATATCTTGGAAACTAATATGTTATATGTACAGGAAAAAGTTGTTCAGAATCACGCATCCGACAACATATTTAAAGATCATCGAAATCCAAGATGGCGTTAACTTTCTGTATAATGATCCTTTATTTACTGTTTGATTATCTTTCACTCTGAACGCTAAATTTCATATTTTTTCGTGTGTATTTAACACGTGTGGTGGAAGGACGGATAATTTGCATTCTTCATCGATCTCTAAATAATAAATCTTATCCTTCGTCGCCTGTTCCCAAGAGACCGTTATATCGTCATTGATGGTAGGAGTTGGGTTCCTGCAAATATTAACAAATAAGTATATATATTCGATACCTTCCTGAATCATTTTGAGTCCGTTAAATAACTTACCCGGTTTTAGCAAAGTTCACCCACATTGTGGTTAGACGTTCCATTACATATCGATCCTTTGTTCCTCTCGCAGGCACCACGTCTTGTTCACATTTACAAGATAGTAAGTTGAACAAATACGCCAATTCGTCGCAATGGGATACTCCTGAAACGCGTTTTTAATTATCTATAGATTCTATATAATCAGTTCAGACGTCCTTGTGAAGAAGATTGAGAGATAATTTAAATACAATTATTTTTATATTTCAATATCTTTTATTTAAGCTGAATAGTTGAATGAAAATAAAACAATTGAGTTTGCAAACACACTCACCGGAAATGTATCGATTTATCAAGAGATCTGTGGGTGCCTTTTGATTACCAACGTATCCAAACTTATAAAAGTACGTAGGTTCTGATGACCTCTTTACTCGATCCTCCAAAAACAACTTAATAGGAATTACAAAATACACGTCGGCCATGAAGTTTAACACTTCTCGTATGTTATCTTGGCCAACTGGTAGTTCTTCAAAATAATGACATTTGACAGTCTCCATTAATTCTTTTATTTCCTCAGATCCTAGTTTTTTTGCCGATGCTAAAATCTCTACATACTTTGGGAAATACTCGTTCCAAATGTCGATGTTCTTCTTAATGTTCTCTGCAGTAAAAAAAGAAAATTATAAAGGACGATTTTCTTCATTCGAAGAATATTTTACACTAATTGCTTTCCTTACAAAAAGTTAAAACTAGGGAAGAGAAACTTGTAACTGTAACTACGAATAGTTTATGCATATATAAAACTGGAAAAATTTCAGGAATTCTAAGAATTCTTTATAATTAATGAAACTTTTACTTCATCGCATTTACTTCATCTTATGAATAATCAATGAATCTTCAATTAGGTCGATAACAGATTCTTATTTAAAATAAAATCACTACTGATTAATTGTGAAGGCTACGAATTAATTTGTGTGTACATCTAATAAATATTAATGAGTATCAAAATATTCTAAATGATACTAAACAAGTTTGAGTCATCGTAAATGTGTGTAGACTATTGACTTTTTTCGATTACAAACAAAAATTAGTAGTCTGTACATATTTAAGATGACTCAAATTTTATTGACTTGTTTTAATTACAGAAAATATTAGTAAAGTTTTCTCAAGAAGCTTATAGTACCAAGGCAAAGCGCGTTAATGTTCTTTTTGCATTCATCGCATTTTTACGGAAATTACCTTTGAAAAACACAATGAATTCATCCGACACGTGTCCTACTATCATAGGTAAATTAACATCATTTGAAAGTAGTTTTTCTATTGGCTCAGGGAAAACTGGATTTTCGGATGCTGTATCTATGCAAAGGCCACACTCGAGCTCGTACATGCACGCCTCCTATAAAACGACAAGAAACGCATGATATGCAGCATTTGACAGTATAATAATACGGAATCGTGTGTTAATAGAAAAAAATTTATACGTGTGTCGTAAGAATAGAAGACTGAGCCTTGATGATGTCCGCAGCAGGTAATTTTCTCAAATGCTGTAGTATTTCCTCGGGATCAGTGGAGTCTATGCCGAGGATTGATGCCAGTCTAAAGCTTTTTTTACTTGTTGTAAAACTCCAAGGACATGTTACTGTTCCACTTTGTAAAATCAGTTTGTGGAAGAGCCCTTTAACGAGGAATGAGACCAGAATTATTAGATTACACTAATAAATTAATAATAATACTACTACAGTAGCAATACAATATAATAATAATAACAAGAAAAGTATAGGATTAGATAATAGAAGGGTACCAATCTTCGAAACAATATCTATCTTACCAAATGTATATTTTTTGGGTTATTAATAACTCTAAATCCATTGTTCAACATAATTCTAAAATCTACATATTCACACTTTAGACTAACTTTCCTAATATTCTCGAAGAAAGGTCATTGTAAATATTCATTTTTCAAGAAACTGTTTGATGTAATTTCTGAATCTTCTTGTTATTTCGAATATTTTACTTCTACTCAAATAGCCAATCAATTATAACACAAATAATAAAATAGAATTCTTAAAAAGTGAGTAGAAATTGAATATCAAAGAGATTATAATACCATTTTTTTTATAGTACCTTACTTTTTGATCGCGTGTGAGCTGTTTTCATTTAATATTATTAACCCTCTGCACTCTGAATGATTTTTCTATTTTGTTGCCAATAATTCCCTACTGTTTTAAGCGTTTTATTTGAAATTTGCTTGACAGCTCGTACTAATTACATTACATAGCTTTCAAAGCTATGTTGCATTTTATATTTGTTTTCAACTAGAAAATAAGAAGATAAATTAAGGGAAAACCAAATACATATAAAAACCAGTTGTATTTTCCATTTTTCTTTTTCTAATGTCAGTTCAGGTCAAGTGGAGGCTCAAAGCGGTAAACATTTCAGAGCCCTCAAATTCAAGTTAGAAATAGAAGTTGCAAGAAAACTCTCTTAAACTTATTTAAAAAAAAAGAAAAGTACTGTAAATAAATTTCTTTGAAATTCGGGGCCCCACGCGGCCGCTTAGTCCGCTTACCATGGGATCCGCCACTGTTTAATGTCGAGTCACGCTCGACGAAAGAGTGCAAAGGGTTAAAGAGATTCGATCAAAAGAAAAAGTCATAGCGATTTGTTGAACTTTCACTACTTGTGAGATTTTAGAAGAAGATAAACTACCTTTTGACAATGGTGATATGGCCATAGCGTGAGCTAAAACTGCGCCTGCACTGCACCCGAACACCGTAATATTGTTAGGGTCTCCACCAAAATTTTCTATGTTCAGTATCACCCATTTCAAAGCTAGAATCAAGTCTTTCAAGCCCATATTGCCAGACGCATCCTTGTGCTCCAGGTTTAAGAAACCTTTGACAAATCAGTAAATATTTCTACATCTCAATTTAGGATAGTAGATTACTAAAATTATTTACCTCATTTAATAAATAAATTCCTGGATCGTAAAATTACAACATAATAATAAGCTAACGGAAGAGTAAATCAATAAAAAAAAATATAGAAAATAGGTGCGCATATCGTGCACCAAAATGTAATCGAGATCCAAAATGAGAGTTAAACCAACCGAAAGTGCCAAGTCTATAATTCGGTGAAACGACAACAACATTTTTCGGTATTATGTAATCGGGCCCCCACGTTACAGAAGTTCCGGCCCCTGCAGTAAATCCACCGCTATGGATCCAGAACATTACTGGTTTCGGTACGGTAAGGGAACTAGTATAAACGTTTAAGTATAGACAATCCTCATCGCCCAATATATTATAAGGCGGGGACTCTAGTCTTTGCGGAGATACGTTTACCGCGCGTTCGGTGGTATCCTTTATACCCTTCCATCTCTCAGGTGGTTTTGGATCCTAAGAACAAAAATATTAGTGCGATATAAACGTAGATCACTTTTGTAAATAGGTATTCTTGATTTTTTAAAATTATATTTATTTAACGTCGCTTTCAACTCTTTGCTATGGTTATTTCGCGGCGGGACCTACAGTTTATTAAGGTGGGTTCCGAACCACCTTGGGACACTTCAGTATTAGTAAATAGGTTTCTCTCTTTCTTTCTCTCTCTCTCTCTCTCTCTCTCTCTCTCTCTATCTATCTATCTATCTATCTATCTATCTATCTTAGTATAAGTATAGCAGTGGCGCACCCAGGATTTAATCTTTGGGGAGCACAAGTTGAACAGAATGACCTTTTCTTTTGAAAAAAATATCTGTCGACCATAGCCATGGCTATTATTACACAATTTTACATGCTAAACATTTTCTGCTCCAAGCGCGAGGCCTGTAGCATTTGCTACTTCTGCTATATATCTAATCCGGCCCTGCACATTAGAAACAGCTGTTCTACTTTTTAACTAATTATTAACTAATTAGTTTACTTTTAATTTTTTTATTTATATTAATTTATATTATTATATTATATAATTTATAAAATAAATTAAATTAATTTAATTGAAACGAACTAACAATTATAAAAGCCCCCCCTGAGTGCGCCACTAAAGTGTAAGTTAAGTTAGTATGTAAGATAGCAATAAGAAAGGGACACAAAGAAGAAGGAAAAGATTGTAAGCCTAAGGGAAGTTAATAAAGTTATACATACATATAAATGTAGATCAAATTTAAATTAATCTTTTTATAGAAGAGTATAGAAATTAAAAGATATTTGTCATGAATTATTCTGGTATATAGTTAGGAGTATAACTGATCACTTTAAATTAGAATAACTTTTTTATGAATTGACCAAACGACTTCAATTTCTCTGTAACGCTAGAAGAATTAGTTTAGCGAATGACGTCTAAAAATATGTTGAAAAAATGCATTTGGTCAAAATTGTGAAAGACAATAGTAAAAATTGATTTTCATAACTTTTTTAGCTGGGCCAACAAAGATTTAAAAGATGAGAGGAATTTGGAATATAATCACGTGAAAGCTCTCTTGAAATTTAGTAATTAATTCGATAACAATATATTGTTTGATGTTACAACAATTTTTAATAGCGACTCTGAGTCACCAGTCGAGTGTTAATATTTGAGAGCTACTTACTACTGATTAGATATAATTATTAATATGGTATACAATTATATTTTAAAAGTGGTTTTTGTAAATTGTAATACATCAAACGATTTTATGCAGAAGTTCCACGAAATTAACGATGCAAAAAGTGGATAATATGAAGATTCAACATTGCATGCTGACAAGGGTAAATTAATAGCCTCTTGTTTGTTCGAAAGTAACGTATTGAGAAGAGAAGAAAAAGTAAGAAACACGCTAAAGTGCTTATTGCATTGCATAAGTCTTTAGTTATGCATCATCGATTCAACAATTCTTATTATCTTACATTGATCTTCATTCTTCATGACTGATGTTTTCCATGTACATAACATTTTTTTTTACTATAAAGCATCTAGATTGTATAATCTGTTTAAACGTTTCACGATGAAATTAAAATTAAGGAATTTCTTGCAACATTAGTTATAAAACGAATACACTGGACTTGTAGTTACTTTAATAAATAAATACTATATGACTTTCTTATCATATTATTAGACAGCAAAACTTTATGCAAAATAAAAATATTGTACCTGATTTGCAACAAACTGGAGTAAACTTGAAATTTATTTTCAGTATTTTTAAATTCTTCTACTGTTTTAAATCACACCTACTTATTCTTGTCATAAATGCATAAAATCCGCTGGCTGCATATTATCAAAATTAAAAAATAATAGAAGTTCCAGGCATCGAGGAATACATTATGTAATTCTTTCATATTCTATAAAGTATTTGACTAATAAATAAATTTTGATAAAATTTGACTAATAAATTTAACAGTTAACTTATGTAAAGGGTTAATTCATGAACGGATAGACTACACCTGCAAACGCAGCTAGGCCAAAGAACAAGATTCGCATAATTCGCCGCCTGAATGTAAGAACTAGTTAACTTACAAAAAAAATTTCTTATTTTAGAGAAATTTTTTTTGCAAAAAAAAACAGAAGTTGTAGTTGTCGTAGATTACTTTGTTTGTCCAAATTTCAAGTTATCTAGTTCTTACATTCAGGAGGCGAATTGATATCACAGTATTAGGAAAGTTTAAAAATTGATTGGGGTTTGTGGATCCCCACGTGACCGGCCTAATATTAAAGGAAAGGCAGAAGAAATTTTTTTTTTGAAAATTAAAAACCAGAATAATCGCTTAAGTGACTTATGTAGCTTGTGACAGACGCAGAAAATTATTAGATTTCAATGTACGTATAATAAATCATTTACCTTAAATCTAAGTTCTCCAATAGGAGGAGCTGCGAATGGTATTCCTCGAAACGCGATGTAAGGCAGTCCTAGAACACCTTTGATGTACAGGCCCCGCAGTTTTCCCTGTTTCACGCTTACCACCGGCTTCATCATGATCAACCAATATCCAGTCAACTTTCAACAATCTACTGAACTATACGTAGTATGAACTTTGCGCGAGATTAGTTCCATTCGTAATCATATTTAAGCTTCTCGGTCAAAATGGAAGCCTTTATACGTATACACGAGCTAAGTACCACAAAATATGCACCAGTTGCACGATTTGCTTTAGATGAATCTGATTCCACAATTGTATCAGTTATACTTCCTGGAACCTTATTTATAGGTTTCTTGCAAGGATGGTAGGAGTTACCATCCAGCTAGTACGTAGTAGATTAGAGTAGAGGGGAGAAATAATGGTATATTTGTTTCTGCAGAGATATTGACCATTGTCGCGACCCGACGATCGATATGTCATTGCATTATTTTCGGCTTCAGAAGATTAAAAGATTCTCATCCGAACGCGAGAGAAAATATTGAATATGAACAATTTATTTAGATTGTTAAAGAATCTGTGGTAGGCTATTTCCTTATTTATTTAACAATGACCTTAGTACTAATCCGCAACGATGTCTCATCAACAACGTCAGGGAATAAAGTCTATACATATACGTAGATATGTATAAATCTATGTAACATTACATAAACCTTAAGGTAGTTGTGCCTTTTTAAATCAATTTTGCGAATAAAATGGATTTCTCTTTAATTTAGCTTGACAGAATCTTCCTTACTGCTGCTCTTTCAACTATGGTTTTTCTTTATCTGAGGTGCTTCATTTTCCAGGCATCTTAAAAATGCCTCTCCCATAATTAACAGCGTTTGATTGTTCTTGGCGAACTTCTTCAGGCCATCTTCCATTATGCTCAAAAATTTCATCTTCTCTTCTTTAAAACTATGTTCAGCTTCGTCTGGCAGTTCTGTCTCGCGTGACGGTTCTGTTTCGTGCAATGGATCTGCCACTTGTAATGCTCCTGCCTCGTGTGATGATTCATTTTCACCTTCTTCGTCTATTTTTATTTCCATGTTCACCTCTTCATTCTCGTCTCGTACATCTTTCTCTACATCTTTCTGTCGAATTTTTTCCTCGCCGTCCAAACGCCATAATATTTCCATAAAGTCTTCAGGGCTGTTCTTCTCGCCAGTAATGGTACGCGTCATAGCATTCATCTGCGAATGTGTCGATTTACTTAACAGATTGTCCTCTTCCTCTCCGGATTGCATAGACAAGCACTTATTCCAACCATTTTTAATGTTCACGGCTGTGATATCGTTCCACGATTCGTTTAAAAAATATATACAATCTTTGATATTATATTTGTCATAAAATTCTACAAGTCCTTTCTCCAACTGCAAAATACGACGCATAATTCTCTGCCTATAGTTGGTTTTCAATTTTTCAATTATGCCTTGATCCATTGGTCGAATAAGCGAAGTAGCTTTCGCTGGCAAATAAACAATTTCAAAATTACCATCCTCTAGGGATGCGTTTGTTCTCTTGTGACTGGAACAATCATCTACAAGCAACAATACCTTCCCTGCTATCCCATTGGCCAATTGATACCGCCGTACACTCGGTTTGAATTCCTCCTCGTACCACTCGTTGAAAATTTCCAAGTTTATGCATGCTTGCGGCTCGGATTTGTAAACAACAGGCAGCGCTTCGCAATTTGTTAGTACTCGCGGGCTTTTAAATTTATGAATGAAAAGCGGCGGGAGCTTGTGCGTTCCGTCAGCATTGGCGCACAGTCCAATGGATACTCTATTCTTTTTCTTTTTTATCCCCGTCAATATTCCTTCTTTCTCCGATATTAAAGTCTTCGAAGGGACAGTCTTCCATAACAGACCCATCTCGTACATGTTATAGATGTTGCACAAATTGAGCTTCTCTTCTTCGATGCGTTTTGTGAAAGCATCTACAAACGTTTTTGCGCCATCATCGTCTGTGCTTCCTTTTTCTCCGCGAACCCCGTCTAGACGGATTCTATATCGGTTCTTAAAATTCCTTAACCATCCGCCGCTTGCAGTGAACGATGTAGATGCGAATTGACCGCTGAGCTCCATGGCCTTCTCTTGTAACAATACGTCGGTTAAGGGATTACCCATTACTTGCTGCTCCAGAAACCACGTATACAAACGACTTTCTAACTCTTCGTACGGGGATGTTCTCCGATTTTTATGCCGTAATGTACGTCCTCCTCGACTTCCGAAACTTGATAAAAGTGTACATTCTCGTTGAGCTCGATATATCACGCTCGTCGAAACTCCATACTTGCGACACAACACTTTCGTTGGCACTCCTTTCTCAGATTGTTCGACAATTGCCATTTTCTCCTGCACCGAGAGGAAAACTCTTTTCTTGTCATGCTTTTTCTCCATACTTAAAGAAGACACTGCACTTTTGGTTTAGTCAATAATAGTTTAATGTGCCGAGTGGAATGGTTGTTGTTTATCTGTAATAACAAGAATAATAATACTAATCGCAAATCATTGAAATAACCGAACCGCGAACAATACTTGAAAATTGATAAATCGATATTAAACGACAACTCTGAGGATTTTGCGGAGACGAGCTAACTGTGCTTGAAAATCTCGGAATTATGTCTCTGGAAGTCGTCGCTGTCCAGAGCTGGGGAAAATGGTATTTTATATAATAAATAATCCTATTTATTTTAAAGTATGTGCACAATTTTGAAAATAAAATATTTTATTTGATGCAGTAATTTTTGAAAATACAACAATTTATTTGAGGCAGTAATTTTTGAAAATAGTATTTTATTTCAAGATCATTGAAAACATTCCAACTTTGTCTTTATTTTCAATTTTAAATATTATTGCTGAAAGTAATGGTCCGCATTCAATAGATTTATGGATAGACATAGTTATTATTAAATGAAACGAAAATGTGGCAAATGATATAGTTTCTTATATTAAGTACCATTTATATAACGTATAACGACAAAAATATACAATATTCTGTACCAAGTCATCGTCTCCCTCTCCACTCGGATCATAAATTTGAAGTTGCAAAATATAAAAGAATATCCTATATGCATTGTTATAAGAATATTATTGATTCTGCATTATAAAATGTTACCGTACCTCACCCTTCCTCGAGCATATTAGGCAATACCCCAGAATTGAATAAGGCCTTAGTGCCACCGAAGTCCCAGTGCGATGAGTCGAAACCGGTGTAGGAAGTACAGTAATCCCTTGATTCTTATCCAAGGGA